>JAPKLY010000183.1:280486-318904 GCA_026898435.1 Prunella vulgaris
TCATTTCATAGCTAACCATATAAGCCATACATTCCAATTAAACATACCAAACATTCATACAAGTCATTAATAAGAGAACTAATTCAACAAGATCACTAATTCATGCATAGGATTAACAAGAGACTAAGTTCACCATAATATTCATACAACCATGCAACAAGGACTTAGCTCATGGCTAATTGGAATTGGAAATCAATAATGAACAATGTAAACATCATGAATTTTAACTAATACAAGAGAATTAAAGGAAATCTTACCATATGAAGAGAAATTGAATACAAGCATCGAACCTTGAAAATCTATCTCCTAATCCAGAATGCAAAATGAGAAATTGAACCGTACAATTGTAGCTTGAATCGAGAGAAGATCGTAGGAACAAACAGATCAAAATTCCGACGGACGGATCAAAAGTTATGGAAGAAAGAAGATTGCATCTCACTAAGAACCCACTAAGTAACTACCTAATTCTCTCTCTAAACTAATCTAAGCACTTGGAATAATGATGGAATTATGCTTGAAAATCTGATCCTTGAGGTATTTATAGTGCCCACAATGTTTAGTCCAAATTGCCATTCATTAAACGCGCGAAAAGACGAAATAGCCCTCGAAAATATGCAAAACCGGGCTTCCGCACGATCCCGTGGAGGTGGCCGCATGATCTGGATCGTGCTTGGACTCGTTCGGACCTTGGCTGAACGAACCAGAGAGCTTTCGCACGATCCCGTGCTGGTGGTCGCACGATCCCGTTCGGTCGATCCTCGACTTCTTGTTTTCTGCATATCTTGAGTTCTAGAGCTCCGATTGACTCGATTCTTTTTTGCGTTGCGACCCTCTCTTCAAACTCTTCGACATAGTATATCATTTGCTTCCATTGGATCAACTCACATTTTCTAAACTTTTACGAACTTGCTCGTCTTTTGCCGGTTTTTGCTCGTTTTCTCTACAAAACACATTTTCTTGCCACAAAATGGTTAATAGCACAATTTATACCAAATTAGGGTCAAATATGAATATAAGCACATCAAAACCATAGAGAAATGGATGCAATTATGACCCTAATCAGATGCTTTGGGAGTCCCTTTGCTTTGATGATATCAAACTCGGCTTTGATTAACCCAAAGGCCTTCTCAATTATTCCCTCGTCCTTACTCGTACACCCGGTGGGAGGCCACATGA
The DNA here is from genome assembly GCA_026898435.1 of Prunella vulgaris. Classification (NCBI taxonomy): domain Eukaryota; kingdom Viridiplantae; phylum Streptophyta; class Magnoliopsida; order Lamiales; family Lamiaceae; genus Prunella; species Prunella vulgaris. The sequence continues at coordinate 281,663 of JAPKLY010000183.1, forward strand.
ATAATCACAACACAAGGAAAAAAATAATTTTGATGCCCAAGACTACTGCAATTTTCGAAAATTGCTCTTGAATAATAATCAATATGAAGTCTTGTATCATCTCATATTTATAATGAGAATACAAGATCTTGAATATCTAATATTTCAAATCTTGATTATCATGAATATCAAATATTCTAATCTTGATATCTTGAATATTAAATATTCAATTCTTGATGTTTCTCTCTCCATAATTTTCGAAAATAATGAGCTATATATTTAATTCAATGAGATCTTGATTTTATTAGATATTCTTGTATTTCAAGATACATATCTATTTTCCATAAAATCTCTCATGAATTTATTTTATAGTTATTTTCGAAAAATTCAAAACAAATGAGCCCAAAATATTTCTTTTATTTTAATCACCTTATTCATTATTGGACATTTAATTGGGCTACTTGAGGGCCTTTAGGAGAATTAAGATTGGACCTCCTAATGGGCCTTGAATTCTAACATTGAGCCCAATGTCATTCAACCCATTAACATTAATCTCACTCCACTATAGGATTAATGTTGCACTATCCATCTTAACCCATATTACAATCATACGGTTCCTGGTCATTTTTTCCCGTGTTTAAGATTCTCTTGTCCGTTAATTAATCAAGCCACTGAACGCTTTAATTAATTTAACATCTTAACCTTGGAGTAAGAAACAAATTCCACTTGCAAGATTTAGCATGACGAACGTTTAGAGCCCACCAAGGGGACTAATCATGCAAGACTCTCCAAGCACACGTTCCTCTGTATTAAATCTTAGCAACTGTCATGTTCTCAAAAGCATCACCCAAGATGCGAAGTATTGAGTCTTTATTGACTCTCTACCCATAACAAAATAAAGTGCCACGCACGGATCACACACAGTCCTATTTAAGGGATAGAGGTTTCGAAATAAACGACCACTGAGGTCTAATTCTTCATCCCGTAAATCAGTACGGAAGAATTACCTCTCTGTAGGTCCTCTTCAATGCATCATCATGCACTAGTGCAATCCCTTGGTCAAGATAAGCCAATCTGGGATCTACACATCAACCGTTTACCAATGGGGTGTTCAAATCCCATCTAGGTTGTGAGTTTAGTACTTGTTACAAGAAACTGATAATTTGATCTTGCTGTGATTTATCCGGGGATCACCACATTTATTTATAGTGTAACTTGTACTATTATATGAACGGATTGCAATAAATAAATAACATTCATATTTATATAAAGCACAGTGATAAAAGATTTATTTCAGATAAAGCTCAAAGATTTAGTTTAGTTATACAAAGTAAAAGCATACTTTCTAGTATAACCCTAACAATCTCCCACTTATACTCAAAGTCTGCTTTTAAGTATACTATGTACTACACATGTCCTAATAATTTCTCCCACTTATACTCAAAGCAGATTGGCAACACACTTTTTCTCATTGGTTATTAAATCTATTAATCAAACACTTGGCATGCACAACATTCAATAAAGAACTTTCGTGAATAAGCTCAATTCTCATGTCTTGTTAATCCACTAATGCTCTAAACATCAAATTGGCAATACTAAACATTCATTCAAATCATTAATTAAGAGAATTAATCCATAAAGATCACTATTCATGCATAGGATTAACAAGAAACCAAATTACAATATTGTATTCATACAACCATGCAACAAGAGATTAGCCCTTGGCTAATTCGGAATGGAAAACAACAATTAACAATCTAAACATCATTATTAAGAACTAAAACAAGAGAATTGAATGGAAACTTACCAAATGTAAATTGAATACAAGTTACAAACCACCAAATTGCTAAGTCTTGATCCAAAGCTAAAAATATAAAATGAACCGTAAAAACGTAGCTAATAACGAGACTAAGCTAATGGAATAAACGGATTAACAATCCAATGGTTGGATCAAAAGTTATGGTAGAAAGAAGATAGAAAATTAACTTCTAATCTAATGGGTAACTACCCAATTCTCTTTAAACTAATCTAAGAAAATGGAATAATGATGGAATCAAGAATGCCTTGAAAATCTGATCCTTGAGGTATTTATAGTGCCCACAATGCTTAGACCAAAGTGCCCTTCATTAAACGCGCGAAAGGACGAAGATACCCCTTGATTTGATGGCCAAACGAACCACGCGGGAGTTGCCTTTTATGACCGCGCGAGCTGCTGGTCACGTGCCAGGTCGCACGAAGCCTCGGTGCGCAAATAGATTGAATTCACGCGAGCTGCTTTTCCCAGGCGCGCGAGAAACTTGTCTTCTTAATATCTTGAGCTCTAGAACTCTGATTGACTAGATTTTTTTTTGCGTTGCGACACTCTTTTCAAGCTCTTTCACATGGTATATCATTTGCATCATTTGGATTGAATTAATAAATATAAAATTTATCAAACGTGCTCATCTCTTCACCTTTTTGCTTCATTTTTCCTATAAACACAACTTTCTGGGCAACAAGGGGTCAATATCACAAAGTATAGCATATTAGGGTCAAATATGAACATAAACTCATCAAAACCATATAGAAATGGATGCAAAATGATACAATTATGACCCTAATCACCCGTGCAGTAGCACAATTTTGATAGCGAGATTCTTCATCAAATATATCGAATTGGATGGCGCCATAGGCAAAGTAACCAGTATCGATTTTAAGATCGACCCGGAGGATCCAATCGGATCTATCTTTTAAGGGAATCCAATGAACAACAACGATTACTTAGGAGAGGATTGGAAGAAGTTCGACGTTGCGAAGGAGAGCAAGATGGCTCGACCTGATTTTTCCAGTGTGCGGTAATGGCAGTCATCTTCAGATTTCCATCCACCGCGAGCAGGAATATATGTATAATGACGATGCGGGATAACCGGCATGAGGAAGAGAAGATACCCTCCTTCTGGCGTGAGTCGACGCGGAGCTGTGGCAGTTTTCTAGTGCAATCGAGTTAGGCGTGGAGGTTGCAGGGGGCAATTTTGATGATGGTCAGATCAACGGGGTGTGACGGTGGTGCTTCGTGATTCAGTGGTGCTAAGTGGCTCGACTGCCAATTTCTATACGTAGATTGGAGGAGGGCAACAGCGGCTTTCAATGTGACGGCCATTGGCAAGGTCCGATTCTTCATTGAGCGGCAGCGACGGCAGGGGAATCAGGCGGCGGGTGGTGATTTCTGGATGCATGCATTGAGTTCGACATCACGGATTGGTGCTTCGACTTTGTGCAGTGTTCGTCGGAAACAGGCTTTGGTGGCGATTTCTGCACCTGATGCGAATGGAGAGGCGCGACCATGGATGAAAATATCGGTATCGATGAAAATATCGGTACTCTGAATTTATGGATATATCGGGGGAAATATTCACAGAAATTTCATTAAAATGATGGAAATTTAACATGAAATTTTAGATAATATTATTACTAGTCTTAATACATTAATTGAACTTAAAATCTCAATAAAATGAGAATTTTACAGCAAACATATCAAGAAAACATACGTAAGAAATATAAAACGATACAATAATTGTTCAAAATTATTGAATATTACACAACTAATACCAAAATAATGTCCTATGAGCCTCAAATGTAAAAGAAGAAAGACCATCTTGGTCTAAGCAATAATGGTACCAAGTCATAAAAAAAAATTATTTCCCAAAATTTCCCGAAATTTTGACCGATAAATTACCGAAATTTCCACGATATTTCTTGATAATCTGCACATTTTGAATTACCTTGGACCGATGTCGATATTATAATCGAAATTTCCCGATATTTCTAATAATTTCCCGATATTTAACCAAAATTTTGGAAAATTAATCGTTCAAGTGAATTTCCATATCGGTACCCTCAAATTTCTGAAATTTCCCCGAAATTTCGGCAAAATTTTCCAAATTTTCAAACCTTGGGCGCGATGACATTCTTCTTGTAGAAGTGGAAGTTACGAAGTTCTGCAGATTGGTTTCTTCATGATGGCAGCGTTTGAATTCCCTAGCGACATGGTGATTTTGTGCGTGATTTTCTGGCTGCAGTGAGAAGAGGACGTGATGGTGGCTGCGTGCCAGCTGTGAGAGAGAAGCTGCGGCGCTCGAGACCCAAACGTTGGCGATTCCAGGTGACTAATTTCCTGGTGTGGATTTGACGTGATGGTACACTATTGACGATGGCTTGGTGCAGGCAACGGCGCGCGAAGAGGGCGTGTTGGTTGTGGCTGGCTGTGAAGAAGGACCAGCTGCAGCATTGGCTGCTGTACCATCAATAAAGGTACCAACAGCAGCATGAGGTATTTCACCAGTCTTTCATTGTTTAGCATAGTATAGAAACTGCTCAAACAATTCAGTGCTAAAAAATGGGTTAGAATCAGTAGGCTCAGCCTTAGTAAACTCAACCTTATCCGGGCAAAAGTTTGTAACAGCATTAGCTTGATTGCCAGCCTTTCTAGGACCTCTAGGACCTTTCCATCCAGGTGGGTAACCAATCAACTGAAAACACCTATCTATAGTATGCCTAGGGATGTGACAATGACTACACGTTACAACCTTTTTCTTGTCTTTAAAGAACCTATTTTTCTTACCCAACTTAGCAACGGGATCTACAATAGATTCTGATATTATAACAGAACCAGAATTAAGTGCTCTTTGAGACTCCTCTTGAAGCAGTAAGGAGTACACTTTAGCTAGAGAAAGAGATGGAGATTGCAATTGTATTTGAGACCTAATTGCAGAATATGAATCATCTAAACCCAGTAGAAATTTTATAACCGCATCTCTCTCTTGAGTCTTAACAATTTTATAAGGTAAATCACAAACACAGCCAATCAATGCACCACATGAACATTGTAAAACAGGTCTAAACCCCAAGTACTCATCCCAAAGAGAATTAAATCGATTGTAATAACAGACTAATATAGAATTGCCCTTAGAAATTGAACTTAGAGACTTGTCTAACTCATACACACGGGTATCATCAGATTTAGAGTACCTCATGTGAAGTTCTTCCCATACCTACTTGGCTGAAGTGAAATAATCCAAGGTGTTCTGGATCTCTTGTTTAATAGAGTTGAGGATCCACATCAACACCAGGTCATTGGCTCTCACCTAGGCAGCAAACACCACACGATCATCAGCCTCAACCGGAACTGACAGTGACCCATCAATTAACAGTGCTTTGTTCTTCACACTCAAGGCGCGCTTCACTGCATGACTCTATGAAATAAAATTTGAACCGTCTAATGGCTCCATGATGATGGAAATAGCAGGATTGTCATTCGGATGCAAAGCCAAAGGTGAAAGGGGGTTCTCAATTAGATTAAGAGAAGAACAGTTAAACATTTTCTCAATCGGATACGAATCGTGATAGACACGAATAGAAAATCAATACAAAGGGTGATAGACACAGAATAGGAACGAGCATAGAACTCTAACCGTCTGTAAATTCGGATTAGGATGGAAATTCAAGAAAACTTCAAACCCTAAAAAGAAATCATCGTAAATCACGAACAAAAAATTTCAATGAATCGCGAAAATCTACATGACTCCATGAAATAAAATTTGAACTGTCTAATGGCTCCATTACGATGGAAATAGCAGGATTGTCATTCGAATGCAAAGCCAAAGGTGAAAGGGGGTTCTCAATTGGATTAAGAGAAGAACTGTTAAACATTTTCTCAATCGGATACGAATCATGATAGATACGAACAGAAAATCAATACAAAGGGTGATAGACACAGAATAGGAACGAGCGTAGAACTTTAACCGTCTGTAAATTCAGATTAGGATAGAAATTCAAGAAAACTTCAAACCCTAAAAAGAAATTGTTGTAAATCGCGAACAAAAAATTTCAATGAATCGCTAAAATCATGAAAATAATTTTCCAGATGAAACGAAATCGAAAAAAAATCAGTGGAAATTAGGATCTACGGGTTACTAGATGAACATGAGTTCATCATCTGATACCATATTGAGATTACAAATAATCCATGGGAGGAAAGAATCTTGATTGAGAAGAGAAAATCAATATCTGTTTACAAGGATGAAGAATGAAAATTGAATCCCTACATATCTAAAAGAACCCTATATATATTTTATATTTAGATTGGTAGTGATAGTTCCAACACTATAAGGTACTAGTTACAATAATAAACAAATACTCTAAACTAATCTTTATACTAGTATCGTGTGTGGCTCCACTGCGCTTGTTGCGTTATCGGCATTGGCAGCAGTAGTTTGAGGGAGTTCATGGCACTGGAATTTATGGCCACTAACAGTTGAGTGCAATAGGATGCCTTGGATGGTTCAAGGTTATGTGAAAAGCAGAAGAAGAGTTGATTCGGGAGAGGTCGAATCCAGCGAAGAAGATCATGAAGTTTTGAAGCCTGCTGAAGGCGGTGGACGCAAGTGCTGCGTATCATTTGAGAAAGCAAACATTGAGCTTTTTAAAAAAATAATAATAACAAGCCCAAACTAAAATAATAAATTAGTGGGTTGTTATTTTGCACTTAAAATTTGACCTTATTTAAACTTATTTCATGAATTTTAAGACAAGTAAAAAATTTCATGCCACTAAATTAATTTTCGACTATTTTTTTTACTTGTCTTGTAAATCACCACCATGGTTTATTTCAACACCACCACCATTATTTTTTTGGAGTTCGTTCCTTGATAAATTTTTTGGAGAGGGAATCTATTTGCGGATCAAGGAGTCTTTCATTGGCAATTATGCAAAACTGTGGCCGTCATTGAGCGAAGAGTTGCACTTAGACCGTTGATCGCAAGAGCTTTCCTTGAACCAATCAACAAAGGCGTGGATCTTGGAGGTAACCCCATAGGCACTTCGAAGATGTGACTCATCTACCATCATCGGGATGTTGCATGATCACGAATCCGGACCAAGCCACATGGAAAGGATAGATGTTTTTCGGCAAGTTTTTGCTTCATCAAAGGCTATTGGGAGTAGGCCGAGAATGTCTGTGGATCTTCAAGATAGCCCCATAGGCACGTCGAAGATGTGACCCGTTTACCATTATCGGTATGTCGCATGATCACGAACCCGGACCAAGCCGCTTGGAAAGGATAGATGGAGTTTTTCGGTGAGTTTCACTTCATCAAAGATTAGTGGGAGTGGACCGAGAATGCATTGGATTGATGTTATCACGCTCTCAAGGAAGCTTGCATCTACGACTCTGTCTTTGAGTCTCTTTTCACGTATAATTGCAACTCCAAAGTCATCAAGGCCTTTTGCGAAGCATGATGTCCATCTATCAATACCTTACTCATGACCTATGGTGAGCTGTCGGTATCGCTATGGGATATTTATGAGTTGATGAGACTGCCCTTAATCGATCTTTTCAATGATGAAGTGGTGCCCGAGGAACCGGAGCTATTCGAAGGAGTTGGGGATTCATGCCCTCCACCAAGTTGCTAGTGTCTGCTCCATGCTTATCATTTCCATCGTGGTGATGGACTTTCAGTGACGGTCAAACAATGGATCAGGTTTTAGTCCGGTAAGGCTATCAAGTATCCTCGACCTTCGGTTCGAAATGAGAAAATGAGAAGTTCGCGCCTCAAATCAACTCACAACCCTTCTGGTACATTGGAGCCTCACAAGCCTTGGTCGGCCGCGGGGTCAATATCACTCAAGACACTTGCTATTGAACTGCTTCAACAAGAAGATGTATACTTAGCTGCACATCTTGCTTGTTGGCTTTTTGCATATTTGTTTTCCCCACAAGAGAGGTGGATTTGATAAGGCCTAGCACTTCCAAGATGGCGAGTTTAATAACTTCGGGAAAGATTGTTGGACTTGTAGTCCCGGTGTTAGCGAGCATTTATTGAGGCTTGAATTGCCTTTCGGAGCGACCAGAACTATCCAACACTCACTTAGTCTTTTTGATCCACTTCATCTATGCTTGGTTGGCTCAATACTTCAAGATGCATTTTTTAGCTGTCCATGAACATTGCGTAACGTTAATGGTGCTATCTTTCGGTGAGAATGGCGTATAGCACTACAGTCCTAAAGATGCTCGTAAGTGGATTCATCAGGGTGAACTTGTTTCTTGGGCTTGTAATCTTCTCCCTCGTCAAGATCCCGTTGCTATGTGGATAGTGGAACTGCTCAACGACTCTATTGGTGTTACTTCATATGCCTTCGTTCACACTACCTCACTTGGCGACAAGGAGCTCGTGTTTTTATTGAACCTTATAGTCCACATTAATTTGATCGGCAGTTCAGCTTTTATCAAGATCATTCCGGGATGCTGATTGATAACTTTCGCGTGACTACTTTTGAGAAAAAGTTCACTAATGGAGGAAGCTCACTTCTGGCAAGTCTCTTTCCAAGGTATGTTTCCCAACAATGGTTGCAAATCTCAAGATGCACTCTACATCAAATCAAAGCCTGCTAATGCGCTGCCAAAGGAAGTGATAGTTGCTGATCGTGATCATCTGGATGATCCTCGGGATGACCCTCGGACTGATAGAGATCAAGAGGTTTCTCATAGTGCAGAAGTTTCTTCTCAAGTCCACGTGTTGGAGCCATCAACTAAATTGAATCATAAGAGGAGTGCTTCCAATCATCCGGAGGGGAGTCAAAGTGAAAGCAACAAACGCCATTGGATAAGGGCTAAAAAGATGGTTAATTCCCCGATTCACGTGAAAGGATCGGTTGACCCTTCTTCTCGTGAAAATGTTTTCTTTTCTTTCCTTAGACATTGGTTTACGTATTCTTTCCTTTGTCGCCATATTAATTGCTCATTCATTCTTTTCCTTTGGCACTTGCGGATGTATTTGGTAGTGATCTTGTTGATGACCATAGCGAAGGGGAAGCTTCTACATCAGCAACGTCTTAGGAGACGGTTGATCCTCCTATTTTGGAAGAGCCTCATGCCCCCACGGTTTTAATGTTCAAAGGAAAGAAGTATTTTCGTGATCGCCAACAAGATTTTACCTTAACCACATGGACGGACCTTCGGGAAAAGCTCGTAGTTACTCCAGTTGATTTGCTATCTTCCTTGAAAGATGAAGTGTATTATGTGTTGGCCGAGATAAAGGGATTCTTTCAATTCGACTCCTCCGCTGTAGAGACATTCCTAACATTTCTCTTCAAGACGGTGGATCGTAATGATGGAGTAAGATCGAAGTCTGTCGATGGACCGTCAAAAGATGCTCTTGAGGCGAAGCATGTTGAGGGTTCTTTGCAAGTCGAGACTACTAAGGTGAGTTTGGAGACCGTTAGAGATAAGATCGACAAGTTGAAGAATAAAGAAGTAAGGTTGGACAAGACACTACAGTAGCAACAAATATCACTTGAAAGTGTTGAAGCGGAACTTTTGGATGCTCAGAATCAAGTTTTCATTATCATTAAAACTTTTCCGGTAGAGGAGACCGCGGCTAAGGACTTGAAAGATGTGAAGCTTGACTTGGAGACGCGTTTGACGGAGTTGGAGGATCTTAGTATCTTTAGTTACCTTAGCTTAGCCCCATTTTTTATTGAACTCTCTTTTTTATTTTACTTGCTTGTTCTTTTATTGGATGTTGAGACTATGAAGTTCTTTATCAATTTTATTTATTTATTTATCTTCAACACTTGTTCTTTCTTTCTTCTCATGCTTTTTTGTTTTTCTTTACTTATGAATCTTATTCACATCTTACATGCTTCAAACTTGATAACATGATCTTGAGTTATAACTGAACTTAGAAATATTTCTAAGCTACCTACGTACCTCTTAAAAAAGGATCAAGTCAAAATATAGTTCAAAGGAAAACTTGCTTTGATTTTAGGGGGGCGCTGTACACAGTTTAACCTTATGAGGGCCAGGAGAGACTATTCTTTAACTACTTTAGACAAAGTAGGGATTTTGATATTTAACCACTTGAATGCCTTTAGTGGGGTAAGTTAATAGTTTAACCACATTTAATTACCTTTGGTAGTTGTCGTACACAGTTTATTCTCATGCGGACCAGGAGCAACGTGTAGTTTAGGCTCGTGCGTCAAGGAGCAACATGCAACTTAGGCTTGTGCATCAAGGAGCAACATGCAGTTTAGGCTCATGCGTCAAGGAGCAACATGCAGTTTAGGCTTGTGCGTCAAGGAGCAACGTGCAGATTAGGCTCGTGCATCAAGGAGCACCATGCAGTTTAGGCTTGTGCATCAAGGAGCATACTTTGATTTACGCATAGCAGTGTTTGAAAAATTTTCCGTTTATGGGACTAATAGTCGCACCATCTTCGGAGATCTTGTATGCGCCATTTTTGTAAACTTCTTTCACCATTCGAGCATCTTCATATGTGGTGATGTGATTTATTGTAACAGACTCTTCATTAGATCCTCTTGTAAAATCCACGCATATTCTAACTTGATTGCCCCTTCTTCTAATTAGGACCGTTTGCATGTTGTTCATCTCGGTGATGTTCATATTTCTGATCATGAGAGTTATTCTTCATTGTGAAAAGTTATCTCTATCTTGGAAAGCCGGCTGTTGGACAATGCGAGTATTGATGAAGTTAGACGAGACCACGCCTTTCCCATCTTCATTGGTCTTGGTGTAGATTGTCGTTTGTACCTTTGCCGTCAATATATCTCCACAAGATGCAATCAAGTGAGTTTGTAATTTCATACGGGACGTAACTCGAATTCGAAGCTTTTGGGAGTTTGAAGTTTCAACAATTCTTGATTCTTTGTGATGCTTCACTTTAAGTGGCTTAACCTCTCGAAAATATTTGTCGACTTTCGATGATTACGTCTTCCATGCGGTCCAAATCTTTCGAAGACTGTTCTCTATCTTTGGCGCTTACTTCCCAATCTTACAAAAGCAAATGTTCATTTCATCCTTCTCTCATCCTCTTCAGATGCCTCTTCCATTGATGGGACTTATTCGTCTATGATTTGGTTCGCACTTCCTCTCTTGATGGTGATGCGTATGGGACCTTGGGCGACATTCCCTAAGCCAACTCTTGTGCTTTTGATAGTAAGACCACCTCCCCTTGATACTCTTAGACTGGATCTCAACTTCTTAGGTGCTTCATAAGGTAATTCCTTTGGCATTGTGCTTCCTTGTGGATCGTATCCGGCTTTGACAAGAAGGCTGAAGGCTTGAGGGCCATATGCCCCATGATTATGACTTCTGATATGTCTCTATGCTCGGTATTAGCTTCTCGAACGGGACGAGTAAATCCTTTGAGTGGTCGTTAGGAAGGCTTCTTCATGGCATCGAGCTTGGTCAAAGAAAATGTCAATTCTTCTAACACTTCAATGTCTTCATGAGATTGCTTGCTCTTGTTGGTGCCGGAAGAAGTTTCACTCTCTCTTTCTTGTTTGTTCTTTATAACTTCCTTTGAAGAATTGCCTTTAACTTTCATAGACTTCGTACTTTTACAAAAGTACTTAACATCCACAAAGTATGACTCCACTTCGGTAAAGGGTTTATCATTGCCAAACATCATCTTTATCATTTCTCCGTTGCGGTACTTGAAGCATTGATGTAGTGTAGAGGGTATCACACCATATCTGTGCAGCCAAGGACATCCCAAGAGCATGTTGTATGACATGGAAGAACACGGCCGAAGCCATTTCATCAATCAATAAGTATAATGTGATCGTGCCGAGAGCTATTTGCCCTTCTAAGTTGAATCCTTGGATTATCAAGCGGTTGTTAGCGAGTTTGTCTATTGAGACTCCTAACTTTATCATTGTCTTTAGAGGTAGTATGTTTACTCCCGAACCTCCATCGATCAAAATTCTATTCACCTTTTGTTGCAATGTGTAGCCCGTAAAAAACAGTGGTCGATTATGAGATTGCAAACCAAGTAGTAAGTCATCATCTGTGAAGATCAGATTCGCTAAGTGGTCATCGTCCTTGTCAATCGACTGGCATGACTTATTGCTTTCCTCGTCAATTGCTTGGTATGAAGCTTCGCTCTTCACCACCGAGAGGACATTGAAAGTAGTCTTACTTTCTTTTAATACGATTTTCTCTTGTTCGACTAGTCGCATGACCATGTCTTTGAATATGAAGCAGTCTTGAGTTGGGTGCCCCACCATCCGGTGATACTTGCAATATTTGGGATCGTCCGTACGTCCAACTTCATTTGGTCATTTTACATTCGGTAGCTCAACAAATTGTGCCTTGATTAAGTCATCAAAGATGCCAGCAACATCAGATTCTAGGAAAGGATATTGCTTTTGTTGCCTCTCTTCTAAGGTTGGTCTTCTTGGTATGTTATCTTGCATAGTACTTTTCCCTTTATCGCTTGTGCCACTTTCGACTCTGCAAAACTTAATTGATGCAGCAGTTGCGGACATTGATTCTTTACTTGAAGATTTGGCGAAGGACTTGCCCCCATTGTTTACTTCTTGCTTGTCCTTGAATCTATGAAACTCTTGAGTTGGTGGTCCATCAACCCCGCTAGTTTGAATGCTAATCTCCATATCATGAGCTTTGGTAGACAACTCTTCAAAAGATCTAAGTTGAATGGCTTGGAGGATATATCGAAGTCCCAATTGCATCACTTGAATGCATATTTCTACTGCTAAAGCTTTAGACAATCTATCTTTGCAGTTGAGGCTCAAGTTTCTCCATCTATTGATGTAATCGATCACTGACTCTTCATTCCATTGGCAGAGTGTTTGTCAATTCAACCATGCTAACCATCCTTCGGGTGCTATAGAATCGACTGAGAAACTCTTGCTCCATTTGTTCCCAACTATCGATCGAGTTGTCGCCTAAGTCAACATACCACTCAAAAGAATTTCCCTTCAAAGAGCGCATGAACTGCTTTACCAAGTAGTCTCCATATGTGCCCGCATTGCTGCAAGTCTCCACGAAGTGAGCGATGTGTTGTCTTGGATTACCCTTACCATCAAACTGTTGGAACTTGGGAGGTTGGTAGGCTACCGGCATCGTCAAGTTGTCGATTCTCTTTGTGTAGGGCTTGCTCACCGTGAAAGAAGATTTGGAGTCCTCTCCGATCTTGTCTTTCATTATCTCAAGTATAACTTCTCTTATCTGATCAACTAAGACCAATCCCTCCAGGGTGACATGAAGCTGCTTTGATGTTGAACCATGTTGCGTTGGTTGTCATCCAATGAACACTTCATCATCGTCTTGCTCTAGAACTTCTTTTCCTTTAGTACGACTAGATTTGGGTTTGTCGGTATTGCCCATGAGCTGATTGATCTTAGAGTCTTGCTCTTGGATGTACGTCTTGAGTTCACGTATGGCTTGAACCAAACTTGCTAGTTGCTCTTCCATCATTGTAGCATTTGTTGTCATCACCTCAGTGACATTAGGAGTTGATGATGGACTTGACTTAGAATGGGGAGTAGAGTTTGCCGAGACATTCTACTCGCTCGCGGCATCATGTGGAACATCCTTCTCGGCATTCATGATGGAAGCAGAGAATGATTGTGAGTCCTTTGACATGCTCCGAGTGATGATATTCACATTCTCGTAGTCCAAAATTTGAGATGCTTCAATAGTCCGCACTATCTTGATCTTGAAAGATGTCACTTTAGAACCTTGAATCTTTTGAGGAGAGTCTTCGATCCCCTTGAGTTGGACTTTGAATGGAGTCATTCTGATGTCAATGATCCTCACAGTCTTGACCGTGAATGAAGTCCTTTTTTGTGTATGAATCTTCTTAAGAGAAGAGATGAGAGGTAGAGTCATCCCACCGGGCGTGCCAAAATTTGTAACCTGCAAATTTTTTCACAAAAATTAATAACTCTTTATTAATAATGTGATATGAGAATTACAAAGAATGTTTGATTTAAATATCAAGCGATTGTGTCAGGTCCAATCTCTATTTAATCCTCTGGTTCTTCTTTTCTAGTCTTGAATTGGTCTTGACTTGATTTGCAAATTTCTCAGAGTTGGGTCCGAGGTTAACTTTGGAGTTAGACATTAACTCGAGGGCTTTGAGCCTTATTTCGAATTAACGTTGCCTTGTGAAAGGACTTTGTTGATATGTCGGAGCTGATCCGAAGTTAATTTTGGACTTGGACGTTAATTCAAGGTAGTTGAGCCTTGTTTCGAATTAACGTTGCCTTATTGAAGGACTTTGTTGATTTGTCAAAGCTGGTCCGGAGCTGACTTTGGAGTTGGACGTTGATTAAAGGGCTTTGAGCCTTATTTCGTATTAACGTTTTCTTTAGAAGGACTTTATTGATTTGTTGGAGCTGGTCAGGAGTTGACTTTGGAGTTGGACGTTAATTTGAGGGCGTTGAGCCTTGTTTCGAATTAACGTTGCCTTTAGAAGGACTTTGTTGATTAGTCAGAGCTGGTCCGGAGTTGACGTTGGAGTTGGACGTTAATTCTAGGGCGTTGAGTCATATTTTGAATTAATGCTACCTTATGAAAAGACTTTGTAGATTTTCAGAGTTGAGTCCGATTTGATGTTGTAGTTGATATTAATTTGAGGGCATTAAACCTTATTTCAAATTAATATTGCCTTGTTGGAAGGACTTTTTTGAGTACTCACTTTTGGACTCCCTATGAAGATGTCGTTATAAATGAACAGTGTTGATTGCCGTTGAGGACTTATTGTTGAACGTCGATTGAAGGGGCTTCGCGCCGTGTTTCTCGAATTGAACGCTGATTTTGATAAAGAACGTCGACCGGAGGCTTCGCACTATGATCCCGGATCAAAACACCTTGTTGTTGAAGAACTCGAAGAACACTCTTAAAGCCATGAAGAATGCCTTTGAATCTTCAAGGATGCCCGAAGTTTTGGATCTTGATGCTTCTCTCTAAGCTCTGATCTTCTTGACTCTTTGTGAATTGTTGTGGATCCTTGTTGTAGTTGAACGTTGACTGGAGGAGCTTGGCGCCGTGTTTCTCGAATCAAACGTCGTTGTTGATGAAGAACACCGACCGGAGGCTTTGCACCGTGATCCCGAATCAAAATGCCTTTGTTGATGAAGAACGCTCTTAAAACCGCGAAAAACGCCATTAAATCTTCAAGGATGTTCGAAGTCTTGGATCTTCCAAGTTGCTCTTCCTCTCCAAGCTCTGATCTTCTTTAGTTGTTCTTGTGAATGAAAAATGACTAGAATGAGACCTTATTTATAGGTGTAGAATTCTAGATTTGCAGGCCAGATTTGATGGGCCGAAAGATATGATTTGGGGAATATTCCCAAAAGATGCCAGATTTGATAATCTTCAAGGATATTTGTGAAGATTTAATTTCTTGGGCTTTTTAAAGATCGGACTTGATGACTTTAAAATTCAAGAGAATTAATTGGACTTTAGAGGCTCAATTGAATTTATTAGGCTTTTGAGGCCCAATTAAATTTATTAAGCTTTTGAGGTCCAATTTGATTTATTAGACTTTTGAGGCCCAATTGAATTTATTTGGCTTTTGAGGCCCAATTGAATTTATTATTTAGAAATTAAATTTATTCAAATTCTCAATAGTAAATTATTTTAACATATAATTTCCGTGTTTTATTTTTTTATTTCGATAATTAATTTTAATTGCTCAAACTATGTAACCACTCAATCTCTTTTATAGTTGTTCAATGGTGTTATTAACTCTTATTCCATAGTTGGTTTGATGATAAAAAAGAACATCATTGCTAATAGACTTTAGTTCTTGAAGTTTGAAATTCAAACTGCATCAATTTACTCTTCAAGTACAGTTGGATATTTAATATACAAGATTTCATTTTAAGAACTTTCAGTTTGTTCAACAAAAATAAACAAGCAGTACTCGTGCATCAATATTTATTAGTCACCCTTCACTTCGAGATAATTGTAAAATTAATTTATCATTTCTTCTCAATTCACATGATTTTATCGTCTCATATGATTATTTTAAAAGAACGAGACCTCAAATTTATTTAACTTGTGAAAACTATTCCAAAAGACGTCAATTAACTTTTGATTTTTTTAATTTCAAGGTTACATATTTGCTAATCACCTCAAAATTGAATAGATCCATGGAGAGATCTCATTTATGCGCATTCTAATGTAGCTGTAGGATAATTCATCTCTCATATTGGAATGAATTCTTAATTAAATTACCAATTTCAATTTAATTTTGGTGAGAATACCAAATGCTAAATTCATGGGGTCGTAATTGTAATTTTTAACTTCAAAATAATTCTCCACCGAATTATATGAGTCAAGAATTTTAGATTAGTCCGAAAAATAACTTGCACACCCAAGAGTAATTTCAATTGCGTCATAGTTTCCACAATTTACTCATAAATAGTTCTCAAAACAATTATATGAGTCAACATCTTTTATTAAATCCAAAGTACAATTTGCACCCTCTAGCACACAAAGTATTGGATCTCAATCAACGGATCCAAAGTCCTAATAATACCGGGCCCAATTCAATCAATTTGGCCCACTCGTCTCACAGATGACCCAATATGTTTATTTTGGCCCAGGTTATTCGCGCTAGCCTTTTTAGGATACACTACCCACAAGAATACACTACCTTTTTAAGAAATATGCTCGGCATTTTTCTTGAACTTTTTTATTTTTTTAATATTTTTTTTTTCGAACATAGTTTAAAAATGAAAAAAGTATCAAAAATTTTCAGCCAAAAATTTGTAAAAATTTCAAAAAAAAAAAAAAAAAAAACAGTCAAACATTTTAAAAGGTAGTTTATTTTCAAAAGGCTGGTGTTAATAACCTCGGCCTTTTTTTTTTTCAACCCAAAAATTAAATCAAAAAAATCAAATGAATATGTGGCTCATCTAAAACAATTAAATTTAGGCTCAACAACCCAATCATATACTACCTCCGTTCCAGGGGTATTTGTAGCCCTGAAATGACACATGGTTTAAGAAAAATGTATTTTTTAAATAAAGTAGTGGTATATGGGTAAATGTGTGGAAAGTTTTGTGAGTGTGCACGCAAATCGATGTTTCCCTTTTAAGTAGTGTGTAAATTGATTTAGGACAACCCAAAATAGAAAGTGTGCAAATTGGTTAGGGACGAAGGGAATATTAATTAGTTCAATGACCCAATACATCTTAACCAGTCCAATCTACAAATATATTTGGGCAACTAATTTTTTTCCATTATCTTGAGCAGTTAAAATTTGCTCAATCAATGAATTCAATCTGACCCAAGTTATTATTGAATTGGACCCAAATAAAAAATGATTAAGGAAAATACATAAGATCAGAAAGATACCAATTCTCACCTTATGGCCAAGGTTGAAAATATTGATATCAATGAGAATATTGAAATTCTAAAATTTTGAAAATATCGATGAATATATTGATATTGAATATCGATATCAGTAAATTTAAATAATTATGAAAATCTTATTAATAAACATTTATTACATAAATTTAACAAAAGAATATGAATAAATTTTACATTTTATGACAAATTTACATAAAACATATTTCTTTTATTTTTTTAAATGATTGATATTTTTTTATAATTCCTTGATATTTTTTATATTTCATTGATATTTCTTTGAAGATGATACACGATGCTGCTTGCTAAAGAAGTTGACACATTTACAAGAGTTTATAGTACGTGACATTCATAGTTTACAGAATAAACATGTGGCAGAGAAGATGACACATGGTGTTGATAATTGTAGGTCAGGATTACACACATATAAGACTACATTTATTCACAAATTAGGCGAACGGATTAGGGATGGCAAAATGATTTGGTCCACAATCGATCTGTTCTGTCCCGCTCTGTTTGGATCAGCCCCGCTCTATCCCGTTTTAAGAATGGAGCAGATCAGCTCTGCCCCGCTCACGGAGCAGATCAGGCATGGATCTACATATTTTTTTGCCTCGATCTGCTCTGCTCTGCCCTGCCCCGATCCACTCCATAGAATATAATTATATATAATATTAGATATATACATATATAGTATTAAACATATATATAATGCATATGAAAAGGTAACGAAAAGAATAAAAAGTAACAAAAAGTGTTAAACATATATATAAATAGATAATAGATATATATATATATATATATTATTAATGCAATAATACATATTAAAATGATGTAGCAATGTGAGGAGATATGATTCAAGTGGGCAAATGATTGAGCTTGTGTTAGATTTTTAGATATTCTAAGTAATTATTATTGTTATTTTTGAATTTAGACATTTGTATTTATTGAATTTAGAATTGATTTGGTGGATTCGATGACTTATTATTATTTTGAATATGATTTGGTGATTTAGATGGATATTTATTAAATTGTGAATTTTAATGTTTAGTTCATTAATTTTTAATATTTTGTATTGAGGCATTTTTTAATATATTAATTTTAAAAAATTATGAACATTTAATAGATGGAGCAGAGCGGATCAGCTCTGCCCCGCGCGGGGCAGACATGGATCTCAAAATGCTGCCCCGCAGTGGAGCATGGAGTAGGGCAGATCAGTGGTTCGGAGGCGCAGAGCAGGTTTGGATATTGAGATATCCGCTCTGATCCGCTCCATTGTCATCCCTAGAATGGATCATGTGTGATCCCATAATAAAAATAGCCTAAGAAATATGGTGATTGTTGACATATCTGGTAAAATTTCTTTTAAAGCAATAAATACTTAATCATTA
The DNA here is from genome assembly GCA_026898435.1 of Prunella vulgaris. Lineage (NCBI taxonomy): Eukaryota > Viridiplantae > Streptophyta > Magnoliopsida > Lamiales > Lamiaceae > Prunella > Prunella vulgaris. The sequence continues at coordinate 300,215 of JAPKLY010000183.1, forward strand.
TTAATAAGAAATCTGGTGAAAGGCAATCTTGAACAGAAGATCATATACAAACGTACTAATCAATTTGCTTTTACTACATTGCATTATGAGAATCTCCCTGATTTTTGTAGGGAATATAACGTAGTGGGCATTCTACTGCTAAATGTTCAAAGGTTGGCCAGGGGAAGCCAGGCTTTGAGCGAAGTGGCAGAAGTCATAGTAGACGGAAAATGAGGGGTCCTCCGGTGGGGCTTAATACAGGTTTTGGGGAGCACGGTGTTACCTTTGGTTCATCTAAGGTGACAGAAGGTCTGGAGGCTGGGCTGGACAAGGCGGTAGAAGACTCGGAGACTGGGCTGAAGGTTTCAGCGGTTTCCCCCCGAAGGAGGATGACATGAGTTTGGCTTTGGTACCAATGAGTAAGGATTCTAATACTACTTCGTGTCAGGATGATGCCTCATGTTGGGAAGAGGTTCCGGCCTCTCGCTCGCGCTCGAAGTTTTTTTTTTGGATGTCACCATTCCTACGGGTGTTTCCATAAAAAAGACCCTTTGTGGTGTAGCCAATTCCAAGGGACAACAGCAGGGGTCTACGGTTAGTGCGTCCGGTGAGCCTCCTGGATTACCCGCTCATTGGGATTCTGGTCTTGCGGCAGCTGGTTTGCGACAGCTGGTTTGCGACAACAATCTCCCTCCTTGCAAGTTAACGCTTCGCCTTTTGTGATTCATAACTTGGCTCCAAAGTCCAGGGAGATGGCTTCGGTTGCTCGTCGGAGTTGGGCTGATGAATTGGAGGAGGAGCAGGAGGGTCTCTCATAGCCGCAAAAGCATAGCCATGTTTAGCAGTTGCTGTATGCTGCTCTCTTTATGCTGCTGTCTTAATTGCTGTATGCTGCTGTCTTACTTGCTATATGCTGCTGTCTTACTTGCTGTATGCTGCTGTCTTTATGCTGCTGTTTTTATTTTGCTGTCTTAGTTGCTGTATGTTGTTGTCTTTATGCTGCTGTCTTAGTTGTTGTATGTTGCGGTCTTTCAATCTATTTCCTGCTATTTTTAACTTTGAACAACTACTCTATTTCGGTCTTTGTGATGACTTTGTATTTGGGGCCATGTTCTTACAGGTGTAATTTTTTTTAGGCCTTGTATTCCGGGCCTTGTCCTTAGGGGAGTAAGGGGTTGGATGTTTACACTTTTTTCTCTCGACCTGTTTGTCCACAACTGCGAGATTTTTAATGAGGCACATCCATCCTTCATATATCCTCTTTTGTTTGGGTTGTGGGTTCTCTTTTTTTTTTTTTTTCTTGTAATAATAATACCATATTCCTTATTAATAAGAAGTCTGGTGTTTATTGATTTATTTGATTAATAATTTTTAAAGCAATAAATACTTAATCTTGCCAGTTTATAATGTTTCTAAAGATAATACATTTTGATAGCGAAAGAGTCGACACATGACATTGAAAATTGGAAGAGACTGACACCTACAAAAGAAGAATATTCAATTAATATAATTAGAATATATGTGCATGTAAGTATATACATATATATATTTCATTTTCATACAAAAAATCAATATTGAGAGTTTAATTAGGAGTAATCATTTAAAAGAATAAATTGTTGGATTTTATATCTGATTTTCAGATGATATTACAATAACCTTGTCGAAAGTGAAACCATGATTGGATAATTCATATTTTTGACAGTATTGAGATTAAAATTGGACAATTGAATAAGTTATGAGATTAAAATTTAAAAGTTAAATTTTTTGGAATTAAAAATGGATAATTTAATAAGTTATGGGGATCAAAATATAAATTTAAATGTTTTGGGATAAAAAATAGAGATAATACAAGTTATGGTATAAAACACTTTTCATCTTTGGGTTGGCTAGTTTCTTGGCAAGTGCATATTGTTGTGTGGTTAGTTTTTATTTATTTTCTAATTTATTAACAAGAACATTGTTATTAACCATACTCGTTTCACTTTCGAATTTGTTCCCGCTTTAACTATATTAGCTCACTTGATGTCTGAATTGATAATAATATTTCATGTGACAATTGCACATTGTGTACGTTTTCGAGTATCAATGCTACGCACCCTAAAAATAAAACTTTTGAAAGATAAAGGACTAAAATCAAAGTTTAATACTCAAGAGGAATAAAACCGTAATAGGTGAAAGATAAATTACGAAAAAGTAAAAGACAATGTCCAATTTTTGTTAGATTATAAAGATAGTGCTATAATTATACAAACACCAATAAGATAATGTCGTAAAAAAATATTTTTTTTCCTTTACAATGCATGTATGAAATTAAAATATAAAGTAATAAAGAGCAAGAAAATTTATAAGAAAGGTGCAATTTTTCAAAAAATATAAATACATCTAATTTATAAAGAACAAACCCGGAAGCAAGGCGCAAGAATCTCCACCTCTTTTGGACAACGAGTACATCACACCTCCACATCAACATGTCTACCTATTAAAATTAGCCCCCATTGGAACAACCTCTCTCAAGCATCTCCAGATAAATATTCTAACTTTTGGTGCAATTCAAGACACTGGACCTACCTCCACAACTCCTCTTCCACTTTCGGAACCACTCTTCCCCTCCCATTTGCACCCAATATCCCGATCTCATCATACGAAACAGACAGAACATAGCGGAGAGTGGGTGGCTCTATCGACACTGACGTCATGGCTTGTTGCCCCGTGGTCTAAATCCGTGTATCTCGTAATATTCGTGAACATATATACGAGAAGGAGGAGAAAATAAATATACATGTGTCAGAAATGTTAGTTATGACAGAAGCATGACAATTTTTCGTAATACATTATTGTGCAATTTGTGTGCCCTTTCTAAAGGGTACTGACTGGAGTATCTTTTACCTAATACAAGCACTTTGTGTGTCATTTCTCAATAGTACCGAATGATTTTATTACATAATATTATTTATTTTAAGTATTACCAAATGATTTTATTAAGTAATACTTCTTGTTATTATAGAACAATTTCAATGAACAATATATTAAAAAAGTTGCTGAACATTATTAGTTTTTTTCAGACACTGAACATTATTAGTTGATTGATGCTGCTGATAGAATTTACTAATCGGATGTTTATGTGACTGTTTATAACAATATTAATTCTACCAAACAAGAACACAAGGTTTGTGTTCTTGAGATGATAATATAGAGAGATGATTAGGGTCATAATTGCATGTTTTTGCATCCATTTCTATATGGTTTTGATGTTCTTATGTTCATATTTGACCCTAATATGGTATAAGTTGTGCTATTAACCCTTTTTGGCTAGAAAGTTGTGATTATAGGTGAAAATGAGCAGAACGAGGAAGAAACGAGCAAGTTTGAGAAAAGTCCAGAAATTTTGAGTTGATCCAATGAAGACAAGTGATGTACCATGTCTAAGAGTTCGAAGAGAGGGTCGCAACGCAAAAAGAATCGAGTCAATCGGAGCTCTAGAACTCAAGATATGAAGAAAACAAGAAAGTCGAGGATAGATCGGACAAGTCGAGGCCGAGCTCGAGCGCAGCCAGGCCAGACTCGTGCGACCACTAGCCCACGTTCGTGTGACGAACCTCTGGTTCGGGCGGTGAAGTGTCGCATGAATGCTCACACGAGCCCGCGTTCGAGCGACGGACCCTGGTTCGGGCGACAATGAGCCGCACGAGTGCTCACACGAGCCAGACTCGTGCGGCCACATGCTTTGACTCGTGCGATGGTTCGGCAAGCCACATTTTCAAGGGTATTCTCGTCTTTTCGCGCGTTTAATGAGGGGCATATTGGACCAAGCATTGTGCGCACTATAAATACTCTCAAGATCAGATTCTCAAGGCATCCAAGTAACATTAGTTCATAATCATAGTTCAATTCTTAGATTAGAGAGAGAGTGAGGTAGTTACTTGGTGGTTTCTTAAGATTTCTTCTCACAAATTCTTAGATAATTTTTGATCTACCGTAGTGATTGTTGATCCGTTAATTCCTGCATGCTCGTCTGGTCGTAGGCTACATTCTCACCGATTGAATTTCAATTTTCATTATCGGATTTCAAGTTAGCTTTTTAGAGGTAAATTGTATTTTTCCAATTATCATTGTAATAGGTAAATTTCTTTACATTTCTTTCTTAATAATGATAGTTCCTAGTTTAATTGTTCTTATATTTACTCAATTAGCCATGATCTAATCCCTTTATGTGTTAGTGTATGATTCCTATGGAGTAGTGTAGTGATATGTTGATCTTTTGAATGATTTGAGTTGTTGTATGATCAATTCTCTAATTTGATGTATTGTATGAATGCTTGCATGTGTAGATGATAATAGGGCCATTAGGGAGTTAGTCTCTTGCGAAAGTAGAGCTTATTTCCTAAATTCTCTTGTATTAAGGCCAATGCATATCAAGTGTTTGATGAAATTCCTAAGATAGTGAGAATTATCTCTAGTGAATTAGATGAACAATTAGAGGCTTTGATATGTATTAGGGAATCCTTTTGCATGTTAGAGTGGCTTGTCCATTGATTATACACAATCTCATTGAATGATAAAGTGATACTTCACTCACGAAACATAGGATAGTACACTAGCACATTCTCTCACATTTGCTCACTTTGCGAACATAAGGTGATAGGTAGTTTACTCTTTTGACAAATTAGTAGACGATATATACCTTTCCCTTTAATTGCTTTGTTAGCTAGCCAATTGAAACAACGAATTATCATACAAGTCCTTGTCTCCTTTGGGTTCGATATATATTAAAACTTGGTCAAGCTTACCACGCTAATAGCGAACACGTACACTTGCGTGAGGACTCATTTACACCGAACAAGAGAGAAAGTAGAGAATTTAGAGAGAGAAAGTCTTGTGTATTATGATTGAGTTGTGTTGAATTATACAAGAGAGGCCTTATTTATAGATGTGCAAGTGTGAGGTATCACCTCACGAGCCTATACGGCTTCCGGTGTTGACGAAGGTTCGTCGCCCTCGCCTTGATCCCTCACAATGCACCCTTTTACAATGCTCTCTCCCATTACATGTACACGTCCTATTTATACACCCACTAGCTGGGTCCTCGGACTAGGTGAGCTACTCGGCGAGCTCTTTTGCCTTTCGCGGTTTTCGAGGGTGATGTAGTGGTGGAGCTCGGCATGGCCTCCTCAGATAGGGGCGAGCTACCTCTTGAGAGGGGAAGCTCGCCCATTGTCTCCTCATTCTTGGCTCCCCTGGTCGCTAACCTCGGCCGATTGGGAGCTCAGGCGAGGTTCTCACCTACCTCGCTGAGCTCCCTTGTGTCGGTCTTGACTCGAACCAGTGGCCTAGCTCCCGCTCACCTCGGCGACCTTCGTAGCCATGGGATAATCTCGAGATTATCTCTTGGTAGTTCGCCTTGTCAACATTTGCCCCCCAGCTCGCGCACATCATGATTTATCTAATGTGTGGGCGAGCTGATTTATCTCCATGGACGAGGACTCGAACATTGGCGAACTACATTTGGGCAGGTGCCGAGCTAGTGGGCAAGCTCCGTCGTGGTGGTTGCTCGGCCGAAGTGGTACGGGAATCAAGGCATCGTGCATGCCTTTTTAGGCATTGTTTCCCGCGCCTATCATGGCAATCTTTCAAACTTTTTGCAAAATAGTCCCTGCAGTCCTCGAATATTTGACCTCGCCCCGACATCTATAAATAGGTGGAGGCGAGTTCATTCTTCACTTTTCCACTTCCGAATTCTCAGAGCAACTTTCGGCGAACGGCACCCTTACTTCCGATGGAACTTTGAGTGTTCTTCAAGGTAGAAAACCCATTTTCTTTCCTTCTCTCATTCTTATTGCATATTTTTCTTCCCCCTTTCTTCGAGTTTTCGGGGGTTTTGAACGTTTCCCGATCGTCTCCGTACCGTAACTCCGGCGACCAGAATCTTGGACTATTTTAGAACCTTTCGAACCTTGTTCCGATCATGTCGACTCACGCCTCCAGTGAAACCCTTTCCAATCGTAACCCCGAGAAGCAACCAATGACTGAGAACGAACCAATCCCCCTGATCTCCCCTATAGTGATCGGCTCCAGTTCCGAGGTGGCCTCGGTAGCTCGCCCGGATTCCGGCGAGCTCCTCAGTGAGGTTTGCTCTGACTCGGAGGAGGGGGCCTCCAGTGCCATTTATCGCGAGGTATGGGAGGAAGGCGACGAGGTCGCCCCTGAGGAAAGAGTTCCAAGTGGCAACGAGGTTGGCGAGGAGGTCGCCGACGTGGGCGAACAAAGGGGCGACCTTGAGGAGGTTACGGTGGAGTGGTTCCGCTCTATTGGTTTCCTGGAGCCTCAGCTGATTGAGCACCAGGTCCCTGCCAAGGTTATTCACCCCTTTGACTGGACTGAGTACATCGCTCGACAAGTGGTGAGCTTCGATCTCCCCGGGCGGGAATATCGGGACGCGGCGAACAAATTTGACTATAAAGCAAGTGAGATTACATGTATTTTAACGAGTACCAGCTCCCTCATCTTCGCGAGAAGTATCGGATCCCGCTCGATATCTTCCTATATGCCGTGAGGAAGGATGAGCTAGCTGATGCGCCTCCGGTGGGGTTGACGGCTATCAACGTCCACACCCTCGAGGCCGGACTTACACTGCCTCTGCATTCGATTATCGGCCAATTTTTGCTTGATAACAACCTCGCCATTACCCAGCTCACTCCCAATGCCTGGAGCAGCTTGTTGGCGGCGTTGGCGGTTTTTGGGTTGGAGGGGTACGAGAACCGGTTGACAACTGCCGAGCTCAACGATCTCCTCGCCATAACTCGGCAAGTAAATGATGGCAAGGGGTACTACTACCTCAAAGCCCGCCCGGGGGAGAAATTTCTGGGAATCCTTCCAAACAAAGTCCGCGACTGGAAGCAACAGTTCGTCTTCATGGGCGGAGACTGGAGACTGGGCGAGGAGAGTGAATCCCAACCCCGGATGAATATGGGGAGGCCAGCTGTAGGTCGCCTACTTGGTGTGTGTGGGTTGAATTAGATTTACTAATCTAAATTCTCCTCTTTTGCAGGTTTGAAACATCACAAGTCAAGTCGCTGCAAACCCGAGATGTCCCTCGAGTTTGACGTAGTGCGAGCTGTCTGCTACCTGAGGAGCCAGGAAGATCGGGAGACTGCCCACCTCACTCAGCAACATTGCCTCAGGCTCGCCGGACTTCACACCCTGCCTCACCACCTTACGGTCGAAGGTCCTGAGCTCCCTGGTTCACAACCTTTCGCAGCTCGCCCACTATACTGACTATACTGACATTTCTTCCTTTCCCGACTGTTGAGATCCCGAACGCTTATCACACAGTAGCCCGCCGGTTCGCCATGGGTCCTCTCATCCAAACAGACTTGCCCCGCCTTCGATACTCGCATTAGATGCGAGCAAAAAGGCTGAGCTCGCCCAGAAGAAGGGCGAGGTAGGCGGGTCCCCACAAAGTCCAAGGCTGTGGAGGTCGCCAAGACCAGTAGGGGTGGAGGGTGAGATGGCACCGCCCCTGAGAGAGGTCAAGGGAAGAGGGGTCTTCAGAGGGGTGACGGGACCAGCATGGGTGACGAGGACCCCCAAGGTCGCAAGAGGACCAAGTTCTCCTTGCGCGACGAGGATTTTGATCAGGCTGGGCGAGCTTCGGCGAGGTCTGGGTAAGGTGGCTCCGCCCAGTCTACCGCTCCATTGCTGCTTCCTTCTACGCTGAGGTCACCACCTACCCCGTCCCCCTTTGGGGTTCAAACTACCGACGATACGCTCCTAGGCTGGGATCCTGAGCGAGCTCAGTAAGTAGCTCGCACCTTTGGTTTTAGTCTTAGTTGTTTTTCTCATGTTTTAGTCTTAGTTGGTTTTAGTCTTAATTGTTTTTCTCATGTTTTGACCTCGCAGTTATGCCCCCATCGCGCATCCAAACCGTCACGAGGCCATCCATGCCTACGAGCGATCTCGATCCCTCACTTCTATGCACAGCCTTCCTCTGGGTCTCGCCCGGAATACTGTGAGTGAGGTACCTCGGCATTGGTCGATCCCCCAGCTAGCGACCATAGAGGGGCAGGACCTGGTCGAAAATTCCCTGCTTTCAATGCACTACACAAGTGGGCTTTTGCTCGCCAACCAAAGGGTAATCGACCAGGCGACTCAAATCGAGGTGAGCCGCCAGGAGAAGAACAAGAACCTGATCACACTGGCGGAGTCTCTGGACAAGGCCAAGAGGTCGGCGAGGCTCGCTGAGGAGAAAGCTGCCACGTCGCTGACTGCCGAGCAAGATGCCCTCAAACAGCTCGGTGACCTCCAACGCAAGCTCCCTGGGATCCAGCAGGATATGGAGGCCAAGATGAAAGCCACGGAGGACGAGCTCACCGAAAAGCTCGCTAAGGAGGTCGGCGAGTACACCGTGACCAAGAGAGAGTTGGAGTTGCAGTGAGGTCTGACTAAGGGCGCCAACGAGGAGTGCTCAAAGTTAAGGGATGAGCTTTCGGCGAAGGTAAATGAGGTCGCCGAGCTCCGCAACAATGCATCCTCCTCGGCGGACTTGGTCGCCGCGAGAGCTGAGGCCTCGGACAGGGGCTTTGTCCAATGCTATGCTGAGGTTCTGAGGGCCCTCTGGTGGGCGTGAGCTCATCACGATGACGAGATAAAGGCCGTGGTGGGCGATTTCAAGGACTGCTTGGAAAGGGTCCCCTTCCCCGACGACACCGAGCTGGATATTGGCGACCTCCCAGAACTTGGAATTCCTCTCGACTTCGTTCCGGCAACATTCAAGTTCATTAATACGATCCCCGTGCCGGAATTGAATGCTGCTGAAGAGGAGGTCGTCGATGAGGAAGGGTGAACTCTCCTCACAGTCGAGCAGCTCCAGGAGGCCTGTGGTGACGCGATGCTCGACACCAGCGGGCTGACGGGCAACATTACCACGCTGCCTGAACTTTCTCCTCCAGCTGGCCAGGTCGCCGCCGAGGTCTCTACCGACGCTCCTGTCGTCCCCGCTGCTCCGGAGATTTGAGCTTTTTTCTTGCCTTTCTAGATTAGACTTGGTAGCTCGCCGGGCTGCACAGCACGCCCAGAAGGAGCTTCTTTTTATGATTTTCAATTCTCTTAAGTAGTCGTAGCTCGTCGGGCACGTGTAGCTCGCCCAGAAGGAGCTTTTTGTATTTCAAAGATGGTCAGCTAGCCTACCTTTGTGGCTAGCACCACTCCGTATACTTAGGAATTTTTTAAGTTTTTTTGACTTGAAAGTTTCTTAAGTATCTTTTGAATAGAATTCGAGCCTTTTGTTACGATCTTGTCTTCGCTTATATTTTTACGCTTGTGTTATAATTTCAATTAGCTCGTTTATATATTTTTTGGGTACTCAATAGTTCGTCTTACTCTACTTTTGAGATGCGAATAGTTCGTTTTACGTCACTTAGGATTACGAATTGTACCTCTATTTATGTAGTACGTATTCTTCGTCTTACACCACTTAGGGCCACGAATCGCTCGTCTTAAACCACTTAGGGTGGCGAGTTGTACTTTGTTTAATTCACGTTGGGTGATTGGGTTTCGTGAACCATGCCTTAGACATTTTCCATCTTTTTCGCGAATTTTTCTAACTTATGACAGTAGGTGCTTGGTGATCCTTTAAGGAGGATACATTCGCTAACCCTTTGCATTTTGAGCTTTTAGATCATAACGTTCGGGACTTTGGTCCTTGCGCATTGCGAAGCTTTGAACAGTTGGAATATTTTTGCGAACCTTCGAAGGGTTTGAATATTTTCTCGAGAAAAACTTCTAACTTTATATAGCAACGTTATTTACACCGGTTGCCATCAACACTCCTGATGCGAACCTTCGACTAGTCTATTACAAAATTTTGGTTTATTGGTAAAACTTCTTTAAGTGTGCCGCACTCCAGGTGTATGACGAGGTATTTCCTTCAGCGTCCTCGAGGTCATATGTGTTGTTTGCCCAGGCGGCGGTAACTCGGAATGGTCCTTCCTAGTTTGACCCGAACACACCTGGTGGGACCATTAGCTTCTTCTTTAGTACTAGATCCCCAACCTTGAACCTTCGGTCACGGACTTGGGAATTGTAGTACTTTTCTGCTCTGCGTTTGTAGGTGGTATTTTTCATTTCCGACGAAGCTCTGGTTTCCTCTATCAGATCTTTTTCGACTGCCAAGGCTTCGTCGTTCCTTTCTTCGTCAAACCCTACCACCTTCCAGGTCTTATTCTGGACCTCCACCGGTACTACTGCTTAAGTTCCGAAGGCTAAGGCAAAGGGCGTTTCCCCGGTGCTGGCTCGGTACGAAGTCCTGTAAGACCACAGAACCTCTTGGAGTTCGTCCGCCCAGCTCCCTTTCTTGTCCTCGAGTGTTGGATCGGTTGCGCTGAGTAGAACTGATGTACTATCCTTGCAAACCATCACAAGTCTTTTCTAGCGTGCTTATGTCCTCACTCGCACGCACCCTGAGAACTTCCCAGGGGGTCACCCATCATGAAATTGCTCCAAGCCAAGCACGCTTAACTTTAGAGTTCTTTCACAATGGGAACCCGAAAAGAAGATGCACCTTGTTGGTATGAGTAGTACAATCAATTCCTTTAAACCCAATATCTAGCTTCAGCGCCACGGGCGGCACGCAACTATGCCTTTAATCGAGCGAACGAGTGGACTTGAGCGCAGCTCGCCTCCAAGGCAGGGACTGCTAGGATTTCTCCCAACAATCCCCCTCCTAGCAGTAGCCTGACTTGAAGCCAAACATACCACTATTTGCTCCATGGGGGACTCGAACCCGTGACCTGTGCTCTGATACCAATTGTTGGATCGGTTGCGCTCAGTAGAACTGATGTACTATCCTCGCAAACCAACACAGGTCTTTTCTAGCGTGCTTATGTCCTCACTCGCACGCACCCTGAGAACTTCCCAGGGGATCACCCATCATGAAATTGCTCCAAGCCAAGCACGCTTAACTTTAGAGTTCTTTCACAATGGGTACCAGAAAAGAAGATGCACCTTGTTGGTATGAGTAGTACAATCAATTCCTTTAAACCCATTATCTAGCTTCAGCGCCACGGGCGGCACGCAACTATGCCTTTAATCGAGCGAATGAGTGGACTTGAGCGCAGCTCGCCTCCAAGGCAGGGACTGCTAGGATTTCTCCCAACATCGAGGCGGAGCTTCAATGTGTGTTTCAAAATTTTGTTAACCGCCTCGACCTGGCTGTTCGACTGTGGATGGTATGGAGTTGAGTAGTGTTTCTTGATGTTCCATGAACTACAGAAATCTCTCAACTTTTGGCTGTCGAACTGCCTTCCATTGTCCGTGATGATCGACTGCGGCAGTCTGAACTGACAGATCAGGTTCTTCCATATGAAGCCGATCATTCTTTCTTGAGTTATTGTTGTGAGTGCTTCAGCTTCAGCCCACTTAGTGTAGTAGTCTACTGCTACGACAACAAACTTTACACCGCCTCTGCCAGGTGGAAATGGGCCGATCAAGTCGATACCCCATTTTGCAAAAGGCCACGGGCTGAAGACCGACTTCAGTTGGTTGGCTGGGGAGTGGATGTTAGGTGCAAAAAGTTGACACTTTCGGCACTTCCGCACGAAGATGATGGCATCCTTGCGAAGAGTAGGCCAGTAATATCCATGCCTGATCGTCTTATATGCCAAAACTTGCCCCCCAGCGTGACTTCCACAAATTCCTTCGTGGATTTCTCTAACACCTCGAACCCTTGCTTCTTAGATAAGCATTTGAGTAGGGGTAGAGAGAATCCACGTTTGTAGAGTTGACCGTCCAGTAGCGTATATCTGGTAGCCTATTTCACCAGCCGACTAACTTCCCATGTGTCCTCGGGGGTTGTTCCATCCTTTAAGTATTTTTGGATCGGAGTGCACCAATCTTCACTGTCTTTGTCCTCTTCCTGCCCCCCACTCGAGGTCTGATTTACTTTGTAATCGTACGTCGAGGGGTTCTTCAGTTTGGTGATTACAACCTCCGTGATTTCGGCTTCGCCATTACTGGTAGCTAGTCGGGCTAGGGCATCTGCTTGTGTGTTTTCTAGTCGTGGTATCTGATTGATGTAAACCTGCGTAAACATCAAGATCAGATGAGCGGCTATCTTCTGGTAGGTCATCATCTGCTGGTCTTTTGCCTCGTACTCCCCCCGGACTTGGGATATATAGCTGGGAATCTCCGAAAACTTGAAGATTGGTTGCCCCCACAGCTAATGATAACCTAAATTTGGCTATCAAAGCTTCGTACTCCGCCTCGTTGTTGGTTGCTCGGAAGTCGAACCTGATTGCGGAGGTGAAGACTTGTCTGTCCGGGCTAATTAGGACTATGCCAGCGCCTGCTGCCGTGCTGGTTGATGATCCGTCAATGTAGAGGTGCCACGGAGCTATACGCCCCCTCGTCGGATCTTGTCTCGACAATAAAGTCGGCGAGCGCTTGTCCCTTGATCGTTGTTCGGGGAGCGTAGGTTATACCGTATTGGCTAACCTCTAGTAACCATTTCAGCAGACGTTCGGCGGTATCTGGCCATTGTAGTATTTGCCTCAGTGGGAATGTCGTCAACACCTCCACTGGATGGTCGAAGAAGTAGGGCCTCAATTTTCTAACACTCATCACCAGTGCATAGGCTAGCTTCTCTGTCGGGGTGTACCGCAACTCAGCTTCGTGCAAGACTTGGCTTACGTAGTACACTGGTAGGTATGTTTTCGCCTCTTCTCGGACCAGGATGGAGCCAATGGCAACCTCTGACGCAGCAAGGTAGAGGTACAACTTCTCCCCAGGTATTGACTTTGATAGGACCTGCGTGTCTGCCAGGTATGTTTTAATATCTTCGAAAGCTCGCTGGCATTCGCTTGTCCACACTAAGTGATTCTTAAGGTGTAGCTTGTTGGCTTTAGCTGCTACCTTGTACCTTCGTGTGTTTGCCTTGATTGCCTTGAAGAATGGGCGATTTCGGTCACCGGACCTGGAGATGAACCTGTTTAAAGTCGCCATACACCAGGTCAACCTTTGGATCATTTGTACGGAATCGGGTAAACCCATCTCGATTATGCATTGAACCTGCATCGGGTTGACCTCTATTCCGCATTGGCTAACCAGGTGACCTAGGAACTTTCCTGAATGTACGCTGAAGCTGGTCTTTTTGGGGTTCAGTTTCATGTTGTAGTGGCGTAGTATGTCGAAGGTTTGTTTCAGGTGGTCAAGGTGATCCTCCTTTCTCAAACTCTTGACAACTATGTCATCTACGTACACCTCCATAGACTCGCCGATGTGTTGGTCGAACATTTTATTCACCAACCTTTGGTAGGTTGCTCCGGCGTTGATAAGTCCGAATGGCATCCTTTCCCAGCAATACATGTTTTTGTTGGTGTAGAACGTCGTATGTTCCTGGTCATCCGGGTGCAATGCTATCTGGTGTTAGCCTGCGAATGCATCCATGAATGTCATCATTTCATGGCCAGCGGTACTATCCACAAGCTGATCAATGTGGGGTAGTGGGAAGTTGTCCTTTGGACATGCCTTATTCAGGTCCGTGAAGTAGATGCATAGCCTCCATGTCCCGTTGTGCTTCTTGACCAGGACGGGGTTTGCGACCCACTGTGGACATAAAGCTTCTTTGATCAGTTTGTTGTCCAATAGTTTTCCAACTTCGGTGGTTAGGGCCGCGTATTTGTCCGGTCCATACTTCCTTCATTTTTGGCGCATGGGTCTCCTTGTCGGATCTATGTTAAGTCGATGGCAAGCATGCTCCAAAGATATCCCCGTCATATCTTCATGGGACCAGGTAAACACGTCCAAGTTGGACATCAGAAACAGTTCCATCCTCAACCGGTACGGTTTAGGTAACTCAGAACCTATGAAGAGTTCCAAGTCCCTTTTTGGGTCCACCGAGAGTGCCGTCAATTCCTCCATGGGAGTGGCTTTTCTTTTCTGGCTTTTCCACCTCCTGTCGCTAATAAACTCGTCCCACTCCTCCTGTGACATCTGCGCGGGTTCGTGACCTAGGCGTGGTTCGAGATCATCAGCTTGGCTTTCAACTTGGATGGGTTCCTCGACTGTCAATACCTCTGGGGGTTCGTCAGTTTGGAGAGGTCCTGTAACTTGGGGAGTTGGATCAACGTCCATTGGCGCCGGTCCTTGACCTCCCGCAGGTCCCCCCTCTTGGACTCCATCAACCACTTCCATGGGCGCATGTGGTGAACTTTGCGCAGGTCCCTGCACTTGGGCTTCCTCCACCTCCGTTGGTGCCGACTATGCCTCTTGCGCAGGTCCCGACACTTGGTCAGATTCCGGTGGATCGTCTACCTCCATTATCTCAGTCTCTGTTGAGATGGCGTCTAGGATGTTTGGCTGATCCACCGGGATTTGGATTTCTTCCTCAAGGACCTGGACCTGCGTCACGGCTTTCCTAGCTCGGCCATCTTTAATTTGGAGTAAGCACTCTCGAGCCTTTTTCTGGTCACCTTTTATAGTTCTGGCACCTTTCAAGGTTGGGAATTTTAGACAGTAGTAGTAGGTCGAACACGCCACTTTAAATTCATTGATAAAGGGGCGGCCAAGGAACCCATTGTAGGAGGACTGCTGGTCGACAACTAGGAAATCTACTAACCTAGTCAGTCTTCTCTCTGGGTCCTCAACCGATACAAGCTGGACGCTCAACCTGATAATACCTAGGGGGACGGTTACAACTTCTCCGAACCCCACTATTCTAGCGTTGCTAGGTTCTAAATAAGACTCAAAATCACCTAGGGCATCTAAGGTGGATTTGAAGAGAATGTTGGTGAAGGTGCCGGTGTCCACAAGTAGCCTGTGAACTCGGACGTTCATGATGTTTGCGGTTATCACCAACGAGTCATTGTGGGGTGTCAGTACCCCTTCCAGGTCTGCTGAGGAGAATGTTAGCTCATCAGTGAGTTGTGCGACGGACTTGGAGCAGGAGCTGCTCTCCTGGACCTGGTTTATGGCCCAGATCTCGGCCTTTCTTTTTCTCCTGGAAATGGAGGATCCCCCGTCTTGGAGCCCTTCGACAGCTCCAATTTCTTCCTCGAGAACCAAGACTTCTCGAGTTGGCTCCAGGTTTTGCTGAGGTTGGGGAGGTGCCCTCCGCCTGTTTTGGGGACCACGTTGGCCAGCGTCCTCTTCTTCATCATCGGAGGCTTCCCTCTTTCGAACCTGTGCCTTTTCGCCGGTGCCTTTTTCACGAAGTCGGCCAGCTTCCCATCCTCGTAGAATTTCCAGAGTTATTTGAGGAGGTCTCGGCATTCGCTGGTGAAGTGGCCGATCGACTGGTGATAGGCACAATACTTGTTGGGGTTGAGCTTCACGCGGTCCTGGCGGATTCTTCTTGGCTCTTCCAACAAGGCTTTGTCTTTGACCGTGGTAAAGACATGGTCGACGGAAATGGAGAGGACCTAGTTGAGCTTTTCTTTGAACTCGTCTCCGTCGCCGAAAGCTTTCAAGTTCCGGGGAGCCTTGTATGTGCCCCCGGACTTCTTCCCGTAGGGCTTCCTCTCCTCGGAGACACCGACCTCTTTCTGGAGGGCCTCCTGCATGGCCACGAACACCCCCGCCTTGTGGTGGAATTCGGTGTAAGTGTTCGGACATGCGAGGTGCATTTTCTTCCAGAGATTGGTGCCTTTTCGGAGCCCGACCATCACCGCGACGACCTTGGTGTCCTCGCTCACCGGTTTGCCTTCCAGCAGTATCTTATCGAACCTCTCCAGATATTGTTGGTCAGTCTCATTGTCGCCTTGGTGAATGTTGGCGAGACGATGCTTCTGGGTAAGGTAGGACCTAAACACGGAGAAGTGGGCCAAGAACTCCCGTGATAGCTGGCCAAACGAGTGGATTGACCCCGGGGGTCAGCGGGAAGTTTCGGTACTGAGTGGAGTCGGTGGCACCCACCGAAATCATAAAGTCTGCATTCTTGGCCAGGTGGACCTTCGGGTTGGACTCGCCTTCGTATGCGGACATCACCGGGAAGTGAATCTTCTTTTGGACCGGTGCTCAGAGGATGGTAGGTGCCAAAGGGGATGCCGGGAGAGTGGTGGCATCGGGCCCGCCAGATTTGGCGGCTACTTGTTGTTGTAGCATTTCGACGGAGGTTGCTCGAAGGTCGTGTGCCTCGTGTACGCACGCCCCCAAGGTGCCTCACTCTGGAGTGACCCCTCCGTGACGGGTCGGAACTGGTACCCACCATATGGGCCCAACCTATCGGTCGCGCCCTTCTCAGTCGGTCGTGGGTGGACCTGCTAGGCTGTAGGTCCGACTCTCCCCTCTGGGACGTAGCCGGGGCTGCCGTCTGGTCATTTTCCCCGCCTCCCGGTCCCAACCTTCCCTGGAGGACCTCTCTTCTCAGCGATTGGTGAGTGGTGGATGCCTCGGTGTAAGCCAAAGCTCGCCCAGCATGCGTGGCTGGCTCTTCCACCACCTTGGCCTTCCCAACTAGCTCTCTGTGTTGGCGGGCTTGGGCCGAGCTCGCCTCCTGCTCGGTATGGAGGTCGCTGTATTGACCTCGGGTCCGGGTGCCCTGGGTCGGCCTGGTTTGCTCCCCGGCCTCAGTGGCTGGAGCTCACCGAAGTACTAGGGCGAGCTCGTCGAGTTACCTCTGTTGCAACCTTTGCAAGGTTGCAATCGTGCACTGGAGCTCGTCGGGGTTGTTGGTGAGTTCTCTCAGGGAGGGGTTTAAATCCTCCTGAGTCACTAGAACTCGCGGAGGTCGCGGGGCAGTGTTCTTCTGAGGAGCTCGGCGCGAGGTCTCCCCTTCAACCTGGTCCTGGTCGCACTCCTTCCACCTCCGGGTGTTCGCCGAGGTTTGCCCCTTAGGCGTTTTGGGGTTTTGTAGGGGGTAGGTCGCCGAGGTTGCCGAGGTAGGTCGCCGAGGATATGATCTTCCAGCTTGGGTGTGTTTGCACTGGTTTTCGTCTAGCTTTACGTGTAACGAATTATCCAAAATCTGGTTTATTCATCTACACGTGTGCGTTTGAAAACCTTTTGGGCAGAAATTACAAATCCGGAAATCTGGGTTTTTGCCCGGAAATTTAGGTTTTTTGTTTAAGGAGTGAAAATATGTGTGTATCTTCAAATGTTCTTGAGTCTTGGTAAAGAACACCTCCAAATCTTCAAATCTTCAAACAACTCTCACTATTTGCTCTCAAATTTTCTCGTTCTCGGCCCTTCTTCTAGCGCCAAATTGTTTATAGAATTTACTAATCGGATGTTTATGTGACTGTTTATAACGTATTAATTCTACCAAACAATAACACAATGTTTGTGTTCTTGAGATGATAATATAGAGAGAGAAAGTAGAGCATTTAGAGAGAGAAAGTCTTGTGTATTATGATTGAGTTGTGTTGAATTATACAAGAGAGGCCTTATTTATAGATGTGCAAGTGTGAGGTAGCACTTCACGAGCCTATATGGCATCCGGTGTTGACGAAGGTTCGTCACCCTCGCCTTGATCCCTCACAATGCACCCTTTTACAATGCTCCCTCCCACTACATGTACACGTCCTATTTATACACCCACTAGCTGGGTCCTCGGATTAGGCGACCTACTCAGCGAGCTCTTTTACCTTGCGCGGTTTTCGAGGGTGATGTAGTGGTGGAGCTTAGCATGGCCTCCTCGAATAGGGGCGAGCTCCCTCTTGAGAGGGGAAGCTCGCCCACTGTCTCCTCATCCTTGGCTCCCCTGGTCGTTGACCTCGGTCGATTGGGAGCTCGGGCGAGGTTCTCACTTACCTCGCCGAGCTCCCTTGTGTCGGCCTTGGCTCGCACCAGTGGCCTAGCTCCCGCTCACCTCGGCGACCTTCGTAGCCTTGGGATAATATCGAGATTATCTCTTAGTAGTTCGCCTTGTCAACAGATGCACCAATTATATGGTATAAATATTTTTGTCGATATTTATGTTGAAGGATAAAATATTCTCTTCGTTTCAATACTATCTTTACACTTTTATAAAAGTCTTTTCATAGAAAATAATAAAGTGTGAAGTTAAACTTGAGACAGAGTGAGTGATTTTTTCACGTAATAATATTAATTATTTTTTTAATCAAATGTACAAGTTATTTTCATTGTACAACATTAGTTCTTTTCATTAAATAGTATTAACTGTTCTTACTGAAAAATATTTTTTATTTTTTAAGTACTTGGTATCCAGTTCAAAAATCGACTAATTCAGGAGACCAGAATCCATCATCTACTAGTGGGAAAATCCATTTTTAGTCAGTGCAAAGTCTTGTATGGACTGACCCATCTCATAAATTGATCACATATTATAAATTTTAAATCTGAAACTTTAAAAATATATTAATAGTGCATTAGTTACCTGTTGCAAATACAAAATTATTGAAGAGGGGTGTTAAATCTTGTTGATGAGAATCATAATATTTTTACACAATAAAATCGAAGCACTGGCTCAGGCCAGCAAGCGTTCGAATCACAATATTAATTCGCGGCTCTGACTCGGGTCAGCAAGCCAACGAAGATCACAAATAATTGCTAATAATAATTAATTTATTTCTCAATATTAATTCACGAGTACATCTGATAGTATTTATAGAATTCATACGATACTATCATCCTAACTTCTTGCAACAATATAGGAAAATATAATAGAAGTCTTAGATACGAATTAAGATATAAAATCAAATCTAAAGATAAATCAAATATTCTAAGGATATTAATCTAATATACTAAAGATATTGGCTCAAT
>JAPKLY010000183.1:319304-452925 GCA_026898435.1 Prunella vulgaris
AGAGCCGCGAATTAATATTTGCGCCTTCGAACGCTTGCTGGCCTGAGTCAGGGCTTCGATTTTACTGAGTAAATTTTGTGATTCTCATCACTTGTTAATAGTGCATTAGTCATTTATTGTTATACTTTGATATGTACTACAAGTGCCAGAAATGTTTATTATATACAAATTGTGTCGTATATCAGACGTATTATACAATATGTATATATTTTAAATAATATAAATTGATTGTATTGAACATTTCACACTTAATGTTACTTTTGTCAATAAAATTATCTCATACATGTTGCTATATTTTTAAAAATATAATAAAAAAATATTATATTTCACCTAACTCAACATTATTATCTTTCAAAACTTAATTTTATATGATGAATAATTTGCACATTAAAACTTGTGTCGATCAGTACATGTAGTAGCAAGTGCAAAACGGGGAGAGTAATTATTTTTAGATAATAATTTTACTTATTTTCACTAAATACTATTAGTTATTTCAATTAAATAGTATGAATTACTTTTCACTAAATGACGTTAGTTGGCTAATATTTATTATGCATCAATTACATGATGCACACAAGTTAATCAAAAGTTAGTTAATTTTTGTATTTAGGTGTCAGAATATCTGTCATATAAAAGTTGTGTCAAATTTATGTATATATAAATTATGTTGTGCAATTTTTGTGCTTTTTAAATAATGTCAGTTGATTTTATTGAAAATTAAATTACTTTTACATAATAATATTAGTTATTTTTACTTTATAGTATTGGTTGGTACATATTTGTTTTACAATTATATGGTGCGACTAGCGTATACAAATGTTATTCTAAAATTTATATTATTGTCTTTTTGCATGTATTCTTTAGGTGCCAAAAATGTTTGTTATAGCCTTGTCAAAATTTTGTAATATATAAGTTATATTGTGCAATTTGTATATTTTTATAAATAATATCAATGGTTTTTATTGAATATAGATAAATTGGGATTTGTGCGTAAATATTTTTTTATAAAAATATTTTTTATATTTATACTTATCCCATTTATTCTATTATAGTCTCGATATTTTACGAATCTCATTTTATGGGACATATCTAAAATTTTCCCATTAATAACTCTCTTACAATTCCAATGCCTTCAGGAACATATCTCAGTATAGGGTAAATTACAATATAGTTCAAAAAAAAATACTGATTACAAATTGATTATGAGTGGATAAAAAATGTGTTTGTGCAAAGGAAAATTATGTAGATTATCAATTTATAAGGTTAATCATTTTTTTTAAAAAGTACTATGTAGATGATCCTCTCTTTTTTCATCCACACTTCACCAGTCTTCCATTCACCACCGTGCACAAGTCCTCAATGAATCAATTTATTTTTCAATTCCCAGTCCCTACTCTTTTCATTTCATCAATTTCTTAATAATATAAAAAAATAAAAAAGCAAGCCCATTGGATGACAACCAAAAAACTCAATACATATAGGCCCAATTTGGTAGGTCAAAAAAGCCCCTGAAACAAACAGTTTTAGGAATACCAAACGCTAGAAAATGTTTCTTGGTTGCCTAGACCTTTTCACGGTTAGACCCATTTTTCCTGCAATTCTTTACAATTTGACCTTCACCCTCAGAAACCGTATAATATGCCCCTCCCCCCGATAGATTTTCTCAATCCTACTTTTGATTCCTAAAAATTGCGAATGGCATCTGAAAAAGTGTTGGTCCCAAAACGAGTTTGATTCAGTGTATAGGGAGAATGCAATGATAACAATTTTTTCTTTCTCAGGAAATAACCCCTTAGGATTCAGTTATCTATAAATTGAGATTGCTCACTAAGAATTAGTCCCAAGGACTGAAATACTCAGGAACCAGATAAGCTGATTCCTGAAGTGTGCTGAAAGTGAGCTCATAAAAGATAACCTACGTACTAACTGCTGAGAAGCTGGTCAGTTAGATAACTATCTAATCAAGTTTTTCAGTGCAGAAGTGTGAACCCTAGATTATACTCGTTTTAAGTGTTTTCCTAAAAGTCTTTTAGCTTAGTTACTGAAAGAGTGGTTAAGGGACTATGCTCAGTTTCCAGGATCTGAAAGATTGATTCTTCCTGAGTTTCAAAACCATGCTGATTGATTTCCTGATCTAATGAATATGACAATTAATAATATGCAGAGCAAGTGAAACACCGCACAGGAATTTTTACGCGGTTCAAAGACTCAAGCTTCTATGTCCACAACCTGATTTCACAGGAGCAATCCACTCTTAGGATTAGTTCTTGTTTTTATATGTGTCAAGGTGCACTAGCAGTCTCCTTCCTCTCTAAGGAATTCAATCCCTGAGTGGTTTTACAAGTCTCCATCCTTCCCACTTCACGAACTCGTAAAGTTGAGTGGTTTAACTTTCTGTTTTCCAACTATTGTGTGATAAACCTTACAAGCAAAACTATGCTAATGATGGGTTATCACTCTAAGCTAAATACAGAGAAGATTCCTATCAACACTAGGAAAATTTAAATTACAGAGTGTTGAATGCTTGAATGTTTTGAGCGCATGAATCTTGGTTAATCTCGACTTCAAAAATTCCTATAACTTTGTTTGGGTGCAAGACCTTCTGTATTTATAGGGAGATTTGTAATACATCCGTTGGATGAGATAAATTTTTTTTCCTATTTTAGGTAGGTGGCAGCCTAGGATTGTATGTTTACTTTTCACCATGCTTATTTAGGTGAAAGACTTCTGGCGCCGCCTGTGGACTGTGCCACATTAATTGCGGAAGTCAGCTCTGTACACACGTGTCATTATCTCACTAGCTGCTTTTCAATCAACTAGTTGTTGATAAGATTTTATGCATCATAATACATTAATTATTACGAGAAAGTTGTACTTTAACTTGGGTAAAATGTTTATCTTCATTGGAGTCTGACATTCTCTTTATCCTCAGTCCTTTTAGCATAAATGCTAAGTCCCAAACGTCAGTAGCCTTTTTTGTCAGGACTTACTAGTGTACGTAAAGTGAACATTAAGCCCGATTACTCAGGTTGGTTTTCCGCCTTCACTTAATAGGTTCTATCCTGAGTGCGCTTAGTACACTCAGTAGAAACACTATCAGTGGTCTTCCTCAAAATTGCTTCTTCTCAGGATCAATCTTATCAGGATCTTCAGGTTCTCAGCTTCAGGACAGATACTTGAACTTGATATTCAATACGCATACTGTCCTCAAGAATAACTCTTGCTGACTTCAATCTTCAGGACGTCTCCTTCTGACTTCAGTCTTCAGGATGGTTCCCCCTGAACTGAGTATCTGTGAATATAAAACAAGTCTAATCCTATCCTGAACTATTCCTGAGTTCTATACAATCTTGAATTCTGTACATATGCATCTCATCTTTTCAGACTAAGGGGTTTTGGGATATGAATCGAAATAACTCAGTTAATATCCCAACAATTTCCCCCCTTTTTATTATGCCAAAACCTATCTATCCGATCTAATCAGAACTAAAAGATGACCTCTATCAGTTGAGGTTACTTAGTCTATAAGATGGAAACATAGAAAGGTTAGTATAGTTCTTGATAAGGTTGCAGAAAGTAAATCAGGAAACAACGAGATGTTGTCTCAGGAATGTAAAAGTTCATTGATTATAAATGTTGAGTACAAGTTCCTGAACTATTACATAAGTTCCTGATGTCTAGAGATCGTCTTTCCAATTTTCCTGATTATCAGCCCATTGCCTGATTAGGTAGAAGAGATCTACGAAGTCCTTCTTAATTGGAAGCCATCTCTCATTCAGAACATCGGGAATGAAGTAATCCACATGTTCCCAAGGTAGTGGACCCTGCTCCTGAGCAGCTAGCCTTCTTCCTTTGAACTGACTTCTTCCTCCCTAAAGCCCTAGCATCATCCTTCTTTTTCTTTTGGAGTTCCTCAGTCAGAATCTCCACCTTGTCTTTCAGTTTATCCAACTGAGTGGCCTGTGTTATGGACTGAAGAACAGCCTAAAGTGCCAACCTCTCAGCTTTGCTCTTCCTGACCAGGGCATTTCCATGAAAAAGAGCTTCTTCCATCTCTTCAAAAATATCTTCGACTTGCATTGATTTCTTCTTCTTAGGGTCAATCTCAGATTCAGTTGTTACTGACTTCCTCTTCCGATCCAGGCCTTCCCCCTTTCTTCTAAGTTTCAGTAATTGACTTCTTTTCCCCCTTTTTAGCATCATCACCTGAGTGCTTCTTTGCCAAATTGGAGATTGCAAGGCCATGAGAGTCAGCCTGATTGGACATAATCTTCACCTTTGCCTCCACATTCTCAATCCTCTCTTTACAGATTAGATTCTTAGACTGGAGATCCTACACATAGGTCTTAAGTGATGCCATCAAGGCCATTTGCTTCTCATGGTCAGACATTGAATTTGTAGACCATTTTCTACCATTTTTCCTCCTTTATCTTCAGCTCCAGACAGAATTTGACAACCATCCGCTGAGATTTCCTTGGCAATTTCTCGCATTCTGGATTCCTGAGAAGCTAATGCATCAGAAACTAGCTGCTTAGTCTGGTCTTTCATGGCAGTCAGCTCCACATCCCTCTGAGATGGAAGTCCAAAAATTGCTAATTCATTTGCTCCCTGAGAGCTTCAACCTCCTTCCTGAGCAACTCAGACTTGGAGCTCAGTGTTTTGAGTCCTGAGGCCTGGGTCTTCATCCGCTTTAAAACTTTACTAGCAAGCAGCCTCAAATTCTTGCTAATCTTTAGCTTAGATGACTTGATCCTACGAGCTTTTGGAACCTCTCATGAAGCCTCGGTAACTCTGGCTCCAGAAGTTGCTTCATTGGCTGGTGTACTTCCCCCTGTAACCGCACCTTCAGTTTCTTCAGCATCCTCAGCCATTATCTCTTCCACTGGGCGATCTCCCTCAGGTATCCTGGCCTGGAAAACTTTAATGAAATCATCAGGGCTAAGTATGAAGGAGAAACTTGATATGGAGAAGGTGTCACAAATAGTTCTCTCCTCCACCTGAAGGGCATCCCACCCCTAGACTCAGCCAGTGCCACCATCTCCTGATACGTGGCTGTTCTTGTGTAGACACAGGTTCTT
Organism: Prunella vulgaris; assembly: GCA_026898435.1. Classification (NCBI taxonomy): domain Eukaryota; kingdom Viridiplantae; phylum Streptophyta; class Magnoliopsida; order Lamiales; family Lamiaceae; genus Prunella; species Prunella vulgaris. The sequence continues at coordinate 324,383 of JAPKLY010000183.1, forward strand.
AGGCAGATAACCTCTTCTTTGAGTGAGCCTTTTAAATTAGGAAGATGCTTTAACATGAATCGATATGCCCTGGAGCATGCATTCATCTCAAATGGTGTAATATTAGAGAAATCGGGAGCAAAGGTGGTTTCCTCAGGTTCAGAATTTGACTCAGATAGTTCGACCACCTCTTGCTCCAAGTGAGAGTCAGGAACTGGCTCAGATAGACCAGCTCTGTCCTTGGTACGCCCAATAACCTTCCTGAGAGGAAGATTTTCTTCATCCTCTGATTCCTTCTTCTGCTCCTCCCGAGTAGTCTCAGCAACAGGCTCCTCCTGAGCCTCCTCAGCACCTCTCTCTTTCTCAGTCTCCTCATCAGCCTGAACATCCCCGGCCTCAGGTACACCAGCCTCCTCCTAAGCTTCTTCCTCAGTGTGCTCCCCACCCTGAGCTTCCTCCTGAGTGTGCTCCTCCGGAGCACCAGCAACCTTAGCTTTCCCTCTCTCCTGAGGTGATTCAGCGTGAACTTCCTCCTGAGCTGGATCAGAATATGGGGCTTCAGCAGTGGTAGGCTCATCATCAGAATTTCCCTGAGCTGCCTCAGGCTCATCCTCGTCAGTAGGTACCTCATCATTGGCATGAAGAGCCTGTGTAACTCTAGAAGTGGACGGAGCCTTCCCATTTGACTTCTTCCTGCTCTTTTTAGGCTCCGGTTCAGTGGAAGCCTTAGCACCAACATTAGTCTCTTTGGTGCGCTTCTCAGGAAGTCCACCTCATTCTTGAAGAAGACCAGCCTGGGAGGCAGAGCAATAAAATCATTGTCCTCTAATTCTTCAAGAGGCAGGGTTTGAAGCATCAGGGAGATCCTGGTACCAAAGTTGACTGGTGTGGTGAATGAAATGGAGTCTCCCACCTTCACTACTTCGGTGAACTCCGCTACAGTCCTGTGAACAAAATATTCTTCCCAATCCATATTGGAAGCATCATAGAGGGCAGTCATCAGTAAAACATTAGGCAATGAAATCTGCTCAGTCCCTCCAGTGGTACCCATCACACTGGATACCACCACTTCAAAGAGAAGTTTGTACTTAGGCTTCAGTAGCATCTTGTTCATCTTCGACTTAAACTTCTTCGGAGTAGTCAAAAAATGATTCAGATACTCCTGCTCATTTCCAGCAACATACTTGGTGGGCAGCATCCATGACTTCCCAACCTCAGATCTGGGCAACTTATAAACCTTCATTACCAGTTCCCTGACGTCAATTATCACCAGAGTCTGCTGAATTACTTTCTTCCCATCGACCGGTAGCAACACCATCCTGAGATAAATACAGGTCATCAACTCTTCATCCTTGCCTTTTTGCATCTTGGCTTAGAAAGTTGCGACGAGTGCAGGGCAGAGCATTGGAAGTTGCATCGTCACAAACTTTGTCATCTTGGAGCTTTTGAAAATTTTCCACACCTTCTTGACTTCTGGCATCTGTGAACTGAAGTCTTCTATGGGCTTATAGTGTATCTTCTCCTTTAAGGTAGTAATATTAGCAAGAAATTGAGCTCTTGAAGACTCAGTGAATTCAGTGGAAATGGCAGAGGTCGTCATTAATGGAGGTTTGAAAAGCTTTGGACGGTTTAACTATGCAGAGAGAAATAAGGGTAGGGATAATTTGAGTGCGTAAGGGATGCAAAGTGATGAATAATTCCCTTATATACCCAAATCAATTTTTCAGGAACGGTTGAGATTGAAAACCCTTTGAAATTCAATGGTTTAGATCAAAACGATCGTGTACCGAAATTGTGGCTTTTCACATTTCATAAAGTGTGAAGATGTGAGTGTTGAGACTAGTGCTATCACATCTATCACATCATGAATCACACCCATCCGTCAGGACATTCTCCAAGATATTTGTTCTAACGACTAATTTTTAGTGTTGTTCAAATTGTCTTTGCTATCATTTCAGGTCAACATCCTTCAGGAAACATGTTCCAGTGATTAACTGCTTAGTGTTGCCTCAATGGTTGTCCTTGGTGCTGTCCCTGGTCAACGACAGTCAACGGCAGTTATTCCCATGACCCAGAATATTCTTGATGCACCTGGAAGGATCTGGAACGTAGTGGAAGGACCTGGAATTAATGGAACAGAAGAGTAAAGAAAGGAAGTTACCTCAACTCTTACAAAAGTTGATCTCAACTTCTCTCCATGATTTCCACTTCATTGATGGACGGATCATTATTCGAACTCTATAAATAGATGAGGAATACGTCCAGAAACTAAGAGAGAGAGCCCTCACTACATACTGAAGCATATCGCATTTATAGGAACCTATTTTTACTGTTTTAGTGTAGTGATTTCACATGTGTTGTTACACTCAGTACAACACTTGTGTATATTATTATCCCATACATTTTGTTGAGTTATTCACGGGGTGTGGAAGTGTATGCTTGAAGTAGGCTTAGACTTAACAATCTAGGTTTGCCATTTGGGAACTTGTTTGGATATTTTATCCGATTTTATGTTTGAGATTTGGAAGGAATGTTTCCAAGTCTCAAATTTGTTTTTGTAATCACTTTTTCCATGTTAGTGATATTTCAGCCTTGAGGCCGCCACAAACTATTTTTAGTTTGTGGAAAGATTGAGTTAATCCTTGTGTTCAAAGTCTTCTGCTGTTTACTTATTCTCTCTACATTATTCTGAACACATTAAGTGTTGTCTTGAGTGTCGCCACACTTCGAACAATACTTCAACTCAACGGTAGCACAACACTATCAAGTGGTATCAGAGCCATCACTTGACGGTACTAAGTGTTGGTCCTGGTGCTAGGTGTTGAGTTGCCATGGATTACCCTCCTGGAGCTATCTACTGCAGTGGATCCATCACCCATCCTCCCATACTTGATGGAACCAATTATGCCGCATGGAAAAGGCGGATGAGGAGTTACATCAAAGCCCTTGATGAACGTGCCTGGAAAAGCATCCTGTCAAGTTGGAGTCCTCCCACAACTGAAGATAAAGATGGAGACCAGATTCTCAAGAACGAGCTTGAATGGACCACGGATGAGAACAACTCATAATTGTAAAATTCAAAGGCCATCAACGCAATCAATTCATCGGTTGATACGGTTATGTTCAACCTTATTCAGAATTATGTTTCTGCCAAAGATGCATGGGAAAGACTACAAGAACACTGTGAAGGTTCTGGAAGTGTCCGTAGAGCCAAAGCAAGGATGCTGAACACAAAGTTTGAAGGCCTAATAATGAAAGATGATGAGAAGATTTCTTCCTACAATGAGAGACTCTATGAGGTGGTGAATGAATTGCAATCACTTGGAGACCCAATTTCCAATATCAGGTTAGTAAACAAAACCCTTCGTACTCTTCCTAGAAGATTCAATGGCAAAGTTTGTGCCATTGAAGAAGCTAGGAACACTGATTTGTTGAGTCATAATGAGTTAATGAACATTTTAAAAACTTATGAAATGGACATATCTCAACAAGAATCTGCATATGATAAAAAGGGTGTTGTTGTTTTCAAAGGAGAAACCTCTTCAAGTTCTGGAAAAACTTCTGTTATTACTGAAATTGAATAGGTTGACGATAGTGTTGATGACACTTCATATGACACTGATAGTATTGCATTTCTTACCAAAAAATTTGAAGCCTATCTTAAGCAAAAGAGAAATAAATCTGCAAAAAATTTGAAGCCTATCTTAAGCAAAAGAGAAATAAATCTGATTTTAACACTAAGCCTAAGATGGATTTTAAAAATTCCCCTCAAACTTCTGGTCGAAAATCTTTTCAAAGAAGAAACTTTTAGTATGATCCTGAGTATAGAAAAAATATCATTTGTGATGAGTGTACTGGTTATGGTCATCATGCAAATGAATGTGCTAACACACAATTAAAGAAAAGGATGAGCTTAACTGTTTCTTTGAGTGATGAAGATTCTGATGAAGAGATAAAGGTTACAGATGAAGAACTTGCATTCTTATCTGAATGTGTGAGAGATGACTTCGCTGAAAGTGACTCGGATGTCGAACCCAGTGTGACAACCCCAGCAACAACGTCAAACAAGTTTCAGTCTATTTCTGATTCTGATGAGGATAATAGAAATGTTTTCTATTTTAGAACAGGTACCTCACAAGAACCTTTAGAAATAAAGGTTACTAAACTTCATAATGAACTAAAATCTGTCAATCGAGCTAGTGAAGAGCTGATTGAGACCATCACAAGACTTGAGGTAAATCTCACAAAAAAGGATCTTGAAAATTCTAAACACCATGAAAAGTTGACTGCTTCCACACTTAGTTTCAAAAAGTACTCTAAAGGTACAACTGCTTTGAATGAAGCTTTGTCTGTAGGAAAAATTGATAAATGTGGTCTTCCATTTCCTGAAAATTCTATCCCTTTTAGTTTTGAAAAACCTATCACCTTTGTAAAACTAAATTCAAAAGTTTCTTCCAAAAAATTTCCAAAACAAAGAGGCAAAAGAACTTTTATCTGTCATTATTGTTCAGTTCCTGGACACATTCGTCCTTACTGTTTCAAACTAAAAGATGATTTACTTTCTGGAAAAGTGTTACCTGGAGTGTTACCACACAAGTATTCACACACATAAAAAACTGCATGGATTAGAAAACCCAAAGTGCTTTGCAATATTGCTTGTACTTCTTTACAAGCATGTGTACCTGGTTTATGATATTTTGACAGTGGGTGTTCTAGACATATGACAGGAAATATTGAATATTCGAATGAATATGAAGCTTTTGATGGTGGTAAAGTTACATATGGTGGTGGTTCTAAGGGTAACATAATAGAAAAATGAACTTTGAATGTTGAAGGTTTTCCAAAACTGAAAAATGTGTTGCATGTTGAAGGTTTACGTGCTAACTTGATAAGCATAAGTCAGCTGTGTGATAATAATCTACATGTGATGTTTGATAAAGACTCATGTTCTGTATTGGATGAAACTAATAAATGTGTAATGGTTGGTCATCGTTCTGCTGATAACTGTTATCTCATTGGTGACAACACTTCGTGCAATATTTCACAATCTGATGAAAGTGTTCTTTGGCACCGAAAGCTTGGCCATGTAAATTACAGAAATTTACAAAAACTAGTTAAGACAGAGGCTGTTAGAGGGTTACCTAAGCTCAGTTTCACAAATACTCCTGTTTGTGGATCTTGCCAAAAAGGTAAACAAGTAAAAACTTCACATAATATCACATCAATATGCACAACTACTAGATGCTTGGAACTTCTTCACATAGATCTAATGGGTCCTATGGAGACAGAAAATCTTGGTGGTAAGAGATACTCATTAGTTGTTGTTGATGACTTTTCAAGGTTTTCATGGGTTGAGTTCATTAGAGAAAAATCTAACACTTTTGATTTTTTCAAAATCCTTTACAAGTGTTAGAAAAATGTTTTTAATCTAAAAGTTAGTAGGATTAGAACTGATCATGGTAAGGAATTTGGAAATGGCATGTTCACTGATTTTTGTGAAAAGAAAGGCATTGTACAAGAGTTTTCCTCTCCTAAAACTCCACAACAAAATGGCATAACTGAAAAAAAAATAGGACATTGCAAGAAATGGCTAGAGTCATGCTAACTTCAATGAATGTGTCTAAAAGATTTTGGGCTGAAGCATTGAATACTGCATGTCGTGTGTCTAATAGAGTCTTCTTTAGACCAGGTTGTTCTATTACTTCTTATGAGCTATTGTACAAAAGGAAACCTAACTTGAAATATTTTCACACCTTCGGATGCTTTACTACATTTTGAATGATAGAGATTACTTGACAAAGTTTGATTCTAAGAGTGATAAAGGACTGTTCTTTGGTTATTCTAAGAATAGCAAGGCTTATAGGGTTTACAATCTTAGAACAAGAACTTTGCAAGAATCTGTGAACATAGTATTCGATGATGTTTCAAATATCTCAGGTAAAAAGGTGGAAGAGGACATCTCTGACTTGATGGAAATTACAAGTATCACTGAACCAGTGAAAAGTGTTGAACCAAAGGCGACAATGTCTCCAGTGACATCAGATGCAGATTCAGAAGATGATGAGAATCAGTCACCTAAAGCTCCTGGACAAACCCTTATCCGTAGATACAAGAAGGATCATCCTTCATCACAGATCATAGGTGAATCCTCAGTTGGTGTTCTCAGAAGAAGAAAAGGTAAAATGAATGAGGTAGTATGTTTGGTTTGCATGTCCAATATATGCACTCAGGTATGTACTCAAGGTTACTTTTCTTCTATTGAACCAAAAAATGTGTCTGAAGCTTTGAAAGATAAAAGTTGGATTGGGGCTATGCAAGAAGAACTCGAACAATTCACTAGAAATGATGTTTGGACTCTAGTTCCTAGACCTTCAAACATGAATGTAATTGGAACAAAGTGGATTTTCAAGAATAAGACTGATGAATCTGGTAATATAGTAAGAAACAAAGCTAGGCTTGTAGCATAAGGATATACACAAATTGAAGGAATTGATTTCGATGAAACATTTGCTCCTGTTGCTAGGATAGAATTTATTAGACTTCTATTATCTATTGCATGTTTTATTGGAATTAAATTGTTTCAAATGGATGTTAAGGCTGTTTTTTTAAATGGTGTTTTACTTGAGGAAGCTTTTGTAGAACAACCAAAAGGTTTTTTAGATCAATTTCATCCTGATTAATTGTATAAATTGAAGAAATCTTTGTATGGTTTGAAACAAGCCCCTAGAGCTTGGTATGGTAGACTTACTGATTTCTTACTACAATTTGGATTCATTAGAGGTGAGTCTGATAGAACTCTTTTCATTAAGCATGATACTAATGGTTTCTTGATTGCACAGATATATGTTAATGGCATTGTATTTGGTGCAACATCACAAGAATTGATTGATAACTTTGTGAAAGCTATGACTACTACTTTTGAAATGAGCATGGTTGGTGACATAAATTACTTTTTAGGACTACAAATCAAACAAAGTGATAGTGGTATTTTCATTTCACAAAGTAAGTATGCTAAAAACTTAGTGAAAAGATTTGGTCTTACTGATGCAAAGCCTATTAAAACTCCTATGGGAACTTCACAGAAATTGTGCAAAGATGATGTTGGACAAAGTGTTGACCACACTCTGTATCGATCTATGATTGGCAATTTACTATACTTAACTTCCAGTAGACCTGACATTATGTATAGTGTTTGTGTGCGTGCTCGGTACCAAGCAAATCCAAAGGATTCTCACATGAAGGCTGTGAAGAATATCATCAGATATGTGAGTGGCACAAGTGACATGGGATTGTGGTTTTCAAAGGACACAAATATCACACTACTAGGCTATAGTGATGCTGACTGGGCTGGTGACTGTAATGATAGGAAAAGCACTAGTGGTGGTTGTTTCTACATGGGTAATAATCTTGTTTCTTGGCATAGTAAAAAACAAAAATGCATTTCCCAATCCACTGCTGAATCTGAGTACATAGCTGCTGGTAGCTATTGTACAAAACTCCTATGGCTTAAAAAGATGCTAGATGATTATGTTCTTGAGACAAATACTTTGATAATTTTCTGTGATAACACAAGTGCGATCAACATTTCAAAAAATCTGGTACAACACTCACTCACAAAAGACATAAGTATTAGACACCATTTTTTAAGAGATCTAGTTGAGAAGGACATAGTGAAATTAGAGTATATATCCACTGAAAATAGATAGCTGACATTTTCACAAAAGTACTAGACTTTGAGAGGTTTTCTTCACTTAGAAAATCTCTTGGACTCTGCATTCCTTGAAAATCTGTGTGTGACGTTGCTCCGAGTGTTACCACACTTGAAGCAACACTACTATATTTTTATCATTTTATTTTATAATTGAGTAGTTTTGTAACTTAAATTGTTTTTGCTAACCATATTCTGACGTGATGTGATCTCAAAGGTTTCGTACTGGACATACATAACAAAAGCACAAGTTCTAAAAAAGTAAAGGTCTAAACATGCTGAGTAACTAGGCACACATGACTGACAATCACGATGTGTTCTTTTCAAGAGGTTGTTTAGTTTCAAAAAGGAAAAGAAGAACACTCTTGAATGATCGCTGAGTAACTAGGCACACGGGGCTGACTACCATGATGTGTTCTTGTCAAAAGGTGATTAAAATTCTATAGAATAAAAAGTGCATAAAAAAAATGTGTATGTGTGCCTACATTATAAACCGTAATTGATCTAAGTCTCAGAATATTTTTAGCATTTACATAATAAATTATTTAATTATTTTAATTATGATAATATTGCGATAATTACATGGTATTAATTAATTAATTAATTTAATTTAATTATCGATTATTTTTTTAATTCCAATAACTACCCCATTTTCACCCCACTTTCTACACTTTCACATCATGGGTAGTTATTTAGATAATGGTGGATATTTTTTCTCTTAATTAAACTGCTCCTAATCTTCGAAATTCTCTTATAAATTGAAGTTCTTAATTATGTGTTAAAATTGTGATTAATGTGTCGTTACCTTCGTCTCTTGTGTTCGTGCTCTAAAAAAATTGTTTTTATCAAAAGTTAATTTTTGGTCTCACGCATATCAATGAAGTATAAAAAGCCATCTACTCCATCTTCCTCACAAACACTCCTACATCAAAACACTGAAACCCCTCAAACCTCTTAAATCGAAAATCCTCTCATCACTCTCGCTACTATGGCCGAAAACATGACTAAAGATACTGCTCCTAAGAAGTTTGCCAAAAAGGCTGTGATACATGAGAGACTGAACAACAAAGACCTTGAAGCATTCAATCTGATTCCCTTCTTTGAATAAAGGAGGCTGCTGAATACACTGAGGTACTCTAGTTCCTTTTGTAGTACATGGATTTGTGAATTCTATGCACATATATGTTCTACAATGATGAAGAGTACTAGTCCTAAGTTTGGTAGAGTGTTCTTTAGAGGATCCATCTATGATATTTCTCGTGCTGCCATTAATTATTTTCTTGGAACTGCTAATGCTAATAATGTTGTTGAGGAGACTGATATGGATGAGATTACTTGCTCCATCACTGGTGGAATTCTGACCAAGTGACCTAAGAAGTTGTTCACTGCGAATTTGACTAGCTTGCATTCAATTCTTCACAAGCTGTGTGTGTACAACTGGATGTCTTCCTCTAATTGCTAAGAATCTGCCCTTCAATCTTGGTGAGATTATTTATGCAAACATGGTTGGATTCGGTGGAAAAGTGTCCAAGATTGGGAAGCTGCCATATCCTACCTTGATTCATGGGCTTTTGATGAATCAAGGAGCTGCTAGGACTGATGGAGATCACTTAACCACTAAGCCACTGATTCTGGGTATTGCTAAGGTTCTGCTAGAAGTAAATCGTGTGATTGATCTGCCTTACAACCCTCCTGCTGCTGCATCTGCCTCTGTCCCTGCTACTGATGAACCGAATGTTGCCCTACTGTTGGCAACACTCCTGCTCACACTGCATCTACTTCCACAGCTGGTGAGGTAGTATCTGTTATTGTTCATCGCAGGTACATTGAAGAACAGACTGCTGCTCTTGCCAAGCAAGTCACACAGCTCAGACTCCAAGCCACTTCTCTTAACAGGCAGGGTGATATCCTTGAAGAAAGGAGCACATTTTTGAAATCCCTCCTATCCACATCCACATCCACAGGGGGAGATGTACCAACTGATGCACCAACAAATGAACCTGCTGCTGTTGAAAGTTCTGGATCTGGCAATGTTGTGATTGAGGACATAACTGTTAGAGTATATTCCTGAGTCACAATTATTGTCACAATTATTGGGCCTCAATTTGGTAATCTCTCAGTTGCTATTTCAGCCAAAGAATCTGAGAACAACAACTACCTGCCGCCATATACTCAGCCTTAGTTGTAGACGTTGCAACACTGGTTTGCTTCTTAGAAAACCAAGAGATCAGTTTACTCCCTAGAAACTGACAGGTGCCTGTAGTTGATTTCCTATAAAGTCTACAGCCTCCATAATCTGCATCTGAATAGCCAGTCAGTTCTAGGTTATCATCAGAGGGATACCAAAGTCCTAGATTGACTATACGTCTCAGGTATTTCAGTATCTTTTTGGCACTCTCTAGATGACTCTTCTTTGGATCAGACTGATACCTTGCACACACTCCAACTGCGTAAGTGATGTCAGGACGACTTGCAGTCAGGTACAATAAGGATCCTATTAGTGCCCTATATTCTGTCTGATTTACTGAGACTCCTTCTTTTCAGGATCCAGCTTCTCATTTGTGTTCATGGGAATACGTGAGACTTTGCTGGACTGAACTCCGAATTTCTGAATCAAGTTCCTCGCATATTTAGACTGATTAATGAAGATTCCGGAGTCAGATTGCCTGACTTGGAGACCCAGAAAGAAGTTCATTTCTCCCATCATTGACATCTCAAATTTCCCAGTCATCAGCTTGGAGAATTTCTCACAGAGCTTCAGATTAGGAGATCCAAATATTATGTCATCCACATAAATCTGAACCAGAAGAATGTCCTCCCCTTCGGAGATCCTGAAGAGGGACCTGTCCACTGTTCCTTTCACGAACCCGTGGTCTATCAGGAATTTGGATAGTGTATCATACCAAGCTCTCGGAGCTTGCTTCAGGCCATAAAGAGCTTTCTTCAGGTGATATACCTTGTCACCAACTTCGAACCCTTGAGGTTGCTCAACATAGACCTCCTCGTTCAGTACACCATTCAGAAAAGCACTCTTTACATCCATCTGATACACTTTGAAGTTCTTGAATGTTGCATATGCCAGAAACAACCTGATGGCTTCCAACCTTGAGACCGGAGCAAAGGTCTCATCATAGTCTATTCCTTCGGCCTGAGAGTAACCATTTGCCACTAGTCTAGCCTTATTCCTGACAACAACATTCTTTTCATCCCTCTTGTTCTTAAAAACCCACTTGGTGCCAATAACATGTTGACGCCTAGGTCTCTCAACTAACTCCCAAACCTGATTTCGCTCAAACTGATTGAGCTCATCCTGCATGGCTAGGATCCAGTTGGGATCAGCAAGAGCTTCTTCTATGCTCTTAGGTTCCTGATCACTCAGGAAGCAACAAAACATAGCACTCTCACCAAAGGACAACCTCGTCCTGACCCCCTCATTGATATCACCAATGATATCAGCCAATGAGTGATCATCTAGCCACCGCCTCCTGCTGACGGCTGTACAGGGAGCTGCTGACATCCCTTCGCCTGATCCTGAAATATTAGTCTCGACAATAACAGGCAAAGAAGCGGAACGAGCAAGAATAGAGGATACTGAGTCATTTTTCGAGGGTTGAGCAATATCAGAGACATTGTTTCCCCCTACAGTGTTGGACTCAGTAACTGTCTCAGGTGCAGAAGCATCATCACCGACAGTACGTACCTCAGGTTGAGTCTGTCCCTCCGTCTGAGACTCAACATTCTCCGAGGCTGGGGCTTGCTGAGGGTTGTCCTGAGGTCCATCCTGATCTTCATCATCATAATCCCATCCTTTGGGAGCACTGACAAGTTTGATCTTGAATTCAGGATTTTTCAGACTCAGTCTTGTTACTCTCTTGGTAACCCCCTCAGTGTCAGGACTCGGAATCTATTTTCTACGCACTGATGCAGTCTCATCAAACACAACATGAGGTGTTTCCTCCACACAAAGGGTCCGACAGTTATACACCCTGAAGGCTTTACTGACTGAGGAGTATCCTACGAAAACTCCTTCATCAGATTTGCTATCAAAGGCTTTCAGCTGGCCTTTCCCATTGCTCAGGATGAAACACTTACACCCAAAAATATGGAAATAAGAGATGCGAGGCTTCCTCTTGTTCCAAGTCTCATAAGGTGTCTGAGCATGTTGTTTGTTCAGCATATAGCGGTTCTGAGTGTAGCAAGCAGTGTTGATTGCTTCAGCCCAGTACTTCTTGGGCAGTCCTGACTCAGCCAGCATGGTCCTGGCAGCTTCCTTCAAGGTCCGATTCCTTCTTTCAGCTACCCCATTCTGCTGAGGGGTCCTGGCTGCAGAAGTCTCATGAGCTATACCATGGTTAGTACAAAAATCAGTTATAATAGAGTTTATAAACTCTGTTCCTCGATCTAATCGGATCCTGACTATGCTCTGACCCTGTTCAGTACTCAATTGCTTGAGTAACTCCGGAAGCTTGACCTGAGTCTCCTTCTTGTTCAGCAAGAAAATAACCCATGTGTACCTGGAATAATCATCAACAACAACAAGGGTATATTTCCTACCATTTATGCTGACAGGAGTAACTAGACCAAAGAGATCCATGTGCAGGAGCTGAAGCACTCTGTCAGTTGAGAAGGCTTCTTTCTCTTTGAATGAGGCTTTGGTTTGCTTGCCTTCCTGACATGCTCCGCACACGTGGTCTTTGCTAAAAACTTCATTAGGTAGACCATCTACAAGAGAAAGTCTAGAAATTTTGTTAATAATCTTGAAGTTTAAGTGACTCAGGCGTTTATGCCAAAGCCAACTGAGCTCAGAGGAGCTCTTAGCGACCAAACAAGTTTCAGGAGGACTGCTCTTGAAGTCAGCAAAATATACATTGCCCCTCCTGATACCTGTAATCAAAACCTGCAGTGTAGATTTGTCCTTCACCAGACACATGTTAGATGTAAATTCTACACTATATCCTCGGTCACAAAACTGACTGACCGAGAGTAAGTTATGTCTCAGTCCCTCAACATATGATACATTCAGTACACGGACAGAGCCAATAACAAGGGTTCTGAATCCCCTGGTGAAACCCTTAGAGTTATCACCAAAGGTTACCTGCGGCCTTCTTGAACTACATAATCCTGAAGGAGATCTCAAAATCCGGTCATGTGCCTGGAACACCCTGAGTCCAAGTACCAATCCTTCATCAGATCCTCATTCCTCTTCTTGTAGCCTGCAACGACCTGAAAAGAATCAGGCCTCAGGTACCCATCTCGTATTGGGTCCTACGGAGTTAGCCATACCCTTCGGGATCCAGATTTGTTTAACAATTCTGATGGCCTCAGAAGTGTAAACCTGTCTCCCAGAAACATCAACATACACAGTTCTCTTCTTCCTTGGTGCCTGGGAAGTTGAGGGTGTATGGGTGTCAGCCTGAGTTTCAGGAGCCCTGGATTGATTCCTGGGGGCGGGCCTCCTGTTCCTCTTTGGCCTAGGTGCATTGGGCTGAGTTTGATCCCGAGAAGGAGCAGCTCAGGCCTGACCTCTTGGCACTTGAGGTCTGGCCTGAGTGTTACCGGAGTCAGGTCTCCGTTGCCTTCCAGAAGCCACCTGGTTTGTCCTTCTCCTCTGAGAATTGGGACGCTCCTGATGGGTTCTGTGCCCTGCCTGAGGAGTCAGGACCTCAGTAGTCCTTGGCCTTGCCTGAGGCCTCCTCTGACTGGAGTTCCTTCCACCCTGAGCATTTCTAGGCTGAGCCTGATAAGTGCTAGGGGCGGAATTCTTTCCAGCTTGAGGATTCCTAGGCTGAGCCATGGAGTTCCTTTGGTCTGTCTTCCTCGACTCAGGATGAGGAGCCTTGGCCTTTCCCTTAGGTTTTGGCCTTGGTTCCTCAGTCCTTTGCCTGACAGGTTCAGCAGGCATTTTCTCCTTCCCTTTGCCTTTATCCTGACGAGCAACACTTGGTCTCTTGTCGTCAGTTTGGGTAGGGACAAACTTTTTCTGAGAGTTGCTCCCTGAAGCACCTCTCTTCTTCTTGCCCTTTGGGTCTTTTGAGGCATCATAGCCTAACCAAGCTTTAGCACCATCGCTCAGCTGAGAGAAACTTGTTAACTCATCAACCACTTGGGTAGATGTGTATAACTTCTTCAGCTTAACCTCAAGATGCCTATTTGTTTCTTTCAGGGCCTCAATTTCAATGGTGTACTGAAGCACCAACTCTTCATGAGCCTTTTCTTTTTAGATCAGCTCAAGATCCCAAGCAGTTTGCTCAGCACAAAGGCGAGCTTGCCACTCAGTTTCGAACATCACTCTTAGAGCAATTCGCTCAATCATTAGCTGCTACTGAGCGAGGAACAGATCAGTATCATGAGTCTCAATCAGCGAGCTGATTACACCCTTCAGTCTTTCCACCTCCAGTGGAGCTTCATCATGCTTGTTCCGAGCATGAAGCAGCTCTTCCTGAAGATGTACTAATCTGAGGGCTTCCTCAGTATCTCAAACTCTGAGAGACTCAGTTAACCGATCCTTCTCTCCACTGAGCTGCGCGTCCACATCCACTGTATGAGTATGAGTCTCCTGCAGCCTTGAGAAGTCAACCATCAATTGCTCAAGAGCACGCTGATGGTCGAGTTCTCCTGCTGAGTCTGAGCTAAGCTCAGGTGCGTGATCAGGAGAAGAGGCAGAAGAACATACCTCATCATCTGCCATCAGGCAGAGATCATCATACTCCTCATCGGAGAAGAGTTCAGAGGACTGGCGTCCTGGGCCGTCTGAATCTGAGGAATCCTCAGCAAGCATAGCTCTCCGGTCTGATGCCCTGAGCTTTCTTTTTGCTCTCCGATCCTTTCGCTCACGAGCACTGAGCTCCAGACAATCATACTGATAATGCCCGGTCTTCTTGTAGTGGTAGCATTGATCTACATCAGAAGCAAACTTCTTGTCAGTGTACCTTTTATCTGATGACTCCCTCCTGCTCCCTGATGATCGTTCAGGTTTGGAGCTGGATCTTCTGGGCTCATCATCTCTCCTCTTCTCATCTCTTTGCCGCTCAGGCTCTCTCCTGGAATCTGAACCCCTCCTTTCTTCTCTTTTGGGGCTCGATCTCCTGGGGCTGGAGTACCTGCAATCACGGCTGTCAGTATAAAATTTCTTATACCTTCCGAATCGAGAGTTCAGTTTCTCAAAATGCCGCACCATCAGGCTGTATTCCAAGGCCATCTCATCCTTGTTCATGTCCTTCAGAGACTTAGAACCAGATCCAGCCTCAGGCTCAGGAGTAGCTTTAAGAGCTACGCTCTTTTCCTTTTCAGGAGTCTTCTCCTCACTAACTTCCTCACTGACAACACCCTTCTTCTTCCTCTTATCGAGGTCAAATTCCAGAGCCTTTAACTCTGAGAATAGGTGAGAGTGAGTAATGTTGGTGAGATCCTGAGTGATTTTCAACAAGATTACTCCTGTGTCCCATCTTTCAGGGAGACAGTTCAGGATTTTAGAAGACACCTCCCTCTTGGGAAACTCCTTCCAAAGGGTTGCTAGCTCGTTCATCATCTTAATGAACTGAGCTTCCATCTGATAGATGGACTCTCCCTCTAACATCCGGAAGGCCTCAAACTTCCTGATTGCAAGATCTCTCTTGTTCTCCTTGATCTTTTCTGATCCCTCACTCATCTCCCTCAAGGTATCCCAGAACTCCTTTGTCGTCTTCAGGTGCATGAGCCTGATCGAATTCTCATAAGAAACGGTGTGGAGTACAATGTTCTTAGTAACATTATCCAGTCTGATTTGCTTAATCTGATTAGAATTAAGCGTGAACCTCTCCACTTCTTCATCTCCGGCGGCTGGAACAGGAACATTGCCAGCAATGGGCTAGGTCGTCTGAAGATTTCTCATGAATTTGATCGGACCTTGCTCAATCACCAAAGGCATCTGATCATGGATGGAATAGAGATGTGCGAGTACCCTGAATTTCCAATAGTCATAATTATCAATAGAGAATTCAGGAATATTGCCCTCGAGGCGTTTAGAACTGGATGCCGTGTTATGCAGTTTTCAGAAACAAGATCTGTTAAGTAGACCACCAAAAGTTCCTCCTCAGAAACTGTTGGTAATCAAAGTCAGTGGTCTTTTGAACCACTGCTCTGATACCACTTGTTGGTCCCGAAATGAGTATAAATCAGTGTATGGGGGGGAATACACTGATATTAGATTTTTCTGAAAGACTCAGGAATATACTCTAACACTCTCAGTCAGGATTCCCTGAATTACTCTGTATGCTAAAGGTCCACAGGGGCCGCAGGAACAGTTCAGTAACGAGTCAGATAAGCTGAGTGTGAGTAAAGTGCTCGGAAGCTTAGTAGAGATAACAAACCTACTGACTGCTCGGAAGCAAGTCAGTTCGACTACTATCTCAGTGAGCTAGAGTACGTGCGGAAAGTGAGCCCTTAGTTTCTACTCGTTTTAGTTTCTGAAAACATTTTCTCTGAGTTTTCTTAGTAAACTGGTGGTTAAGGCTGATTGCACAGTATTAAGATTCAGGATGATTGATTCAGTCCTAAATGTAAGAACAATGCAGAATGTTCAGTTTAGTATGATGACAGTTATGATCCTGAACAAAACAGTAAATCAGCACACAAGGGTCTTTTTAACGTGGTTCGGAGATAATCAACTCCTACGTCCACGGCCTGATTTAACAGGAAGCTATCCTCAAAACCCTGAGGGTAGGTACTTGGGTTTTACGTGCCAAGGGACACGAATAGCCAACTTCCTCTCTTAGGAACTGACCCCTGGGCGTTTTACCAGTCCCAGTCCTTCTAACCAACCAATCTCACACCCTTAGTGGTTTGGTATTCTTGGTTTCCAACTAGTATAGCTCTAGCAGTACAAAATAATGCTAAATATTAGAGCTATCGATCTAAGCAAATACAGATAGAATCCTACTACAACACTAGGGAAATTTAATTGCAAAGTGTTGCTTATAGTATGCTTTGAGTGCTTGGATTCTTGAGAGCTTTCGCTTGGAAATTTCCCATTAGCCTTGAATGGGTGCAAGGCTCTCCATATTTATAGGCAAGATTCAAAATAGATCCGTTGGAGGAGATCAAATCAAATCTTTCCTATTTTAGGGTGGTTGCAGGCTAGAAGTACTGTTTGACCTAATCGCCATGCTTAATCTGGCAAGTTTGTCTCGCCGCCTGCAACTCTGAGACGTATTAAATGCCGCATTAAATGCTGCGCAGACTCCGTACATACGTGTCGAAAGATCATTGGCTTTCCGTTCTAACTGCTAGTTGACTTTCAGACATTTGTCCTTCCTCGTACATTCAATACTCTGAGTCTCTTGTAAATAACTCAGCCTGAATGTTTGTCTTATTGGAGTCTTACTGACATTCTCTTTGTCTCTTGTCCCATAGCATAAATAACCTTTTTGCTTTGGACTTACATGATTCAGGTAAACTGAACCAATGTCTAAGTCAGGTCTTATGTGCATTCAGCACAGCCTGATAGGTAACACTTTCTCTTCACTGACTAAGTTCTGTCCTGAGTATGCTTAGTGTACTCAGTAGAAACATCAGCCAATGGTACTTCAGGATTGTCTTCAGGACCGATCATCAGGCTTCGTTCTTCAGCTTCAGTTCAGGCAATCTTCAGCAAGATAGACTCTGACTTCTTCAGGATGGATTGCACTTCAGACTTCAGTAAATTGGGTCGACTCCAATATTCTTCAGTCTTCAGCATGTTCCCCCTGAACTGAATTCCTAACCTAACTATCCTGAACTAGACAAACCTGAACAACTGTACTTAAGCAAATTCATCAGGGGTTTTGGGATCTAATCAAAATACTCAGATTGTCCCAACAATAACCGATGAGGTTAATGCTGCTGCTGGTAATGATGCCCCTGATGTTGCCATCCCTGAGGCAACACCTGCATATCCTGTCAATGCTGATACTACTGAAGCTGCTACTTAGGGGGAGTTCTTAATGTTAGGGGGAGATTGCTGTTGCTGGAGTTTTCTGAACTCTGCCCTGATCACAATTCTGATCCCACTAACATTACTAACTATTTGAAGTTGATGTAACTTGAATACTTTTTTATCTTGCCTTTAACTCTGATATTGTTCCTTTGATTTTGGTATTGAACTGATAGCACGTAGGATGTCTTACCCATTGGCACTCATGAAGAATTTTTGTTGTGCATTTATCATACTTTGTTTAGATGTGCACCAAGTTCTTATCTATAATTACATTGCTTCAAACTAACATCTGTTGTGCCTTTGTCATAAACTAATTTTGGGTGCATCAGGTTATGTGTTTAAGGATAGGTGTGATTGGGGGAGATTGAAGGTGTGAGTGTTGAGACCAGTGCTATCACATCCGGAATCACACCCATCCTCCAGGACATTCTCCAAGATATTTGTTCTAACGACTAACTTTTTAGTGTTGTTCAAATTGTCTTTGCTATCATTTCAGGTCAACATCCTTCAGGAAACATGTTCCATTGATCAACTGCTTAGTGTTACCTCAATGGTTGTCCTTGGTGCTGTCCCTGGTCAACGACGGTCAAAGATAGTTATTCTCATAACCCAGAATATTCTTGATGCACCTGGAAGGATCTGGAACGTAGTGGAAGGACCTGGAATTAAAGGAACCGAAGAGTAAAGAAAGGAAGTTACCTCAACTCCTACAAAAGTGGATCTCAACTTCTCTCCATGATTTCCACTTCATTGATAGACGGATCATTATTCAAACTCCATAAATAGATGAGGAATTCGTCCAGAAACTAAGAGAGAGAGCCCTCACTACATACTGAAGCATAGCGCATTTATAGGAACCTAATTTTACGGTTTTAGTGTAGTGATTTCACATGTGTTGTTACACTCAGTACAACACTTGTGTAAATTATTATCCCATACATTGTGCTGAGCTATTCACGGGGTGTGGAAGTGTATGCTTGAGGTAGGCTTAGACTTAACAATCTAGGTTTGCCATTTGGGAACTTATTTGGATATTTTATCCAATTTTATGATTGAGATTTGGAAGGAATGTTTCCAAGTCTCGAATTTGTTTTTGTAATCACTTTTTCCAAGTTAGTGATATTTCAGCCTTGAGGCCCGCACAAACTATTTTTAGTTTGTGGAAAGATTGAGTTAATCCTTGTGTTCAAAGTCTTCCGCTGTTTACTTATTCTCTCTACATTATTCTGAACACATTAAGTGTTATCTTGAGTGTCGCCACACTTCAAACAATACTTCAACTCAACGGTACCATAGCACTATCAAAGTGTAATCATTTGAAAAAGCATTGGTTCTCGTTCCTGCCCATGCGAAAAGCAAAATGCATTAAATGCGTGCCAGGGTATATTTTAATTTAATACCAAATATCGCATTAAATAATAACTAAAAATAAATGTGTGGTGAGGGATTTTAATTAAAACCTGTGATGACATGATATGCTCTGACATAAGAGAAATACGAAATATTTAAGGGAATCTTACCTGTCAGTCAAATAAAGTAATTTGACTGATACCACTTATGTTGGGGTCAAGATGATAAGTCCTTAAGTCTGTGTCCTGATTCTTAACCTTACTGATCTTGAGATCTTTCTTTTTAGCCATACCACACTGTCCCTGAAACCCATCACACCACTTGTTGAAACATACTAAGTTGATACGACTTTATGAATACAATATCACTTATCGTAAAAACTTGATATCAACAATCCTGAGCTTATCACCATACTGAACTGAAACATATCCTGAAGTTTCTGCTCCTGGGTCAAGAAGTCTCAACTCTACTGACAACACAAAAAACCTAGACTCAGACAAAGCCTTTGTCAGGATGTCGGCTCTCTGCTTGTCAGTAGAGATCCTTTCCATCAAGATATCTTTCTCTCCACATGAACTCTGATAAAGTGATGCCTAATATCCACATGCTTACACCTTTTGTGCAAGACTGAGTTTTGAGAAATGGTTATAGAACTATTGTTGTCACAATAAATTGGAACTTCAGTAGCACTCATTTGGTAGTCTCTCAATTGTTGTCTCAAAAAGAGAATCTGGGCACAACAACTACCAGCAGCCATATACTCAGCCTCAGTAGTGGAAGTTGCAATACTGGTTTGCTTCTTAGAAAACCAAGAGATCAATTTGGACCCTAGAAACTGACATTTTCTTGTAGTTGATTTTCTATCAATCCGACAGCCTCCATAATCAGCATCATTGTACGCTGCCAGTTCTAGGTTGTTAGTATCTTTTTGGCACTCTCGAGATGACTTTTCTTGGGATACGACTGATATCTAGCACACACACCAACTGCATAACTGTTGGTCCCTAAAGAAGACTTTGAGTCTTCTTGTTTTGAAAACTAGCTGACTTTACAATCAGCTGAGTGCGTAGTGATCTTAGTGTGCGGAAACATTTTTAGTTAAATCCTTTTAAAGAAAACTTTTTATTTAGTGCAGCAAGTAAGAGTAAATAAATAAAGCAGATAAAAGACAAGATTTATAGTGGTTCGGACCAACTATCCTACATCCACTCTCCTCAATCCAACTTGGAGTTGAGGGGCTCTCTTACTTACTTACTAACTCCCTTACAACCTTCGAGAGAAAACTCTCTTACAACTCTTGTTAGTGCAAACAGCCTTGCAGCTAACTGATCGACTTCTACAAAGTCTTACAAAGGAATAATAAATGTGTGAACGTGTTTGTTGTACAGAGGAAAAATATTGTAGCCTATCTGCTAGTGTAATCGCGCGTAGGATCGTTGTTATTTTTCTCTCTTGTACTCATATTTATAGGTATAAAAAACTAGCCGTTAGAGTTGACTAGGATTTGAAATCCCTATAAATATGTAATCAATCAATCAGAATGATTGATTGATTCTTAATTTCCAGGTTGATATCTTTCCATCTTTGGCTTGATCTTCAATCTGATTGACATGATTGATTGCCTATGATTCTGGAAATCTTCTAGCCGTTACTGTGATCTTGTCCCATTGACATAATTGACTTTCTATAAATAGATCTTCTATGCAACAGCTTCAGACGACCTCAGCTGCTGTTGGTGGTCCTCGTTTGATATGTTCGGGGCTCAGCTGGAATGTTGAGTCATAGCTGTCCTGAACGTGTCTCTGCTGATCTGGGTGCTCCTCTGCTGATTTTGTCCTCGTCTGATTTCAGCACCTCAGCTGGTCTGACATCAGCTGACCTGGACCTCAGCTGATATGACATCAGCTGATATCTAGTACCTCAGCTGATCTTCACCTAAGCTGACCATCCTTAGCTGATCTGACCTCAGCTGATCAGCTGACCTCCCTAGATCATCTAGTTTTAATGGCATCAAAACATAAGGGATTTCCCAACAATTTCCCCCTTTTTGATGATATTAAAACCCAAGGAAGATTGATCTTTCTCCAATCAGCTAATGTTCCCCCTTACACAAATCTCAACTGATTTTCCACCTAAGTGTAGGTCTTCCCCCTTATTTGGGTAGATGTTTGCATTTGGATCTGTTCATCACACTCAGCTCATCTGATTTGATCATCTTCTCATCTGATATCAGCTTTTTGTCTGATCTCCTAAGCTGGTGTGTACCTGAAAATAAAATCAGGCAATAGGTACCCTACTGGGTCCTGGAGGGTCAGGAGGCAGTTCTTTAGGGATCCATAGGAATAGGTCATCCTTATGAGGCTTATGAGACCTTATCCATCTCCCATATTTATCAACAAAGACAATCTCCTTCAGAGGGTTTCTCTTAGGAGGATGTCTTAGAACACCAGGTCTTGTGATCTGATTATAAGGATAAGTCCTGCTGGAGCCTTTGAATGACTCATAGATAACAGCCTTAGCTGATTTTACAGGTTTGGGTGGTACTTTAATTGTAACCGAGGGTGGAGAAGGGTTCTGCTTGGACTTGCCCTTCTGGGATGGTCCAGGCTGATCTCTCCTCATTTGATTTTTCCCTTTTACCTTATTATCAGTTCCCTGAACCTGTGCCTTTTTCTTCCCTTTAGAGGACTTAGGGAAGCCAACACCTCTTTTGTCATGCTCTTGTTGAGAGGAAGCAACTATAGATGACATTGCATTATGTGCATTGGTCAGCTGATCCAATTTCAACTTGAGCTGATCCTATTTTTCTTTGGTCTGTGTATGCTGCTTGAAGAGTTCATCGAACTTAGCCTTTAATAGCTTGTGTTCCTTCTCCAACCCTAGATTTTCAGCCAGCAGTGTAGCTACCAACTGTTCCTGTTCCACACATTTGACTCTTAAGTCTTCTGACTCTTGAGTTTGTGAGGAAGTGGGTTCAGCTGATAGATCAGCAGACTGACCTTTCTCGAGGGTCAGCTGAGAGACTTCAGCTTTTAGCCTTGAGTTCTCCTCTTCTAGTTTAGCACAGACACTTAGAGAGGATTGGAGATCTGAGTGCAGCTTTCGCATCTCAGACTCCATAGAATTGGTAGAAGAGCAAGATGAGCTAAAAGAGGGGGTTTCAGCTTCTACCTCTTCTGTGTCTGCCATGAGGCAAAAATCCTCTGATGATGGTGAATCTGCAGTTGAGATGTATTCCTCAAAATCTTGAATAATCTTGTTCATCTCCTCTTCAAAGTTCACACCACAGTTGTAAGACATGATTCCTGCAAAAAGTGTTAGGAGAAATAACACACAAGGATTTTTCAAAAAGGATTTGGATCTGCCCTGGTGACCACCTAAAGCTTCTCAGGCTGTGGTCTTTAGGACACACAGCTCTGATACCACTTGTTGGTCCCTAAAGAAGACTTTGAGTCTTCTTCTTTTGAAAACAAGCTGACTTTACAATCAGCTGAGTGCGCTGTGATCTTAGTGTGCGGAAATGTTTTTAGTTAAATCCTTTTAATGAAAACTTTTTATTTAGTGCAGCAAGTAAGAGTAAATAAATAAAGCAGATAAAAGATAAGATTTATAGTGGTTCGGACCAACTGTCCTACATCCACTCTCCTCAATCCAACTTGGAGTTGAGTCGCTCTCTTACTTACTTAGTAACTCCCTTACAACCTCCGAGAGAAAACTCTCTTACAACTCTTGTTAGTGCAAACAGCCTTGCAGCTAACTGATCGACTTCTACAAAGTCTTACAAAGGAATAATAAATGTGTGAACGTGTTTGTTGTACAGAGGAAAAATATTGTAGCCTATCTGCTAGTGTAATCACGCGTAGGATCGTTGTTATTTTTCTCTCTTGCACTCATATTTATAGGTATAAAAAACTAACCGTTAGAGTTGACTAGGATTTGAAATCCCTATAAATATGTAATCAATCAATCAGAATGATTGATTGATTCTTGATTTCTAGGTTGATATCTTTCCATCTTTGGCTTGATCTTCAATCTGATTGACATGATTGATTGCCTATGATTCTGGAAATCTTCTAGCCGTTACTGTGATCTTGTCCCCTTGACATGATTGACTTTCTGTAAATAGATCTTCTATGCAACATCTTCAGACGACCTCAGCTGCTGTTGGTGGTCCTCGTTTGATATGTTCGGGGCTCAGCTG
This sequence comes from Prunella vulgaris, assembly GCA_026898435.1. Taxonomy (NCBI): domain Eukaryota; kingdom Viridiplantae; phylum Streptophyta; class Magnoliopsida; order Lamiales; family Lamiaceae; genus Prunella; species Prunella vulgaris. Next base: position 347,573 of record JAPKLY010000183.1, read on the forward strand.
GTATGTTGAGTCATAGCTGTCCTGAACGTGTATCAGCTGATCTGGGTGATCCTCTGCTGATTTTGTCCTCGTCTGATTTCGGCACCTCAGCTGGTCTGACATCAGCTGACCTGGACCTCAGCTGATCTAACCTCAGCTGATCTGACATCAGCTGACCTGACATCAGCTGATATCTAGCACCTCAGCTGATCTTCACCTAAGCTGACCATCCTTAGCTGATCTGACCTCAGCTGATCAGCTGACCTCCCAAGATCATCTGGTTTTAATAGCATCAAAACATAAGGGATTTCCCAACAATAACTAATATCTGGCCTACTTGTAGTCAGGTACAATAGTCATCCAATAAATGCTCTTTATTCGGTCTGGTTTACTGAGATCTCATCTTTGTTAGGATCGAACCTCTCATTGGTATCCATCGGAATCCTGGAAACATTTTTGGACTTACAACCAAACTTTTGAATCAAATCCTTAGTATATTCGTCTGGTTGATAAAGATTTCTGAGTCTGATTGCCTGACTTGTAAATCAAGAAAAAAATGCATTTCTCCCATCATAAACATCTCAAATTTACCAGTCATCAGCTTAGAGAATTTCTCACATAGTTTCTGATTTGGTGATCCAAATATTATGTCATCCACAAAAATCTGGACTAAGAAAATATCCTCACCTTTTGTGATCCTGAATAGAGTTCTATCCATTGTTCCTTTCACGGACCTGTGGTCTATCAGGAATTGGGACAGTGTGTCATACCCTCTAGGAGCCTACTTCAACCCATAGAGAGCCTTCTTCAGCTGGTATACTTTGTCTCCAACCTCAAATCATGGAGGTTGCTCCACATACACTTCCTCATTCAATACACCATTCAGAAATGCACTATTAACTCCCACCTGATACACCTTGAATTTCTTATGAGTTACACCAGAAACAACCTGATTGCTTCCAATCTAACTACTGGGGCAAAGGTCTCATCATAGTCTATTCCTTCAGATAAAGAATATCCCTTAGCCATTGTTTGCCAAAATCGTGATGATTTCCACGCAAGTGAACGTGGTCGTTGTTGTCGTGGCAAGTTAACCAAGTTAAATATCGAACACAGGGAAACGATGCGATATCAAGCAAGCATTGAATGTCTACAAAAGGCTAATAGCTAGGAAAGCATGAAAACCATCAAGAATTCTATCTACTATAGCAAAGAAAAGTAAATCCTAACTATCACCTCAAAGAAGTGAGCAAGTGTGAAGTGTACATGGAAGTAATCCTACTATGGTTCCTCTAGAATCCTATCCATCCTAGCATGTAAAAGGTCTCTTGGTGTCTTAGTTAAGTCAACTAGTGTCTAGATCTCTCTACAACACAAGGTAAGGGCTCTATTAGGTGTCTAGATCTCTCTACAACTCCTAACACTCCAATTAAGAGGTCTTAGGCTAATATGCAATTCTCATTGATCATACAAGCCAAATATCAAACACTTGGTATGCATAAAGTTTTTATAGCTCAATTCTCATTTCATTGCTAAAACATATAAGCCATACATTCCAATTAAACATCCCAAGCATTCATACAAGTCATTAATAAGAGAACTAATTCAATAAGATCACTAATTCATGCATAGGATTAACAAGAGACTAAATTTACCATAGTATTCATACAACCATGCAACAAGGAATTAGCTCATGGCTAATTGGAAGTGCAAATCATCAATTAACATTCTAATCATCATGAATAAGAACTATAACAAGAGAATTAAAGGAAAACTTACCATAAGTGGAAGAAATTGAATACAATCTACATACCTCCAAAGTGCTAAATCTTGATCCAAAGCTTGGAAACGTAAATTGAACCGTAGAATCATAGCTAAGAACGAGACTTATCTAATGGAGAAAATGGATTAAAGATCCAATGGATGGATCAAAAGTAATTGTAGAGAGAAGTTTGAAATCTAACTAAGAACCCACTTATAACCTCTAATCTCTCTCTCTAAAACTACCTAATGATCTAACTAATGAAGATGATAGCTTGAATAATCTGATCCTTGAGTATTTATAGTGCCCACAATGCTTGGTCCAATATGCCCTTCATTAAACGCGCAAAAAGACGAGAATACCCCCGAAAATATGAAAATCCGGACTCGCGCTCGGTCACTAGAAGGGCTACGCTTGGACGCTGAACCAGTGTGCTGACCGAGCGCCCATGAACTGCTGACCGAGCGGCCAAGATTTGGCTGTCCAAAGTGATTTCGCTCGGACGCTGAAGGGCTGTGGCTCGATCGTCCTTGAGCCGGCGCTCGGTCGCAGTGTAACTTGTGACATCCGATTTCAACTTTTTCATATTCGATCCCACGACTCATCTAGGCCTCCTAGGGTCTTCAATTGAATATTATAAACATCCTTATGAGCTCGGATTCCATCATCTCATATCCAATAGTCAGGAATTGCTCATTTTTGCTCATTTTTACCTACAAAGCACATTTTCTTGCCACCAACGGGTTAATAGCACAAAGTATACCAAATTAGGGTCAAAAATGAATATAAGCACATCAAAACCATAAAAAAATGGATGCAAAAAGATGCAATTATGACCCTAATCAGCCACCAGCCTGGCCTTATTCCTGACAACAACATTCTGCTCATCCCTCTTGTTCTTGAAAACCCACTTGGTGCTGTTGGGAAATGACTTGTAAAATGATTTGATAAAATCCCAAAGACCCCCCTGATGTAATTGATGTATCACTAAGACTTAGAGATAATAGCCCAAAGTGTTGAGAGGCTATGATAAAAACTTAGTAAATAAGTTTAAAAGTAACAGGCCACTTTATTGAAAAACTGGTCTGATGTATTTAGAACTAGCCTGATGTATCTTAGACTAGCCTGATGAAGGGTTAGTAGATACACCCACTGACTGAAGAATGCACCTCAAAAGACCAAGTCCAAATGGCCTGAAAGGACTCCCCTGAAGACAAGGAACGTGATGAATTAAATGCCTTCAGCATTTAATAATGAAGCAGTCCAACACATAAAAGAAGTGTTAAATGCAACATAGAGAATGTTCCAAGTCACCTGATGAAAAGATAGAGGACTTCAATGCAACCGTTAGGACTGGACTGAAGAACAATTAAGACAGGCCAATGAGAAGCTGCTACCTATGTACGGATCTGACACAAAGACTAACCTGTCTGTTGGGACAATCAGGAGTGTTTTGATTAGATCCCAAAACCCCTCTATGAATTTGCCTAAGTATAGTTGGTCAGGATGATAGTTCAGGATAGATAAGTTAGAATAGATTCTTCTATTCACAGGTATTCAGTTTAGGGGGAACGTGTTGGAGACTGAAGACTGATGGAGAGACGTCTCAGAAGTCAGAAGCTAGTCCAACCCTGAAGGCTTAATCACACTGAAGCTGATTAACCTGAAGCAGAAACCTGAAAAACCTAGGAAGAGCCCTGAAGCTGCGTAGAGCCATCCTGAAGAAGACCACTGATCCTGACAGAACTGAGTAGACTAAGCTTGCTCAGGGAAGTCCCTATCAGTGAAGGCACAATGTAACCTTGATCAGGCTGAACGTCTTACTAATGTTCTTAAGTCCTGACTTGGGCCTAGTATCAGTTAACCTGATACTTGTAAGTCGTGAGACCCAAAGGATACACGTGCGAATGGAAGTCTGATGAAGCAGAAAGAATGTCAGAGTCTCCAACATAAGACAAACATTTGTGCTGAGTAAAGAACGAGAAACTCAGTGTTATAAATGTATGAGGTTCAGTAAAGTAATTGCTGACAAACTAGTCATTGGACTAACGACCAGTTAAAAGGAGACACGTATGTACGGAGACTGAAACGCATTTAATGCTTCTCAGAGGTGCAGGCGGCGGATCAGAAACTTTACCATACTAGGTATGGTCCATGTCAGACAAGGACAATCAAAGACTGCACCTACCCTAAATAGGAAGGTTTGAAACGGATCAATTCCAATGGATCTATTTCAAACCTCCCTATAAATACAGAGAGCCTTGCACCCATTCAAGGCTAACGGGGAAATTTTCAAGAGAAACTCTCAAGATTCCAAGCACTCAAAGTTGATTTGAAACAACACTCTGAAACTTAAATTTCCCTAGTGTTGTAGTAGGAATCTCCTCTGCATTGAGGCCCTGAAGGAAAAGAATGGGCACCTTGAGGATAAGCTGAAGAAGTTACACACATCTACCCAAGTGGTTGATGAGTTAACAAATTTCTCTCAGCTAACCGATGGTGCTAAAGCTGGGTTAGGGTATGATGCCTCAAAAGACCCAAAGGGCAAGAAAAAGAGAGGTGCTTCAGGGAGCAACTCTCAGAAGAAGTTTGTCCCTGCCCTAACTGACGACAAGAGCCCAAGTGTTGTTCGTCAGGTTAAAGGCAAAGGGAAGGAGAATGTGCCTGAACCTGTCAGGTAAAGGACTGAGGAATCTAGGCCAAAACCTAAGGAAAAGGCCCAGGCTCCTCATCCTGAGCCGAGGAAGAAGGACAAAAGGAATTCCAAGGCTCAGCCTAGGAACCCTCAGGCTGAAAAGAATTCTGCCCCCAGTACTTCTCAGGCTAGGCATCAGAATGCTCAGGGTAGAAGGAATTCAGGCCAGAGGGAACCTCAGGCAAGGCCGAGGAATACTGAGGTCCGAACACCACAGGCAGGGCACAGTGCCCATCAGGAACGTCCCAATCCCCAAAGGAGAAGGACGAACCAAGTGGCCCCTGAAAGGCAACGGAGACCTGACTCCGATAACACTCAGACCAGACCTCAAGTGCCTAGAGATCAGGCCCGAGCTGCTCGTTCTCAGGACAGACATCAGCCCACTGCACCCAGGCCAAGGAGGAACAGGAGGCCCGCCCCCAGGAATCAATCCAGGGCTCCTGAAACTCAGGCTGACACACATACATCCTCAACTTTCCAGGCACAAAGGAAGAAGAGGACAATGTATGTTGATGTTTCAGAGAGACAGGTTTACACTTCTGATGCCATCAGAATTGTTAAACAAATCTGGATCCTGAAGGGTATGACAGACACTGTAGGACCCAATACGAGATGGGTACCTGAGGCCTGATTCTTTTTAGGTCTCTGCGAGCTACAAGAAGAGGAGGGAGGATCAGAAGCTGGATTGGTACTTGGACTCAGGGTGTTCCAGGCACATGACCGGCTCTCGTGATCTCCTTCTGGACTATAAAGCTCAGGATGGCCCGCAGGTAACCTTTGGTGATAACTCTAAGGGTTTCACCAGGGGATTCGGAACCCTTGTTATTGGCTTTGTCAGTCAGTTTTGTGACCGAGGTTGTAGTGTAGAATTTACATCTAACATGTGTCTTGTAAAGGACAAGTCTACACTGCAGGTTCTGATTACAGGGGTCAGGAGAGGCAACGTCTATTTTGCTGACTTCAAGAGCAGCTCTCCTGAAACTTGTTTGGTCGCTAAGAGCTCATCTGAGCTCAGTTGGCTCTGGCATAAATGCCTGAGTCACTTAAACTTCAAGATTATTAACAAAATCTCTCGACTTTCTCTTGTAGAGGGTCTACCTAATGAAGTTTTTAGCAAAGACCACGTGTGCGGAGCGTGTCAGGAAGGCAAGCAAACTAAAGCTTCATTCAAAGAGAAAGTTACCTTCTCAACTGACCGAGTGCTTCAGCTCTTGCACATGGATCTCTTTGGTCCAATTACTCCTGTCAGCATGAATGGTTGGAAATATACCCTTGTAGTTGTTGATGATTATTCCAGGTACACACGGGTTATTTTCTTGCTGAACAAGAAGGAGACTCAGGTCAAGCTTCCGGAGTTACTCAAGCAATTGAGTACTGAACTGGGTCAGAGCATAGTCAGGATCCGATCAGATCGAGGAACAGAGTTTGTAAACTCTATTATAACTGACTTTTGTACTAACCATGGTATTGCTCATGAGACTTCAGCTTGGTACACTCAGAACCGATCTATGCTGAACAAACAACATGCTCAAACACCATATGAGACTTGGAATAAAAGGAAGCCTCGTATCTCCTATTTCCATATCTTTGGGTGTAAGTGTTTCATCCTGAACAATGGGAAAGACCAGTTGAAAGCCTTTGATAGCAAATGTGAGGAAGGAGTGTTATTAGGATACTCCTCAGTCAGTAAAGCTTTCAGGGTATATAACTGTCGAACTCTTTGTGTGGAGGAAACACCTCATGTTGTGTTTGATGAGACTGCATCTATGCGTAGAAAATAGGTTCCGAGTCCTGACACTGAGGGGGTTACCAAGAGGGTAACAAGACTGAGCCTGAAGAATCCTGAGTTCAAGATCAAGCTTATCAGTGCTCCCAAGGGATGGGATGATGATGATGAAGATTAGGATGGAACTCAGGCCAACTCTCAGCAAGCCCCAGCCTCGGAGAATGTTGAGTCTCAGATGGAGGGACAGACTCAACCTGAGGTACGTACCGTCGGTGATGATGCTTCTACACCTGAGACAGTTACTGATTCCAACACTGTAGGGGGAAACAATGTCTCTGATATTGGCCAACCCTCAGGAAATGACTCAGTATCCCCTGTTCTTGCTCGTTCTTCCTCTTTGCCTGTTATTGTCGAGACTAATGTTTCAGGATCAGGCGAAGGAACGTTAGCGGCTCCCAGTGCAGCCGTCAGGAGAAGACGGTGGCTAGATGATCACTCATTGGCTGACATCATTGGTGATGTTAATGAGGGGATCAAGAGGAGGTTGCCCTTTGGTGAGAGCGCTTTGTTCTGTTGCTTCCTGAGTGATCAGGAGCCTAAGAACATTGAAGAAGCTCTTGCTGACCCCAAATGGATTCTAGCCATGCAGGATGAGCTCAATCAGTTTGACCAGAATCAGGTTTGGGAGTTAGTTGAAAGACCTAGGCATCAACATGTTATTGGCACCAAGTGGGTCTTCAAGAACAAGAGGGATGAGAAGAATGTTGTTGTCAGGAACAAGGCCAGGCTGGTGGCCAAGGGTTACTCTCAGGCTGAAGGGATCGACTATGATGAGACCTTGCCCCAGTTGCAAGATTGGAAGCAATCAGGTTATTCTTGGCTTATGCAACATTCAAGAAGTTCAAGGTGTATCATATGGATGTGAAGAGTGCCTTTCTGAATGGTGTACTAAACGAGGAGGTTTATATTGAACAACCTCCAGGGTTCGAAGTTGGTGATAAGGTCTATCACCTGAAGAAAGCTCTTTATGGCCTGAAGCAAGCCCCCAGGGCTTGGTATGATACACTCTCCCAGTTCCTGATAGACCACAGATTCGTAAAAGGATCAGTGGACAGGACCCTCTTCAGGATTACCGAAGGGGAAGACATTCTCTTGGTTCAGATTTATGTGGATGACATAATATTTGGATCTTCCAACCTGAAGCTTTGTGAGAAATTCTCCAAGCTGATGACCGAAAAATTTGAGATGTCAATGATGGGAGAGATGAACTTCTTTCTGGATCTCCAGGTCAGGCAAACTGACTCCGGAATCTTCATAAATCAGTCCAAGTATACCAGGGACTTGATTCAGAAGTTTGGAGTTCAGTCCAGCAAAGTCACACGTATTCTCATGAACACAAATGAGAAGCTGGATCCTGACAAGGAGGGGACCTCAATGAATCAGACTGAATATAGGGCACTGATTGGATCTTTGTTGTACCTGACTGCTAGTCGTCCTGACATCACTTATGCAGTCGGAGTTTGTGCAAGGTATCAGTCTGATCCGAAGAAGAGTCATCTTGAGAGTGCCAAAAAGATACTGAAATACCTTAGAGGTACTGTCAATTTAGGACTTTGGTATCCCTCAGATGACAACCTAGAAGTGACAGGGTATTCTGATGCTGATTATGGAGGCTGTCGGATTGATAGGAAACATGTCAGTTTCTAGGGAGCAAGATGATCTCTTGGTTTTCAAAGAAACAAACAAGTGTTGCCTCATGTACTACTGAGGCTGAGTACATGGCGGCAGGCAGTTGTTGTTCCCAGATCCTTTGGTTGAAGCAACAACTGAGAGACTACCAAATAGAGGCCAATGATGTCCCAATTTATTGTTACAACAATAGTGCCATAGCCATATCCCAAAACCCAGTCTTACACAAAAGGTGTAAGCATGTAGATATCAGGCATCACTTTATCAGAGATCATGTGGAAAAGAAGGACATCAGGATGGAGAGGATCCCTACTGACAAGCAGAGAGCTGACATCCTGAGTAAGGCTTTGCCTGAAACCAAGTTTGTTGAGTTGTCAGTAGAGTTAGGACTTCTTGACCCAGGCTTAAAAGATTCAGTTTGAATCTCAGTTCAGGATTGAACAAGGTGGTCAGAAGGGATGACTAACTCAGGATCAGGTTGCTGATAGATGGATGGCTTCCAGGGGGAACAGACATCAGTTTGAGGATTTTCATAATCATGATAGTTTAGGTTCAGGACACAGATCTCAGGGCTTGTCACCCTGATCGGTCCTAGAGGTATCAGTCAGGTTTCTATATCTGACTGACTGGTATGTATTATTGAACCTTTGCTTTAATCATAACTTGTTGCATCATCTCTGATCATGTCTGACACCACATCAATCACAGGATTTTAAAATGCATCCCAGCCATTCATTTATTATTTAGTTTTTATTAAATGCAAAATGCGTATTTATTTCAAACATTCCTCTGACACTCATTAAATGCAAGTGTGGGCGGGAACAGTTTTCCATAAAGTTTGAATTATTAGCTTTGAAAACTGAATTTGGTAAAGTTTTTATTCCGGATATACCCCTTAATCTAATCCGTTGAATTCCAAAAGGCTTTCCATCAAAACCGTTCATTAAAACTGAATCTTTGGGTATAAAAGGAAGTATGGTGCACATTTCATAATTTAAGCACTCATATTTTCTTAACCCATATCTCTTGCAACCTTTTCTCTCTCCTTCTTACATCCATGGCTTCATCTGCTGCTCAATCCATTGAAGACACGAAGAGATTCCACAAGGCCATTTCTGAGGTGGAATCGAGAGTTTCTGTATGAATGGTTGGTCGATTTCACACATCGTGCCACCATTAAAGAGCTTGGACAGGTTTATGGAGCCTTAAACAATGCTGGGCTCATAAATTTTGTCTCGAAGAAGCCAGTTCATGTTTGCCCTCATCAGATTATTGCCTTATATACCAACCTAAAGATGAACGAGGACGATGAGTGGGAATCAGTGATTCCACTTAGGCGCTCCGTGGAGAAGAATGGCAAAAAGGTTGTCCAGCACTACACTGAGAGGATCAATCTCAGGGATTTGATCAGGAAGACATAAAAACTGGCCCATTCCACTGACGGCGAGCAGTTGAGCGATCCAGTATCATACAAGGCTGAGGAGGAACAGTCTTGTATGAACGAGTTCCTGATCACCCCTCAGGAGATTTTCAGCTCGATGAACAAAAAGCTCTTGAAGCCTGCCTACAAGCTTTTGTTCGAAATAGTTGTCCAGAGTATCATGGGCTTCATGGGAGGCATGGAGCAAATCAGTCAGCCCAAGATCAGGGTTTTGGCTGCCATAGTTGACAATGCCAAAGTTGACTCGGAGGAGTTCTTCATTCAGAAGCTAGTGGCTGAATCCAAGAAGGTTAGGATGGATGGTGACCGGATAATGCTGAAAAAGAATCCTCATTTTGCTCGAGGATGTCAGTGCTGCTCCAGGACCTGCTTGGAGATGTTGATCAGGAAGGGTGTGAACCTTTCAAGGACAAGCACATCCTATTTCAGAAGTCAGCTGAGACAGTGAAGAGGATGCTTGATACCGAGATCAAGAAGGTATCAAGAGGCAAGGGAAAGGCAGCAAGTTCGAAGGCTCAGGAGGAGCAAGTGAAGAAAGCCCCTACAAAGGTGAAAGTGAAGGGGATCATCATCTCTGAGCCGACTGGGAAGGCATCTTTGCTCAGGAATGAGCCTTCTGACACCGAGTCTAACTAGCCAGAACTCAGGTCTGCTCGTGTCACCACTGCTGCTATCCCACTGACTTCAGTAGCACCAGTGGATCTTCCATCTACTGAACCAACAGCCGCTTCAGGCACTGAAAAGACCCCTCAGGAGGAGGTGATCAGAGCCAGGGGGAACTGGCTGTTGAAGAAGAGCTCAGGGTGACTGTGGATCCCGATGTTGTTGTGATGGACGTGGTCCATACAATAGGTGAAGAGGAGGCTCAGGCGGAGCCAAGTGAAGGTGCTGAGGAATTGGTTACCCAGGAGGGGCGTGGTAGTTCTGATGGAGGAGAGGATGAAGAAGGAAAGGAGGGGAAGGGATTGGAGACTCAGGAGGAGGAGCTCCAGGATAAAAATGTGGAGGACAATAGAGGCAGGAAGTGGACTGTCTCCGATGAAGCTGAGTCCAAGTCTGATCAACAGGACGAAGCTGAGGAAGAAATTCAGGAGGAGTCTTCCCCACCTAAGATAACTCCATTTGAGATGGTTGCCAGGTGTCAGGCGATCAGATTAGTTCAGCAGAACTTTCCTGATTTGGGGGAGTCTTACAGTGAGGAGGTTATCAGGTTATGGGTGCTGATAATAATGAGGAAGGCTTCTGTGCCTGAAGTTGCAGCCTTGATAAAGGCAATTAGTGAAGAGGCGCTCTGGGATCAGGAGCAGATTATTCTGGATCGATTTGGGCTTCGTTCCTATGCCCAAGTCGTGAACAAAGGAGACTTCATCAGGGTGGTCAGGGCAAACGACCTAAATGCCAAATCTCAGGACCTTGCCCTGGTCCCCACTGAAGGTGCGACCTTGGGAGAAGGTGCACCGGCCGATGACGCACTCCCACGGACCGGGACTACTGAGGCTTCAGGAGAGGTCCCAAACAAGGTTGCCACTAAGGCCAAGTCAACAAAGAAGAAAATCCGAACCATCTCAGTGGGAGTTTCACTGATGGGAAGGACAATTCTGGGCAAGCTTGAGCGTCAGCGAGCAAAAATCAAAGCTCTCACTGCCGAGTTGAACAAGGCAAAGACGGATTCAGGAAAATGAATCCTGAGCCTTGAGCAACGTCAGTCCGCTAGAGTTACTACTGACCAAGTGCAGGGCATGATCGATAATTCCCTCAGTGGCCTAGATGACAGGATCAAGGCACTGATCGCTGAAGCACTGGAAGGGCAGGAGGCCAAGGTCAGGACAATAGCCAGGGAGGAAGCAGTCAAGGCTGATGATGATCTGATGACCAGATGGAAGGAGGGTCAGCGAGCTTCTGATGATGCATTGCACAAGTCTCTGAACACGATGCTGACTGAAAGTATTGCAAGGAAGGAGGAACTTGGTGCAATGCGGAAGGAGTTTGACAGTCATCTGACGGAAAGCCTACTGAGAGCTGAGGCTAATGCTCAGGTTGCGAAGGAGCTGAAGGTGGTCGCTGATCAGTAGGCATCTCAAGGGATCCTGATTAAAGATATTCAGAAACAGGTCGAGGAGGACAAGGACCCTTTTGATGCTGCCAAAAAGGGAAGAAAGCCGCTCTGAAAAATCCTAAGTCTACTGCTCAGAAAAGGAAAGCTGATGTTTCCACTGATGAGCTGATGGAGGAGTGTGAGGAGCAACTTTACCCTGGTGATCCCATTGTCGAGGGAAGAAAGAAGTCAAAGCAACTAACTCTGGAAACCGTAATGCATGTTAAGAGTCAGGCTACTCAGATTGAGAAGCTGAAGGGTCAGATGGCAGTACTGAAGGAGAAGACTGATCCCAAGAAGCCTGACCCCGATGCCAAGAAAAAGAAGCCAGTTGTTGTGACTAAGAAAAACGTGGTAAGTGCTCAGGATGCCAATCCCATTGTGTTTGAATACGTGGACAATTTCATGCCTACTGAAATGAATGAGGCCTGGGTCCCGATCAAGAAGGAGTTTGTGGATTTGAACTACGTGGTTGGGAATTGGCTGAAAACATCCGAAGGTAAAGATAAGAACACCATATTTGCTGAGTGGATGTACCTGTATCATAACGAACTCTGGGGAAACATTGTCCGTCATGCTAACAGAGCAGGAGTTCAGATCAGGGCACCTGAGCACATCACTTACCCGCCTCCAACCCTCAGTATCGATAACCACCTGAACATGGAACTGATCAGAAAAGAGATTGCAATGATTGCATCAAGGACTGGAGCCCTGGAGAATGCTGATCTGTACCATGCTGTCAAGTTGAGAGTCCTGAAGAAGTATGGGATCTATTTGGCAAGGTGGGATGATGAAGATTGAAGTTTAGTATGTCAGGATCAGTGTTTCAGGGATATTTCTTTGTAATAGTTTCAGGATACTCTGTACTTAGAATATTTATCAATGAAACTATTTTATATTCCTGAGATAACATCTCGTTGATTCCTGATTTACATTTCTGCTCTTTATCAAGAACTGTACTGACCCTTTCCTGATTCCATCTTATAGAACTAAGGACCTGATATAGGTTCCTGAACTGAATACTGATTGATATCAGTTAATTGTTTAGATGGTAGGATTTTTCTAAGGGTTTTGGCATCACCAAAAAGGGGGAAATTGTTGGGACAATCAGGAGTGTTTTGATTAGATCCCAAAACCTCTTGTTGAATTCGCCTAAGTACAGTTGGTCAGGATGATAGTTCAGGATAGATAGGTTAGAATAGATTCTTCTATTCACAGGTATTCAGTTCAGGGGGAACGTGTCGAAGACTGAAGACTAATGGAGAGACGTCTCAGAAGTCAGAAGTCAGAAGCCATTCCAACCCTGAAGACTTGATCACACTGAAGCTGATCAACCTGAAGCTGAAACCTGAAAAACCTAGGAAGAGCCCTGAAGCTGCGTAGAACCATCCTGAAGAAGACCACTGATCCTGACAGAACTGAGTAGACTAAGCATGCTAAGGGAAGTCCCTATCAGTGAAGGCACAATGTAACCTTGATCAGGCTGAACGTCTTACTGATGTTCTTAAGTCCTGACTTGGGCCTAGTATCAGTTAAACTGATACTTGTAAGTCCTGAGACCCAAAGGTTACGAGTGCGAATGGAAGTCTGATGAAGAAGAAATAATGTCAGAGTCTCCAACATAAGACAAACATTTATGCTGAGTAAAGAACGAGAAACTCAGTGTTATAAATGTACGAGGTTCAGTAAAGTCAATGCTGACAAACTAGTCGTTGGACTAACGACCAGTTAAAAGGCGACACGTATGTACGGAGACTGAAAAGCATTTAATGATTCTCAGAGGTGCAAGCGGCGGATCAAAAACTTTACCATACTAGGTATGGTCCATGTCAGACAAGGACAACCAAAAACTGCACCTACCCTAAATAGGAAGGTTTGTAATGGATCAATTCCAACGTATCTATTTCAAACCTCCCTATAAATACAGAGAGCCTTGCACCCATTCAAGGCTAACGGGAAATTTCCAAGAGAAACTCTCAAGATTCCAAGCACTCAAAGTTGATTTGAAACAACACTCTGAAACTTAAATTTCCCTAGTGTTGTAGTAGGAATCTCATTTGTATTATTTGCTTAGAGTATTGATCCCATCCTTAGCTATGATTTGTTAGAGGGATCAATACAAAATAGTTGGAAAACGTGTAAAACCAAACCCCTCAGTTTGTGAGTTGGTTGGTTTGTTTGTAAGGACTGGGACTTGTCAAACCACCCAGGGGTCAGTTCCTAAGAGAGGAAGTGGGCTACTCGTGTCCCTTGGCACGTAAAACCCAAGTTCCTATCCTCAGGGTTTTGAGGATAGCTTCCCGTTCAATCAGGTCGTGGACGTAGTAGTTGGTTATCTCCGAACCACGTAAAAAAGACTCTTGCCTGCTGATTTACTATTTGTTCAGGATAATAATTGTCATACATATTAAACTGAGCATCCTCGCATTGTTTTATAAAACCATCAGGACTGACTTGTCATCCTGATCAGTAAACTGTGCACCAGCCTTAACCACGTTTCCACTAAGCAAACTGATAAAGTTTTCAGAACTAAAACGAGTAAACACTTAAGGGCTCATATTCAGCACTAAACTGAGCTTATTGAGATAGCTATCCAACTGACGTGCTTCCGAGCTGTCAGTAGGTGGGTTATCTCTACTGAGCTTCTAAGAGCACAACTCTGACCTAGCCTATCTAGTTTAACACTGACCCGTCCCTGCTGCCCCTGAGGACCGTCAGTTTATAGAACACATCAGGATCTTCCTGACTAGGTTTTGAAAGAGCATTTTCCTGAGATTTCGGGAAAATCTGACATCAGTGTATCCCCCCCCATACACTGATTTATACTCATTTCGGGACCAACACTGTCAGTATCAAGTTCAGAAGTAACCAACTACCTAGGATGGCACAGTTTTTAAAGGCGGTTGTATTAACTCTAAGCAGACATTTAATGAGCTATCAACTATTAATGCTTGAGAGTTGACCACCCAAAGTCTGAAGAAGAGCTTTTGAATGTTGGACTGCTACATTTTCACAGATTTGACCATCCAAAATCTGAGGAAAATATTGAAGAACGTTGGTACACCAAAATAGCTTAAATTTGAAACTATCTCTCCAACGGATAGTCCTTCAAATTTAAGTCTATAAATACAAGAACTGAAGAAGAAGCCAAGTACGGGAAACTAACAAGCTCAACTAATAAACTGAAAAGCTCATACAGTCAAGCACTCGAAATCATTCTTGTTTCCCAAGTGCTTACACTGTTTAGAATTCAATCTTGTATTTAGGCTTACACTGTAATATCTTAGAAGCCTACTGAGATAACCCTATCTAGATATTGCTCTTCATTGTAAAGGGTTATCTCAACCTTAGTTGGAAAACTCAAGCCCTTAAACTGTGATAGGTTCAAGGCTGTGAGTTGGAAGAAAGTAAGCTGAGGAGTGTCTCAGTCTGAAATCAGAGAGGACTAGGACTCAGTGATAATCCTAGGAATCAAGAGAGGTTATTCTTGATCAGTGCACCTTGGCACTCTAAAACAAGGAATTCCTGTGGTTAAGGAATTCTCCTGTTAAATCAGGAAAAGTGGTTGTAGGAGAGTTGAACTCCGAACCACTATAATTCCCTGTGTCTCTTGTGCTTTTGTGTGAGTTGATAACTTCAAGTGTTTAATTAATAATCCGCTGCACAACTCAAACTGATCAAATACTCAGGCTACTTAACAGGCGACCTTCAATTCCACTGATATTTTCATAAGTAGCTTGTGCTTTTAAGAAAGTCGATTGTAAACTGATCTTTTGAAAAATTGTACTTACAGGTGTATTCTCCCCCATACACATGTCTTTGCTTATTTGGGACCAACAGGTGCCAATAACATGTTGCGCCTAGGTCTATCCACTAGCTCCCAAACCTAATTCCTCTCAAATTGATTGAGTTCTTCCTGCATGGCTAAGATCCAACTGGAGTCAGCAAGAGCTTCTTCAATGGAACCTTCTTGTCCTGACTCCCTCAGTAACAACACTAATGATGTTGTCTACTGAGTGATCTGTCATCCATGTCTTCCGGACTGGAGCTGTTCCTGAAATTCCCTTGCCTAAAATGTTAGTATCTACAAGGGGAATAAATTCAGGATAGCGAACAAGGGATGAACAAACTGAGTCATTTCCTGAAGGGTTCTCAATGTCAGGGACATTGGTTCCCCATTGAGTGTTGGACTCAGTAATAGTCTCAGGTGCGACTACATCATCATTGACAGTTCTTACCTCAGGTTGAGTCTGTTCATCCGTCTGAGACTCAACATTCCCTGGGGCGGCATCATCATGAGCGTCGGCCTGAGATTACTCCCGATCCTCATCATCATCATCTCATCCCATGGGATCATGTACTAGTTTGATCTTGGGTTCAGGATTCTTCTTCAGGCTTAGTCTGGTTACCCTCCAGGTAACCTCCTCAGTGTCAGGATTTAGATCCTGCTTCCTATGCTCATAATAGACTCATCAACACAACATGTGGTGTTTTCTCCACAACAAGAGTCCGACAGTTATACACCCTGAAAGCTTTATTGACTGAGGAATATCTAAGAATATCCCCTCATCAGATATGCTATCAAAAGCTTTCAACTGATCTTTCCCATTGTTCAGGATGAAAAACTTGCATTCAAAAATATGAAAATAAGAAATATGAAGCTTCCTTTAGTTCCACGTTTCAAAGGGGGTCTGAGCATGTTGCTTGTTCAGCATGGAACAGTTCTGAGTGTAGCAGGTAGTGTTGATTGCCTCAGTCTAGTTTTTTTTGGGCAGTCTTGACTCCGGCAGCATGGTCCTGTCAGCTTCCTTCAGGGTCCAATTTCTTCTTTCAGCAACTCCATTCTGCTGAAGAGTTCTAGCTGCAGAAGTTTTGTGAGCAATGCCATTGGCAACACTATAATCAGATATATAGGAGTTAATAAATTCAGTCCCCTTATCCGATCTGATCTTTGCTATGCTCTGACCCTGCTCAATACTCAGTCTTCTGAGTAACTCAGGAAGCTTCACCTGTATGTTCTTCTTGTTAGAAAACTACCCATGTGTACCTGGAATAATCATCAATAACAATAATGATATATTTTCTACTGTTTATGCTCATAGGAGTAATAGGACAAAACAAATCCATGTGCAGAAGCTGAAGTACTCTGTCAAAAGAAAGCTTCATTTTCCTTAAATGAAGCTTTAGTCATTTTGCCTTCCTGACAAGCTCTGCACACATGGTCCTTGCCAAAAACTTCATTAGGTAAACCTTCAACAAGGGAAAGTCGTGAGATTTTGTTAATAATCTTGAAGTTCAAGTGGTTCAGGCGCTTATGCCATAACCAAATGAGTTCCGAGGAACTTTTAGCAATTAAGCAGGTCCCAAGAGAGATGCTCTTAAAATCAGCTAAATATACGTTGTCCTCCTGATTCCTGAAAACAAAACCTGCAGTGCAGATTTGTCCATAACAAGACAGATATTAGCTGAGAATTCTACACAAAAACCTCTATCACAGAACTGACTGATAGAGAGCATGTTATGTCTAAGACCTACCACATATGACACATTGTGCACACGCACTGAGCCAACAACCAAAGTACCAAACCCTCTGGTGAAACCCTTCGAGTTATCACCAAATGTTACCTACGGGTCTTTCTGAGCTACATAATCCTAAAGGAGATCTCTGAAACCTATCATGTGTCTTGAGAATCCAGAATCTAAGTACCAGACGACCTTCTTTGAATCCTTCATTGATAGCTCCTTGAGAGTTACGTACCCAAGTGTAGGTTGATTTCAAGTAATAAAATTTCTCGGGAGACCGAGTGTCGAACCACAGGGAGATTTGGAAGAAAAAGATATTATCTAGTTGAGAGGTTTAAATAAAGTAACAAAATACTAGAGCTTCGGGATTCCACTTTAGATAAAAATACTAGAGTTATAATCTTGGTTATCTTTGATAACTCAATCGAAATCTAACAATCAAGTGATTTAAATCCGAAGATATAACTTTGAGCACATATAATACTTTTGAAAAGTACCTTTAGAAATTCGAACAAGTTTATAAAATCAATAGTTGATATGTAAAACTAAGCATTTGTTGTGCCAATAAGTCTACAACAAATCAAAGTAATGACACATCAAAACCTCTCTTAAAAACTCTTCAAATGACTAAAGGATTGAAACTTTGAAAATCTTTATTGAATAACCAAGAACATTACTAATACTTTACTAAAGCTTCATCCCTAACTCTAGTAAAATATTTAGCTACTCATACTAATACAATAAGAACTCATATTTCTAAGAGAGATACTAGACTAAGATAGAAGGATTACAAGGAAAATGGGATGCCTTCAAGGGTTGCTAAAGGGCTCTTTATATAGGCCTCCAAATAGTGAATCATGGAGACTTTAGCAACTAATTCACGTGGCCTGTAAACATCAGTAAATAAATCGCCCTTGCCGTCCGAATTTCATCTTGACTTCTGAATGAAAGTTGTAGACCGTTGGATTAGCTTTCCAAGGAGTCTAAGATCTAAAAAATCGGATATCTAGATTATGAGTTATGACCAGAATAGTGGAGTTGGTAAAACTGGATTGTTTTTCTCCGCGAATTTATGGTGGTCTTTTGAAAAGAAGATATCTCAGCTTGCACAAAATCAACGCCTTTAATATTTGTACTGTGTCTTGATGAATTTCTTGGCCAACCAATGGCTTTGGTCTTGTGTGAATTGGACTTTTGTGTGAATTATGGTGAATTATTTCCCAACATGTGTACTGACATGGCGGAATTCTGAAGCCCTTGCATTGTTTGTTATTTTGACCATTGAAGCCGGAACTTTTGACACTTGAGCCCTGAAGACAAGTTGTAGAGTAACGAATTAGTGATCAAATACAACTGGAATTGGTTCAATTGGATTAGTGAGGCTCCAGATATTGTGCAAATACGAAAATGTGTTTTGAGTCCAAACATTGGACAGAAATGGAGTCTTCACTTTTGAGTACAAATACAATCCAAACTTGTAAAATTAGATCACTAACATGTCTTGAGTATTTAGTACATTGTCTTAGGTGTTCAATATAATAAAATTTGGATAAGTATAACTCCACTTAAGACCTCAATAACATACAATAGACAAAATGGTCATGTTGAATTATACATATGTCTCTTATTTATATAGAAAACACAAATACTTATAACTAACTGGAAAATGTGAAATTATATATAAATACGCTAAACAATACATTATAGTACACAAAATAATACACAAAATAGATAAAATATATGCATATTTAAACGCTAATCACACTCCCAACCAGCTCATTACTAGTCTCTAGTGATGAAAGCGTAACATAATTTTGTGATGATGCTTTTATTTGCATCTTACCAACTCTTTGTTATAATATATCTAAATTAACAAACTATTGCATTTTAGAACTATTTTATGCTCAATACAATCAAGATAGACAGTTTGATAGTCATCCCCTGTTGTGCTCAAGTTAAGTGACCAAAAGGTATGGAGTTCACGTCATAATTCTATTATCTTGATATTTTACTATGGTTAACAACTTTCATGATGAAAATATATATATATTTTTTTGTTTTTAACAAGATAGTTGTTAGAATAAACAACTTTTGCCAGTGGATTTCACACGCCTTACATCTCTCAATGTGGCTAGTGTTTACGCTTAGACTCTATATCGTGAATATTTCTATCATAAGCTTGGTTATACATCCGTCAGTCAATCAACAATGCATGCAACATAATTTTGAAGGACTTTATTTGGTTGTAATGAGGCTTAGGGTGAAGTTATGAAGAAAATCGGCTCTGGATTTTGACTCAAAGTGGTCTGCAACCAAATGTAGGAAGAATTATATTTAAGCTTTGATTCGCATCTTCAAATCTCTTCAATACTATCCTTCGTCATCCTCATCATTATTCCGATAAACATCACTTTTTTTTTTCATTTTTTTTTTTGTTTTTTTTTTTTAACACATTCACAAGAATAATTCACCTTATTCACACTTTGAGAACTGATAATTATGATTTTGTGGTAAAAGAAAAGGTTTTATTTAGGCTCAAAGGGGTTTACTAAGGCATTGAAAAATTCGGTAGGTTTTATTGGAAAAGAAAGGTAAGTCTTAATTGCCTTCATCATTCTTATGTCTGCATACAGAGTGACTGATACAGATTCAAAACAAGTTCTGAAGAACATAATTCATGACAGAGTATCTCACATAAAAGAATGCTCAAACATGCTATTTAGGCACAAATTCTCACAGGGTAGGTTCATATCCACTAAACAAAAGTTGCAGTTTTCTAATTTAAATCTTGTTAAAATAATTTTTTTTTTTCAACAATCAATTACAACCATTTGTAAAATAGAAAAATTAGTAGAATTATTCAATTATAGTCCATAATCTTTTGTCACAGTGTGTGTGAAATGAGGATGACTTATAAACATCTATTAGAATGTACTTAACCAAAATAAAAAAAAAATGTACCAAGTTTGTTAAATCGCATATATTAAAATTAAGATATCAGTAAATTTAAAAAGTCGTGGTTGTGATGCGTCTCAAAGGTATAAAGAAAAGGTTAATTTTCTTACCCCCTTTACTCTGCCATCTTTATAGTTTTTTTAATATATTTTTTTTTACTTTTTTTTTTTTAAAATTTTTTTTTGGATTTTTTTAAAAAGAACTCAACTAATCCCCACCCCCCAATTTAAACAACACATTGTCCTCAATGATGAATAGATGGAATTGTAAAAGAGAAGAGATTACCTGATTCCACAGAGAAATTTGTAGCAATAAACCTGAAATACGCAAATAGACATATATATATATGCATTTTTTTTTTTTAATTTTTAAAATTTTTTTTTTTTACAAATGTAAATCTAAATCATCCTGACTTATTCTGGGTCGAGTTCCTAACCAGTTTATCTAAGACGTGATTGGGCAACTTTTAATCTCACAGGCATTGAGTTTTTCTATTAATTGTTCTGGATCTGAATCTGCTGTAAAGAGTTGACGTTCTGATTCTTCAATAAAACCTTGTTGCTTCATATGATCCAAAAAAGTTAGTAACCCATCATAATAACCATTAATATTTAGTAGTCCCACAGGTTTTGTATGAATACTTAAACATGACCAACATACAATGTTAAATATTTCTTCCAAAGTAAGAATACCACCTGGAAGGGCTATGAATGCATCAGAGATTTCTATCAATTTTGGCATTCTGTAAATTAAGGATGAAATATGTATTTCCTTACCAATTGTAGTAGGATTAACTCTTTTTATACCTGTGTGAACGACTCCCTGAACTTCATATCCTCCCCAAGATGCAGTCAAGGCAACATTACCTACCAGACCAAGTGTGCCTCCTCCGTGTACTAGTTTGATATTTCTCCGAGCTAGTATACCACCTAGCTTATTTGCTACTAGAGCAAATTCTTTATTAAGACTATTTCCAGCTCCCCCTAACACACAAATAGAGGTTATTTTTTTAGAAGATGAAGTTGCCATATTTGGACTTTCGAAAGGATGATACGAGTTGTGATAAGCTGAACACTGAATTATATAGACAAAGATAAATGAAAAACGTACCTGATACGATTCGAGAAATACTGTTAAATGAAACAAAAGTCAAAAGAAAGTTAAGAGATTGAGGTCCCACTTGGGGACCGTAGTTGTGAGTGTGGCTCACATCTTCCTCTGGTTTTACGTTCAGAAACGGCTTAAACGCCTTCTATGAGTCGAGGATATGCTTCCCATCCAATTTTCTTAGAAATTGGCAAACAGGGTCTTTTAACGTCAGATTCCCGAGACAATGTTCATATTCCTTTATTAATTCAATCCTTAAATCGACTAAAGCTCTTTGCTCTATTCCAATATAATGCGTCTCAGAGGTCCATTGGTTATCCACTGACCCCTTACTCAGTCCATTTATAATGAAATCTATTTTATTTAATCGATTATCGGAAGCCATTCCTATATTTTTACAACGTGTGTTACACGTCCATCTAGCACATTTATAGCAAACTCCCATTCTTTTAGCCCTTTGTTTTTTAGAAAATGAACTTTTACCCAAACCAACCACGCGTGGAACAATTGAATTAGGTAACTCACCTCCAATTCTAACCTTTGCTTCAATCAACCATTGAAGATCGAGTGGTATTCCTTTAATCTTCATTAATCGTAATCTTTCACATCGAGCATAATATATCTTAATCAAATCCTTTTTAATGAAGCAAGGAAAGCATTTATTTAAAGAGGCAATTGCCGCATCCATAGTGTCCATTTCGTCGACCTATTCAAAAATGAAAGATTAAAAATTTATTATACAACAAGAAATTACATTACAATTACAAAAATGCTACTCCTCAAGCTAACATTATAAATTGCATTGCAATTGCCGCAACAATCCAAGGTAAAGTACCGAATTCTTCTTCTTCATTGAAATAGCAAATAGCAAGCATGACAAAGTAGGCAAGAGTGATGATGGAGAGAAAGATTTTACTCATTTTGTTTGAGTTTATGATAACTTGAAGAGGGGTGTTTAGAAATGGGAATAAATTTGGGTATTTATAGAGTAATTTTTTTGAATTTTTTTTTGAAAACTAGCCGTTCATGACCGTTTGGTAGGATAAGTGGTGGTGATAGACTCATCATTGTTACCGTTAAAGTGAGTGTTATAATATTTTTTTTTTTTTTAATTTTTAAATTTTTTTTTTTACAATTCAGTTTTGTGGGTAACTGAAATACCGACTTGGAAGTCACGGAGTACCGAATCCGCCATTTATACCGGAAAAATAAAATTCACATAATATTACTAGTCGGGTCAGTAAGAGATACTGACTCAATCTCCTTACTAAAATTTCCAAGATATGCTTTTAGACGTTGTCCATTCACTTTAAACACATCACCTGTTTTTGGATTTTCAATTTCAACCGCTCCATTTGAAAATACAGTTCTTATAATAAAGGGTCCTGACCATTTTGAGCGCAATTTTCCAGGAAACAGATGTAATCTAGAATTATATAGAAGAACTTTTTGCCCTATTTCAAAAGTTTTCCTGACAATGTGCTTGTCATGAAACACTTTCATTTTTTCTTTGTAAATTCTAGAATTGTCATATGCATCATTTCTGATTTCCTCCAATTCATTTAGTTGAAATTTTCTTAAAGTACTAGCTTGTTGGTCCCGAAACGAGTTAAATCAGTGTATGGGGGGGAATACACTGATGTCAGATTTTTCTGAAAGACTCAGAAAAATGCTCTAACGCACTCAGTCAGGATTCCCTGAAGTACTCAGTATGCTGAAGGTCCACAGGGGCAGCAGGGACGGTTCAGTAATGAGTCAGATAAACTGAGTGTGAGTAAAGTGCTCGGAGGCTCAGTAGAGATAACAAACCTACTGACTGCTCAGAAGCGAGTCAGTTGGACTACTATCTCAGTGAGTCAGAGTACGTGCGGAAAGTGAGCCCTTAGATTCTACTCGTTTTAGTTTCTGAAATCGTTTTCTCTGAGTTGCTTAGTAAATTGGTGATTAAGGCTGAGTGCACAGTATTCAGATTCAGGATGATTGATTCAGTCCTGAAGTTAAAACCATTGCAGTATGTTCAGTTTAATATGATGACATTTATGATCCTGAACAAAACAGTAAATCAGCACACAGGGGACTTTTTAACGTGGTTCGGAGATAACCAACTCCTACGTCCACGACCTGATTTAACAGGAAGCTATCCTCAAAACCCTGAGGATAGGTACTTGGGTTTTACGTGCCAAGGGACACGAGTAGCCAACTTCCTCTCTTTGGAACTGACCCCTGGGCGTTTTACAAGTCCCAGTCCTTCTAACCAACCTATCTCACACTTTGAGAGGTTTGGTATTCTGGTTTCCAACTAATATAGCTCTAGCAATACAAATCAATGCTAAATAATAGAGCTATCAATCTAAGCAAATACAGAGTGAATCCTACTACAACACTAGGGAAATTTAATTGCAGAGTGTTGTTTATGATATGCTTTGAGTTCTTGGATTCTTGAGAGTTTTCTCTTGGAAATTTCCCGTTAACCTTGAATGGGTGCAAGGTTCTCCATATTTATAGGAAAGATTCAAAATAGATCCGTTGGAGGAGATCAAATCAAATCTTTCCTATTTTAGGTAGATTGCAGGCTAGAAATATTGTTCGACCTACCCGCCATGCTTATTCTGGCAAGTTGTCACATCACCTGCAACCTTTTGAGACGCATTAAATGCCGCATTAAATGCTGCGCAGACTCCGTGCTTGCGTGTCGAAAGATCATTGGCTTTCCGCTATAACGGCTAGTTGACCTTCAGACATTTATCCTTCCTCGTACATTCAATGCTCTGAGTCACTTGTTAATAACTCAGTCTGAACGTGTGTCTTTAATGGAGTCTTACTGACATTCTTTTTGTCTCTTGTCCCATAGCATAAATAACCTTTTGCTTTGGACTGACATGATTCAGGTGATCTGAACCAAAGCCTGAGTCAGGTCCTATGTGCATTCAGCACAGCCTGATAGGTTATTCAGCTCAGTATGTGTTACCTTTTTGCTTCGGACTTACAGGATTCAGGTGAACTGAACCAAGGCCTAAGTCAGGTCCTATGTACATTCAGCACAGCCTGATAGGTAACACTTTACTCTTCACTGACTGAGTTCTGTCCTGAACATGCTTAGTGTATTCAGTAGAAACATCAGACAATGGTACTTCAGGAATGACTTCAGGATGAATCAGCAGGCTTCGATCTTCAGCTTCAGAACAGATAATCTTCAGCGAGACTGACTAACTCCTTCACAATGGTTTACGCTTCAGACTTCAGTAAATTGGGTCGACTCCAATATTCTTCAGTCTTTAGCATGGTCCTCCTGTACTGAATTTCTAACCTAACTATCCTGAACTATTTTATCCTGAACACTATACTTAGGTAAATTCATCAGGGGTTTTGGGATCTAATCAAAATACTCAGATTGTCCCAACAATTTCCCCCTTTTTGATGATGC
Source organism: Prunella vulgaris (assembly GCA_026898435.1). Taxonomy (NCBI): domain Eukaryota; kingdom Viridiplantae; phylum Streptophyta; class Magnoliopsida; order Lamiales; family Lamiaceae; genus Prunella; species Prunella vulgaris. The sequence continues at coordinate 371,969 of JAPKLY010000183.1, forward strand.
CAAAACCCTTAAGCAAATTCCTATTCATCTATACAATCAACTGACTTAGTCAGTGAAAATAACTCAGTACCACCTGACGAACTAGGTACTTAGTCTATAAGATGAAAACAAGGAATGGGTTAGTACAGTTCTTGATAAGGATTCAGAAAAAATAAATTCAGGAGTCAACAAGAAGTTGTACTCAGGAAAAATAAATAACTTCATTGATTGATAAGAAAATACAAGTATCCTGAAGCTATTACAAAATTCCTGAACAACTAACTCCTGATCTAGTCTTCATCCTTATTCCAAGCAGTCAGTGGAATCTCGTACATCTCCAGTACTCGATTCAGGACCTGCTTCATCCTGTTCCGATCAGCAACGGCCCCGGCAGCTCGTCCTACTCTGACGACTTCTTCAGAAATTGCTTTCCGGTCCAGCTGCTTAGAATTCCTAAAGAGTGGAGGAGGGTACTTGATGAATTCTGGAGGAGCGATCTCAACACCTTCAGTGTAAGCATGTCTGATGATTTCAGCCCATAGATCAGGATGCTCCTGTGCCATCCAGTGATGGAGTATGATGTCTTTTTCTTCAGTCTGATCGTCCTATAACCTCACCACATAGAATAGGTATGCCCACCTATTCCGGATCGGAATCCAAACCTCCAGCATCTCAATCGGAATGAAGTCTTCAACAAACTTTGATGGAGGATGACTTTGATCTGGTCTGACCACAATCTTCCTCTGAGTCTTTATCCGAGATCCAGATGATACAGATTTCTTCTTCTGGACCTGAGAAGTCAGATACTCATTAGATTCTTTTAGGCGCTGGATCTGACTGAGCATCGAAATTTCTTTCATTTTTGCTATCTTTTAAGCATCAGTCATCACCAATTTCTTCTGAGTGGTCAGCCCAGATGGCATTATTTGTTCCTCCATCTCCTTATATAATGGCTCAAGAGACGATTCTTCAGAGGGTCTCAACTTCTTCGGATCTGAGCCTTCAGCAGTTTCGATGGTGGCTACGGATCTAGTCCTCTTTCTATCCGCAGCCTTCAGTTCCAGGGGAAAGTTCTTCTTCTTAGCTTTGCCAGTAGTGGCAATTTGCTTCTTCCCTTCTTCCCCCTTTTTGGCATCATCGTCATTAATACGTTTGACAACTTCATCCACTGACTCCGCCAAAAGATTGAACTGACTATCCATCTCAGTCTGCTTCACCTGCAATTGCCCAATCTGCCCTACCATTCCTCTCAGGCCGATACTGAGCTGATCAATGGCTGAATTGTGTGCAGCCTTCAGTCGACCTTCGAAGTTTTCCATCCTTGAGTCTAGGGCAGATGCAATTTTCTCCTTCTCCTGTGCCGACAGCTCCCTCAGCAGGTCCTCCTTCAGTTCAGCTTTTATGTTGACCAACTTCTCATCAACCAGTTGATCAACCTTTTCAGACAGTTGTTGATCCAGAAAGTTGGCAAGTTTAGTCTCCTGCTGAGTCTGCACATCTGAAACCATCTGATTGCAGTTCTGAATAGCATCCTTGGCTTGCTCTGAAATGGCAGTTAGTTCTACATTGATTTCAGTCCGAGCATCCGCAAGGAGATCAATTGCTGCATGCATATCAGTGGTCATATCATTCAGGTCACGGTCCAGTCTCTTCACTTTCTTGTTCAATAATTCAGAATTCGAATTAACCCTATTAGATTTTCGCTCAACGAGGATCACTCTCATGTGCAGATTGCCAAGAGCTCGTGAGGAATTGTTAAGATAATGTGCTTCGGGTGTAATCCAATTACCTCCGACTCAGACCAAGCCTGGTGGACCCTCTCTTGAAGCCTCCGCAATCCCGAGTCCCTGGATTGCTTCATCGGCCGGTGCACTGACTCCCTCAGTGCCATCTAGCTGATCGTCATCAGCAATTATTACCACTTCCCTTCCAGCCTCTTTCTCTTCTCCCCTCTCTTCAGCTTTCTGAGTCTCAGGCTCAGGATACGTTCTGCGGACTGTTCTGATAAAATCCACCATTTTGATCAGATGATGTAGAGAGTTTACATCAAAATGATCAAAGAGGGCGGCCTCTAGATCTGCAATGCAGTCCCATCCTCTGGACTCTCCTAGCTGGCTGAGCTCAGACCAAGTAGCATTTCTGATCATGGCAAAAGTGCGGAGTTGCACAACTGCCTCCTTCTGAGCCTCAGTAAGATCAGGGAATCTCCTCTCCACCATCTCAGCTGCCTCTCCCCTTGCAACTATCTCAAAATCTGATAGACTGTTCACATCAGGCGCAGGGAAGGGCCATGGTGCTTCATGCTGAACTGATTCAGTAGCCTCTTGCTCAACTCCTCCTTCCTGAGCAGGCTCTTCCTGACCCAAACTTTGATAGGTTTCAGCAATATTAAGGATTAGTTGGTTGGGATCAGGGGATGCAATCGGAGCAAATTCAGGAATAGCCTGCGCCTGAGCTGGTTCCTTCTCAACAGCTTCAGCAGCATCCTGCGTTTGAGGTGATTCCTTCTCAACAGCTTCAGCAGCTTGCACTTCCATAAGCTTCTTCTCTCGCTCAGCTGACCCAGAGTAGAGAAATTTCAGCTTTTGTTGCTTGGGTCTGGAAGTCTTAGATTTATCCTCCGCTGGCTTTGCCGTATCAGACTCTGAAGACTTGCCTGCCTGAGCCTGGACTTTTCCAGTCATGCTCGCCTGGGCCTTCTTCTTCTGAGTCTGAGGCCTTCTCCTTGTGCCAGCATCATCGGAATAAGCTCTGAAGAGATGGATTTTCACTGGGATCTCGAGTGATTGGGCCTGATCCACATCACTGAGATCCAGAGTCTCCAAGAGCATGGAGATCTTGGTGCCAAAATGCATCTTGGCCTCAAAAGTCGCCTGCCCCTCTGGCGAGTACTTGATTTTGCTGGTCTCAGCCACCAGCATTTGGAGGAAGTAACCCTCCCAGTCAAAATTGTGCAGAGAGGCGTCGGAGATAGCCATCATTGTGAACAGCTTCGGCCTGGAGATCTGCTCCAATCCTCCAGCAATTCCCATCACTCCCTGACTTGTCAGGTCGAAGAAGTGACGGTTTTCAGTCCTCAAGACTGATTTATTCAGGCCGGATTTCAGCACGACATCTCCATCACACAGGGACTGGAGAAAATCCCTCTCATTCCCAAACCCATAATCCACTGGGCTTCGTCCTTTGTTGGGAAGATTAAAAACCTCCTTAATCTTCTCCCGAATGTTGAAGGTGACCCACCTCCTGACCATCTCCTCCTCACCATCCTTTCCCTTCTCACAGGTGGTCAAGGGAATACAAGTTTCCCACTCCTGGGAGTCCTTGTTTTGCGCCATCTTCAGGTAGAAGGCAGCAATGAGTCTGGGGTGGAGCCTCTGTGGCTTTGCAGTGATGAACTGCAGAAGACCTGCATTATTAAAAAGGTCTTGCACAGGCATAATATCGGGGTTATTAGAAGAAAAATCCCCATAGGGCTCGTAGTGTATTTTGTTTCTTAAATGGAAAAGGTTTCCAAAAAAGGTATCGGCAGAAGGTGAAGCCATGGAAGATTTTAAGAGATTTGAAGAGAATCGGTTTTTAGAGAAGGTAAGTTAAGAAAATATTGGGTGCATAAAAGTTTTAACAACACGATCTTCTCTTATTTATAGAAAAATTCGGTTTTAATCAGACGGTTTAGAAAATAGTGACCTATGGGATTCAATGGACAAGATTGAGCAGTAAAAAGCATTTGCCTTTTCGGTTCTTCAAAGGTAATTGGACAAAATTTTATCGATAACTGTTCCCGCCCACAGTGCATTTAATGCACATTAGAGCATGTCCGAATTTGATTCAAATAGATTGAATTAAATAATAACCGAATATTAAAACGAACGGCTGGGATCATTTGGCAAATTAAATTGATTTGACAACACAGCAGACAGTAAAAAGGATAATGCACGCAATATCAGATGACTAGACAAAAATCAGGAAACATACCAGTCAGTCAGATATGTATTCTGACTGATACCACTTATTGCCCTATCAGGGTGACAAGCCCTGAGTTCAGTGTCCTGAATCTTAGTCAGTCTATACTGACCATCCATTTTATACTGAATGTTCCCCCTACAACCATTCACATTCTCTCTGAGTTCCCTTCACACTGAGTCCATATGAGTTATTCCCCCTGACCTTGTGCATTCTTATCAGAGATTCAAACTGAATCACCTAATCCTGGGTCAAGGAGTCCTAACTCTACTGACAACTCAACAAACCTGGTTTCAGGCAAAGCCTTAGTCAGGATGTCAGCTCTCTGTTTTTCAGTAGGGACTCTCTCCATCCTGATGTCCTTCTTCTCCACATGATCTCTGATAAAGTGATGCCTGATGTCTACATGCTTACACCTTGTATGTAAGACTGGGTTTTGGGATATGGCAATGGCACTATTATTGTCACAATAAATTGGGACTTCAGTGGCCTCAACTTGGTAGTCTCTCAGTTGTTGTTTCAGCCAAAGAATCTGAGAGCAACAACTTCCTGCCGCCATATACTCAGCCTCAGTAGTAGACGTTGCAACACTGGTTTGCTTTTTAGAAAACCAAGAGATCAGTTTACTCCCTAGAAACTGACATGTGCCTGTAGTTGATTTCCTATCAAGTCTACAGCCTCCATAATCAGCGTCTGAATATCCAGTCAGTTCTAGGTTGTCATCAGAGGGATACCAAAGTCCTAAGTTGACTGTACCTCTTATGTATTTCAGAATCTTTTTGGCACTCTCTAGATGACTCTTCTTTGGATCACACTGATACCTTGCACAGACTCCAACTGCATAAGTGATGTCAGGACGACTAGCAGTCAGATATAATAAAGATCCTATCAGTGCCCTATATTCAGTCTGATTTACTGAGACTCCTTCTTTGTCAGGATCCAGCTTCTCATTTGTGTTCATGGGAATGCGTGAGACTCTGCTGGACTGAACTCCAAATTTCTGAATCAAGTCCCTCGCATACTTGGGCTGATTAATGAAAATTCCGGAGTCAGTTTGCCTGACTTGGAGACCCAGAAAGAAATTCATTTCTCCCATCATTGACATCTCAAATTTCCCAGTCATCAGCTTGGAAAATTTCTCACAAAGCTTCAGATTAGGAGATCCAAATATTATGTCATCCACATAAATCTGAACCAAGAGAATGTCTTCCCCTTCGGTGATCCGGAAGAGGGCCCTGTCCACTGTTCCTTTCACGAACCCGTGGTCTATCAGGAATTGGGATAATGTATCATACCAAGCTCTCGGAGCTTGCTTCAGGCCATAAAGGGCTTTCTTCAGGTGGTATACATTATTACCGACTTCGAATCCTGGAGGTTGCTCAACATACACCTCTTCATTCAGTACACCATTCAGAAAAGCACTCTTTACGTCCATCTGATACACTTTGAATTTCTTGAATGTTGCATAAGCCAGAAACAACCTGATTGCTTCTAATCTTGCGACTGGAGCAAAGGTCTCATCATAGTCGATACCTTCGGCTTGAGAGTAACCTTTTGCTACTAGCCTGGCCTTATTTCTGACAACAACATTCTTCTCATCCCTCTTGTTCTTGAAAACCCATTTGGTGCCAATAACATGTTGACGCCTAGGTCTATCCACTAACTCCCAAACCTGATTCCACTCAAACTGATTGAGCTCATCCTGCATGGCTAGGATCCAGTTGGGATCAGCTAGAGGTTCTTCTATGCTTGTAGGTTCCTGATCACTCAGGAAGCAACAAAACATAGCGCTTTCACCAAAGGACAACCTCGTCCTGACCCCCTCATTGATATCTCCAATGATATCAGCCAATGAGTGATCATCAAGCCATCGCCTCCTGCTGACTGGAGCACTGGGAGCTACTGATGTTCCATTGCCTGATCCTGAAACATTAGTCTTAATAATAATAGGCAAAGAAACGGAACGAGCAAGAACAGGGGATACTGAGTCATTTCCTGAGGGTTGACCAATATCAGAGAAATTATTTCCCCCTACAGTGTTGGACTCAGTAACTGTCTCAGGTGCAGAAGCATCATCACCGACAGTACGTACCTCAGGTTGAGTCTGTCCTTCCGTCTGAGACTCAACATTTTCTGAGGCAGGGGCTTGCTGAGGGTTGGCCTGAAGTCCATCCTGATCTTCATCATCATCATCCCATCCCTTGGGAGCACTGACAAGTTTGATCTTGAATTCAGGATTCTTCAGACTTAGCCTTGTTACCCTTTTGGTAATTCCCTCAGTATCAGGACTTGGAACCTGTTTCCTATGCACTGATGCAGTCTCATCAAACACAACATGAGGTGTTTCCTCCACACAAAGGGTCCGACAGTTATACACCCTGAAAGCTTTACTGACTGAGGAGTATCCTAAGAATACTCCCTCATCAGATTTGCTATCAAAGGCTTTCAGCTGGTCTTTCCCATTGTTCAGGATGAAACACTTACACCCAAAAATATGGAAATAAGAGATGTGAGGTTTCCTCTTGTTCCAAGTCTCATAGGGTGTCTGAGCATGTTGTTTGTTCAGCATAGATCGGTTCTGAGTGTAGCAAGCAGTGTTGATTGCTTCAGCCCAGTACTTCTTGGGTAGTCCTGATTCAGCCAACATGGTCCTGGCAGCTTCCTTCAGGGTATGATTCCTTCTTTCAGCTACCCCATTCTGTTGAGGGGTCCTAGCTGCAGAAGTCTCATGAGCTATACCATGGTTAGTACAAAAGTCAGTTATAATAGACTTTATAAACTCGGTTCCTCAATCTGATCGAATCCTGACAATGCTCTGACCCTGTTCAGTACTCAATTGCTTGAGTAACTCAGGAAGCTTGACCTGTGTCTCCTTTTTGTTCAGCAAGAAAATAACCCATGTGTACCTGGAATAGTCATCAACAACAACAAGGGTATATTTCCTACCATTTATGCTGACAGGAGTTACTGGACCAAAGAGATCCATGTGCAGGAGGTGAAGCACTCTGTCAGTAGAGAAGGCTTCCTTCATCTTGAATGAGGCTTTGGTTTGCTTGCCTTCCTGACACGCTCCGCACACGTGGTCTTTGCTAAAAACTTCATTAGGCAGACCATCTACAAGAGAGAGTCTAGATATTTTGTTAATAATCTTGAAGTTTAAGTGACTCAGACATTTATGCCAAAGCCAACTGAGCTCAGAGGAGCTCTTAGCGACCAGACAGGTTTCAGGAGGGCTACTCTTGAAGTCAGCAAAATATACATTGCCCCTCCTGACACCTGTAATCAGAACCTGCAGTGTAGATTTGTCCTTTACGAGACACATATTAGATGTAAATCCTACACTATATCCTCGGTCACACAACTGACTAACCGAGAGCAAGTTATGTCTCAGTCCTTCAACATATGATACATTCATAACACGGACAGAGTTAATAACAAGGGTTCCGAATCCTCTGGTGAAACCCTTAGAGTTATCACCAAAGGTTACCTGCGGGCCTTCTTGAGCTATATAATCCTGAAGGAGATCACGAAATCCGGTCATGTGCCTGGAACATCCTGAGTCCAAGTACCAGTCCTTCATCAGATCCTCCTTCTTCTTCTTGTAGCCCGCAGTGACCTGAAAAGAATCAGGCCTCAGGTACCCATCTCGTATTGGGTCCTACTGAGTCAGCCATACCCTTCGGGATCCAGATTTGTCTGACAATTCTTATAGCATCAGAAGTGTAGACCTGTTTCCCTGAAATGTCAACATACACTGTTCTCTTCTTCCTTTGTGCCTGGGAAGTTGAGGGTGTATGGGTGTCAGCCTGAGATACAGGAGCCCTGTATTGATTTTTGGGGGTGGGCCTCCTGTTTCTCCTTGACCTGGGTGCATTGGGCTGAAGTCTGTCCTGAGAAGGAGCAGCTCGGGCCTGACCTCTTATCACATGAGGTCTGGCCTGAGTGTTTCTGGAGTCAGGTCTCCATTGCCTTTCAGAGGCCACCTGGTTTGTCCTTCTTCTTAGAGAATTGGGACGCTCCTGATGGGCTCTGTGCCCTGTCTGAGGAGTCTGAACCTCAGTAGTCCTAGGTCTTGCCTGAGGTCTCCTTTGTCCTGAGTTCCTTTTGTTCTGAACATTTCTAGGCTGCGCCTGAGAAGTGCTAGGAACAAAATGCTTCCCAGTTTGAGGATTCCTAGGCTGGACCTTGGAGTTCCTTTGGTCTGTCTTCCTAGACTCAGAATGAGAAACTTTGACCTTTTCCTTAGGTTTTTGTCTTGGTTTCTCAGTCCTTTGCCTGACAGGTTCAGTAGGCATTTTCTCCTTCCCTTTGCCTTTATTCTGATGAGCAACACTTGAGCTCTTGTCATCAGTTAGGGCAGGGACAAACTTTTTCTGAGAGTTGCTCCCTGAAGCACCTCTCTTCTTCTTGCCCATTGGGTCTTTTGGGGCATCATTGCCTAACCCAGCTTTAGCACCATCAGTCAGCTGAGAGAAATTTGTCAACTCATCAACCACTTGGGTAGATGTGTATAACTTCTTCAGCTTGACTTCAAGATGCCCATTGGCTTCTTTCAGGGCCTCAATTTCAGTGGTGTATTGAAGCACTAATTCTGAATGAGCTTTCTCTTTTGAGATCAGCTCAAGATCCCAAGCAGTTTGCTCAGCACAAAGGCGAGCTTGCCACTCAGTTTCGAGCATCATTCTTAAAGCAGTTCGCTCAATTATCAGTTGTTCCTGAGCAAGGAACAAATCAGTATCACGAGTCTCAATCAGCGAGCTGATGACACCCTTCAGTCTTTCTACCTCCAGTGGAGCTTCATCATGCTTATTCTTAGCATTAAGTAGCTCCTCCTGAAGATGTACTAATCTGAGGGCTTCCTCAGTATCTCTTACTCTGAGAGACTCAGTTAACCGATCATTCTTCTCACTCAGTTGTGCGTTCACATCCACTGTGTGAGTATGAGTCTCCTGTAGCCTTGAGAAGTCAACCATCAATTGCTCTAGGGCGAGCTGAAGGTCGAGTTCTCCAGCTGAATCTAAGCTAAACTCAGGTGCGTGATCAGGAGAAGAGGCAGAAGAACATACCTCATCATCTGCCATCAGGCAGAGGTCATCATACTCCTCATCTGAAAAGAGTTCAGGAGACCGGCGTCCAGGGCCATCTGAATCTGAGGAGTCCTCAGCAAGCAACGCTCTCCGGTCTGAAGCCCTGAGCTCACTTTTGGCTCTCCGATCTTCTCGCTCACGAGCACTGAGCTCCGGACAATGATACTGATAATGTCCGGACTTTTTGCAGTGGTAGCACTAATCTGCATCAGATGAAAGCTTCTTGTCAGTGTACCTTTTATTAGAGGATTCCCTCCTGCTCCCTGATGATCTTTCAGGTTTGGAGCTGGATCTTCTGGGCTCATCCTCTCTCCTCTTTTCATCTCTGCGTCGCTCAGGCTCATTGCGATCCCTCCTGGAATCTGAACCTCTTCTTTCTTCTCTCCGGGGGCTAGATCCCCTGGGGCTGGAGTACCTGCGATCACGGGTGTCAGTATAAAATTTCTTATACCTATCGAAACGAGAGTTCAGTTTCTCGAATCGCCGTGCCATCAGGCTGTACTCCAAGGCTAGCTCATCTTTGTTCATGTCTTTTAGAGACTTGGAGCCAGATCCAGCCTCAGGCTCAGGAGTAGCTTTAAGAGCCACGCTCTTTTCCTTTTCAGATGTCTTCTCCTCACTAACTTCCTCACTGACAACACCCATCTTCTTCCTCTTATCAAGGTTAAATTCTAGAGCCTTTAACTCAGAGAATAGGTGTGAGTGAGTGATGTTTGTAAGGTCCTGAGTGTTTTTCAACAAAATTACTCCCGTGTCCCATCTTTCAGGGAGACAGTTCAGGATCTTAGAAGACACCTCCCTCTTGGGAAACTCCTTCAACAAAAGTACTAGCTTTTTCTAGATTGAAATTAAACCTTTTAATAGCCCAAAAAGCTTTATGTTCTATTTCAACAGGTAAATGACATGGTTTACCAAAGACAAGTCGGTAAGGAGACATACCAAGTATTGTTTTGAATGCTGTTTGATAAGCCCATAGTGCATCTACTAACCTGATTGACCAATCTTTTCTATTTGAGTTAACTGTCCTCTCCAAGATATGTTTTATTTCCCTATTAGCGAGTTCAGCTTGCCCACTAGTGTTTGGGTGGTATGGGGTAGACACTTTATGATGGATTCCATATTTTTTCATTAAATTCTCAAAAGGATTGTTACAAAAGTGTGAACCGCCATCACTAATAATTGCACGAGGCATTCCAAATCTTGAAAAAATATTTTCCTTTAAAAATTTTAAAACAATTTTATGATCATTATTTTTGCAAGGGATTGCCTCAATCCATTTTGAAACGTAGTCGACTCCAACCAAAATATATTGATAACCAAAAGATGGTGGATTAAAAGGACCCATAAAATCAATTCCCCAACAATCAAATACTTCAACAGTTAGGATAGGATTTAATGGCATCATATTTCTACGACTTATGCCCCCTAATCTCTGACATCGATCACAAGATTTACAAAATTCATATGTGTCCTTGAAAAGTGTTGGCCAATAAAATCCACACTGCAAAATTTTTGCAGCGGTTTTTCTTATTGAAAAATGCCCCCCACAAGCTTCAAAGTGAGAAAAATTTATTATGCTTTGAATTTCATTATCTGGTACACATCTTCTTAATATTAGATCAGGACAATACTTAAAAAGATATGGGTCATCCCAAAAGAAATTTCTTACTTCCCTAAAAAATTTCTTTTTATCTTGAGCATTCCAATGAATTGGAATTTGACCTGTCGCAAGAAAGTTAGCAAGATCCGCAAACCATGGACCTTTAGACACGGTGAATAATTGCTCGTCGTGAAAAGAGTCATTTATGGGGCTTACCTCGAAAGATTTATCACATGTAAGTCTGGATAAGTGATCGGCCACTATATTTTCCACTCCTTTTTTATCTTTGATTATTATATCAAATTCTTGAAGTAAAAGTATCCACCTAATTAATCTTGGCTTTGCATCTTTCTTTCCTAGTAGATATTTTAAAGCCGAATGATCAGTATAAACAACAATAGATGAGCCAACAAGATAAGATCTAAATTTTTCTAGTGCAAATACTACAGCAAGCAATTCTTTTTCAGTAGTGGAATAATTCATTTGAGCACTATTAAGAGTTTTACTTGCATAATATATCACATAAGGTTTCTTATCTTTTCTCTGTCCTAACACGGCTCCAACAGCATAATCACTAGCATCACACATAATTTCAAAAGGTAGAGTCCAATCAGGAGGTTGCATAATAGGTGTAGAAGTGAGCATTTCTTTGAGTGTTACAAAAGCCTTTTCACAAGAGTCATTCCACTCGAATACTACATCTTTTAATAAAAGGTTGCATAATGGTCTTGAAATTGTGCTAAAACTTTTTATGAACCTTCTATAAAAACCTGCATGTCCTAGAAATGATCTAATATCTTTAACTGATTTTGGTGTTGGTAGGTTGGCTATTAGATCAATTTTGGACCTGTCAACTTCTAATCCTTTTGATGAAACAATGTGGCCTAACACAATTCCTTCAGTTACCATGAAATGACATTTTTCCCAGTTAAGAACAAGATTTTTCTCCTCACATCTAGCTAAGACTTTAGCCAAGTTTATTAAGCAATCATCAAAAGAATTTCCAAAGACAGAGAAATAGTCCATGAAAACTTCAAGAAAACGTTCAACCATGTCACTGAAAATACTTACTATACATCTTTGGAATGTTGCTCGGGCATTACATAATCCAAATGGCATTCTACGATATGCAAACGTTCCAAAAGGACATGTAAATGTTGTTTTTTCCTGATCTTCTAGTGCAATTGCAATTTGATTATACCCTGAATATCCATCTAAGAAGCAATAAAATTCATGCCCAGCAATTCTTTCCAAAATTTGGTCCATAAAAGGTAAAGGAAAATGATCTTTTCTTGTCATTAAATTTAATTTTCTGTAGTCAATGCATACACGCCAACCAGTAACAGTCCTAGTTGGAATCAATTCATTTTTATCATTTTTCACTACAGTTACTCCAGATTTCTTAGGCACAACTTGAGTAGGGCTTACCCATTTACTATCAGAGATAGGATAGATAATATCATTGTCTAATAGCTTAATCACTTCATTTCTCACCACTTCTTTCATATTAGGGTTAAGTCTTCATTGCATCTGCCTAGAGGGTTTAGCATTTTCCTCTAAATAAATATTATGACTGCAAATTAATGGGCTAATTCCTTTTATATCTGATATAGACCATCCTATCGCATGCTTGTGAATCTTTAATATCTCTAATAATTTATGCTCTTGATCATAACTTAACTTAGAGGATATTATTACCGGATAAGTATCATTAGCACCCAAAAAAGCATATTTCAAATTTGATGGTAAAGGCTTCAACTCTAAAACTGGTGGTTGCTCGCTTGACGGGGTTGGAGCCTTTTCGAACTTTGATAATTGTTCAAATTTGAGTTTCCATTCATTAAGCTTTGAAACTTGTGAAATCATAGGAATGGAATCAAACTCCGAACTGTTATCATTGTCACAATCATTTATCAAATTTTCTAATGGATCAGAAAATAAGGTTATCAATTGTTCAAGCGTACATGTCTCAATTACATCAATTTCATTAGCCTCATCATTACTTTGTGGTTCCTTAGAAATGTTAAAAACATTTAACTCCAAAGTCATATTTCCAAAAGAAAGATTTAAAACACCATTTCTACAGTTTATTAAAGCATTAGAAGTTGCAAGAAATGGTCTTCCTAAAATGATTGGATGTTGAGATGATGGATTTGAGACTGGGCATGTGTCTAAAACAATAAAATCTACCGAAAAATAGAATTTATCAATTTGCACTAACACATCCTCTACTATACCTCTTGGAATTTTTATAGAACGATCTGCCAATTGAAGTGTGACAGTAGTTTTCCTTAATTCTCCCAAATCCAGTTGTTTATACACAGAAAATGGTAAAAGGTTAACACTCGCACCAAGATCAAGAAGTGCATGTTCTACTTTTGTATTCCCAATAATACAAGATATTGTTGGACAACCAGGATCTTTGTATTTAGGAGGGGTTTCTTGTTGAAAAATTGAACTTACACTCTCTGTTAAAAATGCCTTATTTTCAACATGTAGTTTTCTCTTTACAGTACACAATTAAGATGGAACTTGCTTTATTGCATCTAGTAGTAGAATGTTAACTTTTACTTGTTTCAAAACCTCAAATATTTCAGAGTTTTGGTCCAATTTCTTAATTGGGTGTAATCTTTGAGGAAAAAGAGCAGTGGATGATTTCTTATTAGGGTTTAAATTCTTATTTTCATCTTCTCCTTTATTTTTATCTTCATTATTCGGGGTCTGGGTTGACTCAACTTCCTGTTTCTTAAGGTTGATTGTTTTGTCAATTTGTTTTCCACTTCGTAAAGTGGTGACAAAATTAACATTTTCTGGTGCATCAGAGGAAATTTGACATTGCCCCGCAGGATTTTGTTGGGGTTGAGCAGGAAACTTTCCTTTCTCAACTGTTCTTAAGGAATTAGTTAAAGTAGATAATGTACTTTTAATATCATTGATGGCTTGTGACGTTTTGTTGTTGACGGTTGTTTGTTCTTGCATAAAGGCTTGTAAAGTTTCTTCAAGGCTTTTTATATGTGGTTTATTATGTTGGGTGAAATTGGAATTGGGGTTTTTCTGGGTGGGAAAAGGTTGTAACACACTTTCATTTTTCCACTTAAAGTCTGGATGATTTTTCCAATTTGGGTTGTATGTTTCAGAAAAAGCTGATGGATATGAATTTTGAAAATTAGATAATGCATTTACTTGTTCATGACACATCTCTTTGAAAATAGGAATTTGTGGGCATTCATTAGTTACATGTCCATTAATGGCACAAATTTCACATATGTCATCATTTTGCACAAATTTTACTTCCTTAGGTTTCTTTAGTTGCAAACTTTCAACTTGTTTAGTTAAACTTTCAATTCTAGCATTTAGATCGTCTTCTTGACTTAAATTATATTTTCCTTTATAATTTTCAAGCTTAGATCAAATTGAGCCTTCAGAAGTATTTTCATTATACCAAGATTGAGTTTTTTCAACTAGATAGTCTAAATACTCAAGTGCATCATCAAGATTTTTATCCAAAAATTCACCATTACACATCATTTCCACAAATTGTTTTGTTTCAGCGTTTAAACCTTCATAGAAGAAACTTACGGTTCTCCAAGTTTCAAAACCATGGTGAGGGCAAACATTAAATAAATCCTTAAAACATTCCCAACATTTAAAATATTGCTCATCACTCTTTTGGAAAAAATTCTTGATTTCTTTTTTTAAAACATTCGTCTTATTAATCGGGAAGAATTTTTTCAAAAATTCAGTTTGAATCTGTTGCCAAGATGTAATTGAGTTTGGTTTAAGAGAATTAAGCCAAATTTTTGCTTTATCTTTAAGAGAAAAAGGAAATAACTTTAGCTTAATAGCTTCTTGAGTACACCTTGGTTCATTAAATGTTTCACAAATTTCTTCAAATTCTTTTAAATGCAAGTAAGGATTTTCAGAGTCAAAACCATGATAATTAGGGAGCAATTGAATCATACCATGTTTAAACCTAAAATTATCTGCATCTTGAGGGTACACTATGCATGATGGAACCGAATTTCGTTGGGGTTCAATAAATTCACGCATAGAACGCACATGCAAATTTTCATTATTGCGTCTTTCAAAATCATTTTGGTTTTGAACATTATCTCCATCAACACTTTCATTGTCTGCCATACTTGATGCAATATTTCTAAAATTAATGTTATAACCTCTTATTAAACGACCACTTATAATATCACGAGTCCAATTATGCATACAAATAAATATAATACAGTAGAGAGATAGAGAGAAGAACTCACAAACTTGTGAGGATAAACCTCACAACCGATGGATTTGTTCTCCGCAAAACCTCCCCGGCAACGGCGCCAAAAACTTGATAGCTCCTTGAGAGTTACGTACTCAAGTGTAGGTTGATTTCAAGTAATAAAATTTCTCGGGAGACCGAGTGTCGAACCACAGAGAGATTTGGAAGAAAAAGATATTATCTAGTTGAGAGGTTTAAATAAAGTAACAAAATACTAGAGCTTCGGGATTCCACTTTAGATAAAAATACTAGAGTTATGATCTTGGTTATCTTTGATAACTCAATCGAAATCTAACAATCAAGTGATTTCAATCAGAAGATATAACTTTGAGCACATATAATACTTTTGAAAAGTACCTTTAGAAATTCAAACAAGTTTATAAAATCAATAGTTGATATGTAAAACTAAGCATTTGTTGTGCCAATAAGTCTACAACAAATCAAAGTAATGACACATCAAAACCTCTCTTAAAAACTCTTCAAATGACTAAAGGATTGAAACTTTGAAAATCTTTATTGAATAACCAAGAACATTACTAATACTTTACTAAAGCTTCATCCCTAACTCTAGTAAAATATTTAGCTACTCATACTAATACAATAAGAACTCATATTTCTAAGAGAGATACTAGACTAAGATAGAAGGATTACAAGGAAAATGAGATGCCTTCAAGGGTTACTAAAGGGCTCTTTATATAGGCCTCCAAATAGTGAATCATGGAAACTTTAGCAACCAATTCACGTGGCCTGTAAACATCAGTAATTAAATTGCCCTTTCTGTCCGAATTTCATCTTGACTTCTGAATGAAAGTTGTATACCGTTGGATTAGCTTTCCAAGGAGTCTAAGATCTAAAAAATCGGATATCTAGATTATGAGTTATGACCAGAATAGTGGAGTTGGTAAAACTGGATTGTTTTTCTCCAGGAATTTATGGTGGTCTTTTGAAAAGCAGATATCTCATCTTGCACAAAATCAACGCCTTTAATATTTTTACTGTGTCTTGATGAATTTCTTGGCTAACCAATGGCTTTGGTCTTGTGTGAATTGGACTTTTGTGTGAATTATGGTGAATTATTTCCCAACATGTGTACTGACATGGCGGAATTCTGAAGCACTTTCATTGATTGTTATTTTGACCATTGAAGCCGGACCTTTTGACACTTGAGCCCTGAAGTCAAGTTGTAGAACAACGAATTAGTGATCAAATAAAACTGGAATTGGTTCAATTGGATTAGTGAGGCTCCAGATATTGTGCAAATACGAAAATGTGTTTTGAGTCCAAACATTGGACAGAAATGGAGTCTTCACTTTTGAGTACAAATACAATCCAAACTTATAAAATTGGATCACTAACATGTCTTGAGTATTTAGTACATTGTCTTAGGTGTTCAATATAATAAAATTTGGATAAGTATAACTCCACTTAAGACCTTAACAATATACAATAGACATAATGGTCATGTTGAATTATACATATGTCTCTTATTTATATAGAAAACACAAATACTTATAACTAACTGGAAAATGTGAAATTATATATAAATACGCTAAACAATACATTATAGTACACAAAATAGATAAAATATATGCATATTTAAACGCTAATCATTCATCTCCTTTTTGTAGCCCACAGTTACCTGAAAAGAATCAGGCTTCAGGTACTCATCTTGTGTTGGGTCCTATTGTGTTAGTAGTACCCTTAGGGATCTAGATTTGCCTAACAATTCTAAAAATGTCAGAAGTGTTGATCCATCTCCCTGAAATATCAACATACACAGTTCTATTCTCTCTGGGTACCTTAGAAGTCGAGGGTGTATGTGTGTCAGCCTGAACTAAAGGGTCCCTAGATTTTCTCTTGGAGGCTATCCTCATGTTCCTCCTTGGCCTGGGTGCAGTGGGTCTTGGTGCCGGATGAGAAGGGCATGCACTTCTATGACCTCTAGACACTTAAGGTTTGAGCCATGAGTTATGGAACTCAGGATTCGTGATCCCTTCAGGAGCTATCCGGTTTGGCCTTCTCTTTTCAGGAGTTGGTCTCCCCTGGTAGGTACTATGCCCTGCCTGAGGTCCTCTGACCTGAGTGTTCCTATGTTGAGCATGAGGTCTATCCCGGCCTGAGTTCCTAGGCACCTGATGAAACACTTGAGTCTTTCCCTTATGTTTTGGCCTAGATGTCCCAGCCAGTTGCCTGACAGGTTCAGCGGGCCCTTTGCCCTTCCCTGAGCCACTAGTCTGGTGAGCAATACCCTTAACTTTGTCACCTCACTTAGCTTTAACAAACACCATCTTAGAGTTGCTTCCTGAAGCAACTCTAGACTGACCCTGAGAGGTGTTCAAGGGATTGAAGCATATCCTTTGTTTAGACCCATAGTGCTCTGATAGATATTGATTCTCTCAACTGCTTGAGTTGATTCATCGTATCAAACTTTTTGGTCAGGGTCTCCTCTCGAACTTTCAGGTGCTCATGCCTGGTGAAAAGATCATCATATTTGGCCTGAAATGCGACCAATTCTCTATCCTGACGCGTTCAAGCTCCAGAGTCAACCTCATTGTGTTAAGAGCATCTTCAGTGTCCCGTAAAGCCACAAGCTCATTAAGTCTAGAATTTTCAACACTCAGCTTTGTATTCTCCTCCATAATGAGGACATGTGTCTCCTACAGCCTTGAAAATTATCCATCAATTGCTCTAAAGCGAGCTGAAGGTCGATCTCCCTTGCTGAATCTGACCTAAGCTCAGGTGCGTGATCAGGAGAGGAAGCAGAAGAACATACCTCATCATTTGCCATCAGGCAAAGATCATCATACTTATCATTAGAAAAGAGATTAGGGGAGCGTTTTCCTGGGCCATCAGATTCTGAGCTCTCCTCAGCAATCATCGTTTTGCAATCTAACGCTCTCAGATCCCTCTTTGCTCTTCTATCCTCCCTCTCTCGGGCACTGAGCTCTGGGTAATAATACTGATAGTGCCCAATCTTTTTACAGTGACACCACTGATCTGCATCACCTACATAAGATTTAGAGTCAGTGTACCTCTTAGCCTCAGGTTCTCTCTGGCTCCCTGAGCTCCTCTCAGGTTTGGAACTGGATCTCCTGAGCTCTCTATCATCCCTACGCCGCTCAGGCTCCTCATGATAACGCCTGGATTCTAAACCCCTTCTTTCTTCTCTCCTGGGGCTTTCATACCTCATTTTTTCCTTGTTGTCATTATAAAACTTCTTATATCTGCCAAACCTAGAGTTGAGCTTCTCGAATGGTCTGGCCACCATGCTATACTCTTCAGCACACTCTTCCTTACTCAACTTCTTCAGGGAACGGGTAGAGGCCTCAGGTTCCGGAGTGACCTTAAGAGCTTTGTTTTTCTCCTTTTTAGGATTCCTTCTTTCACTACTGCTCCACTGGCCTCAGCTTTCTTCTTCTTCCTCTTATTGAGGTCGCATTCCAGAGCCTTTAGCTCTGAGAAGAGGTGAGTTGTAGTGACACTAGTAAGATCCTGAGTGTTCTTCAGTATGATCACTCATGTGTCCCATCTTTCTGGGAGATAGTTCAGGACCTTAGAGGACACCTCCCTCTTGGGAATCTCCTTCCCAAGGGTTGCCAACTCATTCATTAGCTTGATGAATCTGGACTCCATCTGATCGATGGTCTCATCATCCAGCATCTTCATCATCATATCCCTGCGATTCTTCTTGATCTTTTCTGAGCTCTCGAACATCTTAGCAAGAGTATCCCAAATCTCCTTGGCCGTCTTCAGATGCATCAATCTCACTGAGTCCTCATAAGGAACAGTGTGGAGAATGATGTTCTTGGAAAATTGTCAAGGTCAATCTGCTTAATCTGATCTGAGTTGAGCTTCTCTATCGCGATAGGCTCAAGTCCTACTAGGCATGGAACTGGTACATTACCTAAAACAGGAAAAACAGTTCCTCTATCCATTATGAAAGTGATGGGTCCCTTCTCGATGACCAGATACATCTGATCATGAATAGAGTATATATGTGCAAGTACCCTGAACTTCCAGTAGTCATAGACTAGTTTGCTATGGAGAACTCAGGGAGGCTGCTTTCAAGACGCTTAGAGGATGCCATGTGATGTAGTTTCATAAAACACCTAAGATCTAGTTTAGTAGACCACCAAAAGTTTCTCCTTAGAAACTATTGGTAATCAAAGTCACTAGTCCTGATTACCACTGCTCTGATACCATTTGTTAGTCCCGAAACGAGTCTGAATTAGTGTATGGGGGAGAAATACACTGATAACAATTTTTTCGTTGCCAAGAAATAACCCCATAGGATTCAGTCATTGAGAACTAGTCTTGAGGACTGAAATACTCAGGAACTGGATAAGATGAATCCTGAAGTGTGCTCAGAGAAGATAATCCACCTACTGGCTGCTGAGAAGCTAGTTAGTTGGATAGCTATCTAATCAATCTTTTCAGTGCGGAAGTGTGAGCCCTAGATTATACTCGTTTTTAGTGTTTTTCTGAAACTGTTTTAGCTTAGTTACTTAAAGAGTGGTTAAGGGATTGTGCTCAGTTTTTAGGATCAGGAAGATTGATTCTTCCTGAGTTTCAAAACAATACTGAATGATTTCCTGATCTAATGAATATGATAGTTAATAATATGCAGAGCAAGTAATTTGACACACATGAATTTTTACGTGGTTCAGAGACTCAATCTCCTATGTCCACGACCTGATTTAACAGGAGTAATCCATTATTAGGATTGGTTATTATTTTTATACGTGCCAAGGTGCACGAGCAGTCTCATTCCTCTCTAAGGAATTCAACCCCTTGGTGGTTTTACAAGTCCCAATCCTTCCCACTTCACCAACTTGCGAACTTGAGTGGTTTAGCTTTCAGTTTTCCAACTATTGTGTGATAACCCTTACAAACAAAACTATGCTAATGTTGGGTTATCACTATAACTAAATACATAGAAGATTCCTATCAATACTAGGGAAATTTAAATTGCAGAGTGTTGAATGTTAGAATGTTTTGAGCGCTTGAATCTTGGTTAATCTCGACTTCAAAATTTTCCATAACATTGTTTGGGTGTAAGGCTTTCTGTATTTATAGGGAGATTTGTAATAAATCCGTTAGAGGAGATCAAAACATATACTCCTATTTTAGGTAGGTGGCATCCTAAGATTGTACGTTTACTTTTCACCATGCTTGTTTAGGTGAAAGTCTTTTGGCACCGCCTGTGGACTGTGACACATTAAATCTGGAAGTCAGCTCCATACACACGTGTCAATATTGTTTCACTGACTGGTTTTCAAATGCTAGTCGTTGACAATACTTTATGCTTCATAGTACATTAATTACTCCGAGTAAGTTGTACTTTAATTTGGGTAAATGTTTGTTTTCATTGGAATCTGACATTCTCTTTGTCCTCAGTCCTTTTAGCATAAATGCTAAGTCCCAAACGTCAATAACCTTTTTTGTCAGGACTTACAAGTGTTAGTAAAGTGAACACTCAGCCCGATTACTCCGGTTATTTCCGCCTTCACCTAATAGGTTCTGTCCTAAGTGTGCTTAGTACACTCAGTAGAAACACTATCAGTGGTCTTCCTCAGGATTGCATCTTCTCAGGATCGATCTTCTAAGGATCTTCAGGTTCTCAGCTTCAGGACAGATACTTGAACTTGATCTTCAATGTGCATATTGTCCTCTGGAATAACTCTTCCTGACTTCAATCTTCAGGACGTCTCCTTCTGACTTCAGTCTTTAGGATTGGTTCCCCCTGAACTGAGTACCTGTGAATATAAAACAAGTCTAATCCTATCCTAAACTATTCCTGAGTTCTATACAATCTTAAATTCTTTACATAGGCATCTTATCTTTTCAGACTAAGGGGTTTTCGGATCTGAATCAAAACAACTCAGTTAATATCCCAACAAGATCGATCTTCTCAGGATCTTTAGGTTCTCAGCTTCAGGATAGATACTTGAAGTTGATCTTCAATGCGCATACTGTCCTCAGGAATAACTTTTCCTGACTTCAATCTTTAGGATGTATCCTTCTGACTTCAGTCTTTAGGATGGTTACCCCTGAACTGAGTACCTGTGAATATAAAACATATCTAATCCTATCCTGAACTATTCTTGAGTTCTATACAATTCTAAATTCTGTACATAGGCATCTCATCTTTTCAAACTAAGGGGTTTTGGGATCTGAATCAAAACAACTCAGTTAATATCCCAACAAGATAGGCTTTTCTCTTTGACGGCGCTCACACGGAATTGATGAGAGCTTTGAACATGCTGGTCTTCAATGGCCGACAACGGTGGTTGAGCTTTCCTGCCGTGGCTGAGATAATGAGTGTGCGACTTCTTCCAATCGACGGAGGTCATGGGTTGCGGCCATGATTACCGGCGACGAAGCTTATCCAAGGTTGAAAATATTGGTATAAATAAAAATTTGAGATCCTAAATTTCAGAAAATATCGATGGATATATTGATATCGAATAATGATATCGGTAAAATTTAAAAAATTATGAAAATTTAATAATAAATATTTAATATATAAATTTAACAAAAGAATATGAATTAATTTTACATTTTATGAGGGTAAATAGCACGTTTGGACCCATGAGAATTTTTACTTAACAGATCTGGTCCCATGATTTTTTTTGTCCCCTTTTTAGCATATTTAGTCCCACTCGTTAAAAAAATTTGCACATATGGTCCCATGATAATTTGTCTTAAACAGATTTGGTCTCACATTAATCCATTAATTTTAATGAAAAAATAATTTGGGACCATTCATGTTAAAAAAATAACCAAATTCATGAGCACAAATTCTCATGGTACCATTCGTACAATTTTCCCCATTTTATGACAAATTTACATAAAATATATTTCTTTTATTTTCTGAAATTATTCATATTTTTTGATAATTTTTTTTATATTTTTTATATTTCTTCGATATTTTACGAGTTCAATATTTATAGAAAGTTAATCGATATTGATATTACAGATCGATATTTATCGATTTTTATATGAGTGTTATGGAAATATAGTTTCTATTCAATATTAATATCGATAACCACAAAAAAATAGGTATATCGTGGATATAAAAATATTAGGATTTCATCCTTGGTTGAAGCATACCATTTCAAATCTTTATACCTGGACCATCAACTTCATTCTCTTCTGTGTTGTTACTTCACAATTAAGAAAGCTGACGTACCAATTCTTACGTTTATTTTCATTCTCACAGGCTTTGTGCCTAAATAATTTCAGAGTTCCATTAGCCTTAATTGTGGATGCTTGAGTGATCGATCCTGCAATTACTACCGTCAAAAAATATCCACCTTCTCCCTAAAAATACTTCACTTGAAAATATCTCTAAAAAAACTATGAATTTAAGGATATTAACCAAATTCGAGAAAATTTAATTATAATTCACAAAAGCTTTAAGGAAATTTCCCTGACGAAATGACTGGATCATCTTCTTTGTCAATTTTTATTGATACTCTCGCAAGCCATATCAAATACGCACCATATATGAATAATTTTAGTAAATCACACCAACTGAGGCTAAAATTGTTGGATCTTTTCCTACTGCAAATAGAGATAAAAAGTTTTTTTGGTCCCATAACTTATAGAGTGTCCATTTTTTATTCAAAAAATTTTAATTCTTTGATTTTGGTCCCGTAACTTTTTTGGTTTGTCCAATTTTTGTCTCATTTTTACCGAAAAAGTGTAAATAATATCATTTTGCATTGCACGACGCATGTGGTTGTTGAAATTGTGATGTGGCTGCCAAATAATCCATTTTTCTTTTATTTTTTTATATTACTGAAATGCTAATAAAAAATAATAAAATATCAGCAATAATGATGAAAAGTTTCAAATTCAACCACCATGTTTACCGTGCATGGCAAAAAATAATATTATTTTCACTTTTTCGGTAAAAATATGATCAAAATTGGACAAACCCAATGAGTTACGAGACCAAAATCTAAAAGTCTAAATTTTTGGGACAAAAAACGAACACTATAAACTATGGGCCAATTTTTTTTTTCTCATTACAAATATGATTTTCGGGAAGGAGCACGGTAATTGATAAAATAATATAGATGATTGTGAAATCAAAAGAGATAAAATGAAAATTTTGGATTAAAATACTGGATGAGGCAGTGGTAAACCACTTGCGGTTAAACTCAATTTGCTTGCTTATTGTACTTTAGACCTTTTAAGTGTTGTAATTTAGATGAAATTGAAAGCAATAAAATGAGACAGGATTTGGTAACCCAATTCGTCGCAAAGACTACGTTTGGGGGCGACCAAGTCAGGAGATGTATCAATAATAATATGAATGAATCACGTGAGTACAATGATCAGAATACATGTATTCATAATAATTGTATCCCTGACTATACTAAATAATATTTTATAACACTCCCTTTGGACATTATACTTGTAATTTGGAAGAATGTGTTAGTTAACAAAAAGAGTACAACCATTGATCTTTGGGATCCAATCTTCAGGATTATTTTGAAGTCGATACTCCCCCTGAAGATAATAATCTTCTAAGTCAACGCATCCCAATCCCATGAACATACTTTTTAAAAGTAGATGTCGGAAGGGATTTAGTGAACAAATCTGCAAGATTGTCACTTGGGCGAATTTGTTGTATTGTAATTTCACCACTCTTCTGGAGTTCGTAAGGATAAAAAAATATAGGGGAAATGTGTTTCATCAAGTTCCCTTTGACATAGCCACTACTCATTTGAGCAATACAAGCAGCATTGTCTTCATAAATCACAGCGGGGTTTATGTCATTTAAAGGGATACCACACAAATTGTAAATGTGTTTTAACAATGATTTCAACCAAACACATTCTCGTTCACTCTCATACAGAGCTATAATATCTGATTGGTTTGAAGAGGTGGTCACCATAGTTTGTTTAACATATCTCCATGAGATGGATGTACCACCACAGAGAAGAACGTAACCAGTTTGATATTTGACATTGTGGGGATCAAACATATAACCAACATATAAATAACGTCCTACTAGTGTTTTGTCTTGGTTTCTATGATAAAATAAACCAAGAGTGAACCTTGAAGATATCTCAAGATGTGTTTAACACCATTCCAATGCCTTCTTGTAGGAGAGGCATTGAATCTTGCAAGTAAGTTCACTGCGAAAGCAATATCTGGTCTAGTGCAGTTTGCAAGATAGAGCAGTGCGCCAATCGCACTAAGATAAGGAACTTCAGGTCCTAATATCTCTTTGTTATCTTCTTCAGGTCTAAATGGGTCATTTTCCACTTTAAGGGAATGGACAACCATTGGTGTACTTAGTGGATGAGATTTATCCATATTGAATCTATTCAACACTTTCTTTAAGTAGGTTGACTGGTGTATTAGGATTCCTTCAGGGAGGTACTCGATCTGCAGGCCGAGATAAAACTTGGTTTTACCCAAAGTTTTCATTTCGAATTCTTTCTCTAAGATTGAACTTGCTTCTTCAATCTCTTTCTTTCTTCAGGAGGAATTCACTAAGTCGATTAAACCATATTCTACTCTATTGTTTTAAATCATACAATGATCTTTGCAGTTTACAAACTGCAATTTACATCATTCCTCTTCTGGGAATTTTAAATCCATTAGGTATTTTTTTTATAAATATCGGAATCTAATGATCCGTATAAACATTTTTCAATGTCCATCAACTGCATTTCCTAATTATTTTAACTGCCATTGATATTTTGTACCGAAACTTTATAATTTTCACAACAGGAGAATATGTTGATCACATCAAACTCAATAATGGGTCTCTGCGAAAAACCCTTATGCTATTAATCTCGCTTTGTATCTCTGTACTTCATTATTTCATTTTGTTATTGTACAAATACCCATTTATATCCTTCAGGGATAAAATATTCGGGGTACACACGATAGAACAAAATACTTTTCTTTATTTAGCGAGTCTAGCTCTTCCACACTTACTTCTTTCTGTTGCATCTAATCAAAGTGCTTCGAGCGCCCAATTTAGATATTGGTACCAGATTTTAGAAAGAGCAATTGTGGGTACGAATAAGTTGTCGACAACAGTGACATATTTATCTCCTGTATTTATTTACTTTAAGATTCATATAAACCAGGTCTTCATCATTTCCCAAAATATATATTGATCTGGGTGTTCCACAATTCTAGTATTATATATTTGCTTGTGCACGCGCATTTTACTAGGATTTCTGTCTTCCTGACAAATCTCTTCAGGATATTTTATTAGCTTTAATATACCATGGTTTGGTGTAAGGAGGTCCATTAAGCTTTCGGCGTACAGGGGCATCAATATTATTTCATTTCATTGTAACCTCAACTATCTGTAGTCACTTCTTTATAATCAGTAATGCATTTGATAATGTATCTGGCAGATTACATGCTAATTATTGCAAGTTTATTTATTCTTTGAACTTCTGGTTCAATTAGATTAGTGCTTGAGTCGAAATATTTGAAGGTCTTTATTTTCTTTAGAAAAGTTTCTCGGCATTCATTTAAATTTTGATTTCTAATCTCCCCCTAATGCCAAAAACATGATCTTCATCAGATGTGCATTCAGCGAACCGGACCATATAGAGATCCCCTATCAAAGGTTCTAGGTATTTCACAATTGATGGAGATACAAAATCAATGTGTATACGTAGATTCCCTTGTAGGCCCATTGAGGTATGCATTTAGAGATGATATAATAATATATACTGCACAATAAAAAAATTCGCAGATGGGAAATGATTATTATTTTTAACGCACTAGTTGCAAATAGGGAGTAATAATTTTAGGCAGTAGGTTGGATTTAAGCGACATGTAAAATTTTATGCCCCAACATGTAGCAGCTAAGTTGGAATTTCTGTAATAAATGTCTAGTGATAATTTTGATGCATCAATGATTAAGGTTATAATTGCATTATTTTTCATCCATTTCTATATGGTTTTCATGAGTTTATATTCATATTTGACCCTATTATGCTATAAATTGTGCTATTTACCTCGTGTTGATAAGAAAGTGTGTTTTGTAGTGAAAAACGAGCAAAACGAGGAGTTTGTGATGATAGCGAAGGAGACAAGTTGATCCGAGCATGTGGAGAAGTTCAAATGACTAACGGGAAGACCTTAGGAAGCTCGGAGGAGAAATCAGATCGAAAATGAAGAAGTTAGAAATTGGAAGGCACGAAGTGGTTTCGGACTTCCGGTCACGCGCTGGAGTGCCCGTGGTCGTGCGCGGAGTTTCAGACTCGAGCGCTAGGGGCTCGCACGCCATCGTGCATAACTGAGCTGGTCGCGCGGTGGCTAGTACATGGTCGCGCGCAAGAGGCATTTTCCGGCAGATTAAGGGTATTTTCATCTTTTTAGCGTTTTAATGAAGGGCATTTTGGTCTATGCATGGGAACACTATATATACATCAAGCATCAGATTTTGGAGGGACTTTTCTTCATTCCACATTTCATTAGGGAAGTTTTAGAGAGAGATTAGGTAGTTATTATTGGGTTTTCTTAATTCCAATCACTTCTCTCTACAATTGTATTCAATCTAGCCATTAGATTCTTAATCCGTTTATATCATTAGATTCGTCTTGTCAATTGCTACATTCCTATGGTTTAATTTTGTATTTCATTTTCTGGATCAAGAGTTGGATTTTTAAGGTAGTAGATTAGACTTTCAATTCCATTGTAATAGGTAAGATTCTTGTAATTTCTCTTCAATTTAGTCTTAATCATGTTCTTAGATAGCTTAATTGTTGATTTGATCACTCAATTAGCCATGGGCTAATTCCCATTTGCATTGGTGTACGAAGCTTACGTAGTAATTTGGTGATTTTTTCAATCCTATTGAATGTATTATGAAATTGATTGGTTAATTATCTTAATTGATGATTTGAATGAATGTTTGGTATGCCAATTGGATGCTTAGAGCCTAAGTGGATTAGCAAGACATGAGAATTGATCTTGTTCATAGAAGTTCTTGATTGAATGTTGTGCATCCCAAGTGTTTGATGAAATGCTCTTAAGTCAATGAGAGTTATTTATGAGTTAAGTCACCTCAATTAGAGTATAAAGTATCATTAGAGAGATCTAGGCACATTAATGAAGCTCTAGGCTTAATTGATCAATCAATGGACCTTGCATGCTAGGAGAGATACGCACCAAATGAATCATAAGTGGATTACACTAATGCATACTTTTCAAACTTGCTCATCTTTATAAGGAGATAGGTAGATTCTTAACTTTTGCAAACATAGTAGATAGAAAACAAAGACTTTTACTTGCTTTCTTAGATACTATTTGTGACAACATCCTACTATTCATCGTCCCGTTTCCCTGAGATCGATATATTTTAACTTGGTCATCTTGCCACATACACTATGACCACGTACACTTGTGTGAGATATGAAATTGGCAAACAATCATACTAGTGATTCAGCTAGACCATTCGGGATGTGGACTTAATGGACTTACATTTTCCACTGTCATATAATAAAGAACTAAATGTCTTTAATGTGAGCTCGTTCTCACTAGCATTATATATTCTTTGAATTTAATTTACAATTTGAGAATTAAGACTCAATCTCAAATGATTTTGCAAATAAAATATGCAATATGACATGTGTATAATACATATAAGTCCATTGTGTAGAAGAACCAATTATGGCCATAATTTAATAAATAGTCTGGATACTATATCTGTAGTCCATAAAAAACCTCCATTAACAAAAATATTAATAAAGTATAGGATATTTTATTCCAACTTTAATATGAGACAGTCATTCGATAAGTTTATACTTAGACTTGTATCACAAGTAAATTCAATTACGGAAGAGTTTAAGTCATGTGGCATACTATAACTCTTTTCTTAAAAGAAATCAGACAAATTATGTTATATTTTGGATGGACAAAACACTGATGCTATAATTTGAAAGAATTTGCATCATGAATTTCTTTAAGTTAAGTGTTGTATGGAGATTTAGAAGGTCTGATGTGTAGTAGCACTTTCTACTAAACACAAAAAGTTATTCATCTCCATAAGCACACACTGATACGCACAGATACAAGGAATACTAAGGAGAGCCAAGATTACAGACACTGATTTATCACCCGCACAAGGAATCACTTAGGTCCTACGATATCTAATACGTATTAATTTGTAGACAATAGTGATCGACAATTGAGGTTGATAGAAAAATAAAGCATAAATAGGCAATCCATAATGTCAAATAGTATCATGAAACATAACAAAAGCAATGCCAGTCAAAACATGCTGGGAAACAATAGCAAATAGCAAATGAAGTCTAACATAAAAAAGTAAATAATCAGCATAAAGAACTTACCCCGGCGGCTCCTATTGCTCCAGCTTCCGCTTCCACATTCATCGGTTCGACTGTTCCTTCGATGACGATTCCTGTTCACCACCACAACAAGCCGGAGAAGTTCATGGGAATGAACTTCAAAAGGTGGCAACAAAAAATGATATTTTATTTAACCACTTTGAATCTGGCGAGATTCTTGAGGGAAGATCCTCCCACTCTTCCTGCGGAACCCGACAAGTAATCCTTGCTTGCCCAAGAAGCATGGAACCACTTGGATTTTTTATCCAAGAATTATATTCTCAATAGCCTCTCCGACGCTCTCTACAACGTTTATATTGGGATTAAATAGCAAAAGAGTTGTGGGAAACTCTTGAGAAAAAATACAAGACCGAGGACGCCGGAACAAAGAAGTTCCTCGTAAGTAAGTTTCTCAATTTTAAAATGGTGGATACTAAACCTGTTGTTAGTCAAGTGCAGGAGCTACATGTTATTATTTCGGATATCCATGCGGAGGGGATGGTAATAAGCGAGTCGTTCCAAGTGGCTGCCATAATAGATAAATTGCCAACCGGATGGAAGGACTTTAAGAACTACCTCACCCACAAAAGAAAGGAGATGACCGTGGAGGAGCTTATTGTTCGTCTTCGTATTGAAGAGGACAACAAGAAATCAAGCAAAAAATATGGTGCCTCCGAGCCAAAAGCCAATGTTGTTGAACAAGGCCAAGGCTCGAGGACCAACCCCAAAAATAATGGGAAGAAAAAGGAAAAAGAAAATCATTCGACCAAGAATTTGGGTCCGAAGAAGAATGATTTTAAAAAGAAATTTACCGGGACTTGTTAAAATTGCGAAAAGCACGGTCACAAGGCGGCTCAATGTAGAAAGCCGAAGAAAGACCAAGCGAACTTGGTCAACCAAGATGAGAGATATTTCTCAGCTGTTGTGTCCGAGGTAAATGTGGTGGGCTCAAACCCATGTGAACGGTGGCTCGATACGGGTGCAACCCATCATATTTGCTCTTCCAAGGAATTATTTAATTCCCTTGATAAAAATGTTCATGAAGAGAAGCTCTACATGGGCAATTCGGCGACTTCTGATGTCAAAGGAAAAGGGAAGGTAGTGCTGAAATTTACCTCCGATAAGGAGTTGACTTTGAATAATGTTTTGTATGTACCGGAAATTCGTAAGAATTTGGTGTCCTGGTCTTTGTTGAACAAACATGGGTTCAAAATTGTAATAGGGGCGGATAAAATTATTTTATCCAAACAATAGAGTGTACGTAGGGAAAGGCTATGAGTGTGATGGCCTTTTCAAACTCAATGTAATGACTATTAAGAAAATCATGGCCAAAAATGCTTCATCTTCTTCTTATTTGATTGAGTCGTCTATTACTTGGCATGGTCGTTTGGGACATGTCAATTTTAATTCATTAAGAAAATTAATGAATATGAATAGTATTCCTACACTCCAAATTGATACAAATCATAAGTGTGAGATGTGTGTAGAAGCGAAAATGACTCGGTCATCTTTCCGAACTATTGAAAGAAATAGTGAACCACTTGAATTAACTCACACGGATGTGTGCGATTTGAAAAGTGTACAAACACGTGGTGGAAATAAATATTTCATCACTTTTGTAGATGATTGCACAAAATTTTGTTTTGTGTATCTTCTAAAAAGTAAAGACGAAGCTTTTGATAAGTTCGTGCTTTATAAAAATGAGGTTGAAAATCAACTCAATAGAAAAATTAAAATGTTGAGAAGTGATAGAAGAGGTGAGTATGAGTTTCCATTTGCTGAATTTTGTGCTCAACACGGAATTAAGCATGAAACTACCGCAACTTATTCACCTCAACAAAATGGTGTCGTGGAACGGAAAAATAGAACATTGAAAGAAAATGATGAATGCAATGTTACTAGATTCTGAACTTTCTCAAAATATGTGGGGTGAAGCGGTGTTGACGGCTAATTATCTTTTAAATAGGATACCACATAAGAAAGTTGATAAAAGTCCATATGAATTATGGCATGGTCGAGTACCATCTTATAAATACTTAAAAGTGTGGGGGTGTCTTGCTAAGGTTGTGATTAGGATCATAATTGCATATTTTTGCATCCATTTCTATATAGTTTTGATGTGCTTATGTTCATATTTGACCCTAATTTGGTATAAATTGTGCTATTAACCATTTTGTGGCAAGAAAATGTGTTTTGTAGTGAAAACGAGCTAAAACCGGTAAAAGACGAGTAAGTTTGTAAACGTTCAGAAAATGTAAGTTGATCCAATGGAGGCAAATGATATACCATGTCGAAGAATTCGAAGAGAGGGTCGAAACGCAAGAAGAATCGAGTCAATCGGAGCTCTAGAACTCAAGATATGACGAAAACAAGAAGTCGAGGATCGACCAAGCCTAGCTCGAGCGACCACAAGCCCAGACTCGTGCAACCACAAGCTCACACTCATGCGAGGAGGCTCTGGTTCATGTGAGGTTGTGTCACACGAGTGATCACACGAGCTGGACTCGTGCGGCGACTGTGTACACTCGTGTGATGCCCCGGACAGGCCTAATTTCGAGGGTTGTTTCGTCTTTTCGCGCGTTTAATGAAGGGCATTTTGGACCAAACAATGTGGGCACTATAAATACTTCAAAGATCAGATTTCCAAGCATTATTAGATCATCATTATTCCAAGTTCTTAGATTAGTTTAGAGAGAGAATTAGGTAGTTACTTAGTGGGTTCTTAGTTAGATTCAATCTTCTTTCTTCCATAACTTTTGATCCGTCCGTCGGATTTTAGATCCGTTTGTTCCTACATACTCGTAGTGATTAGAGATTTATTCCTGTGGTTCAAGTTTGTATTTTTAGCTTTGGATCAAGACTTAGCAAATTCAAGGTTTGATGCTTGTATTCAATTTCTCTTCATATGGTAAGTTTTCCTTTAATTCTCTTGTTATAGTTACTATTCATGATGTTTACATTGTTAATTGTTGATTTTCATTTCCAATTAGCCATGGGCTAATATCCTTGTTGCATGGTTGTATGAGTACTATGGTGAATTTAGAATCTTGTTAATCCTATGCATGAATTAGTGATCTTGTTGGATTAGTTCTCTTATTAATGACTTGTATGAATGCTTGGGATGTTAAATTGGATTGTATGGCTTATATGTTTTAGCAATGAAATGAGAATTGAGCTATAAGAACCTTATGCATACCAAGTGTTTGATATATTGCTTGTATGACCAATGAGAATTGCATATTAGCCTAGACCTCTTAATTGGAGTATTGGAAGTTGTAGAGAGATCTAGACATCCAATAGAGCCCTTACCTTGTGTTGTAGAGAGATCTAGACACTAGTTGGCTTAACTAAGACACCAAGAGACCTTTTGCATGCTAGGATGGATTGGATTTTAGAGGAACCATAGTAGGATTACTTCCATGTACACTTCACACTTGCTCACTTCTTTGAGGTGATAGTTAAGATTTACTTTGCTTTGCCATAGTAGATAGAATCCTTGATGATTTTCTTGCTTTCCTAGCTATTAGCCTTTTGTAGACATTCAATGCTTGCTTGATATCGCATCGTTTCCCTGTGTTCGATATTTAAGTTGGTTAACTTGTCGCGACAACAACGACCACATTCACTTGCGTGGAAGTCATCACGATTTTAACAAACAAGTTTTTGGCGCCGTTACCGGGGAAAAGAGGAAAATTCTTGTGCTTACAAGTATAAATTGATAAGGAAAGTAGGGGTGTGGGGTAGAAATCCAACTTGTTTCCTTGATTATGAAGCTTTGAGAGTAGAGTTTGATGGGGAGGATATCAAATATCCTTGGTCATTTAGCTAACATTGGTGTCGTCCGGCTAGGGGACGTTAAATCCAAGCGCTAGGTGGGAGGCAACCCACCCTTATATCCTTTTTCTTATCCTTGATTTTACTTTGTTGTGATTGGTTTTTTTTTTATTATTTTAGGGATAGAAGCATGAATGCCATTTTAGCCCATGTTATTGTGAATTGATTGCTCTTTGTGGATTTTGTGTTATTATGTGCAAGAATAGATTTGAGGAGCATATTGTGCTTAAGGTTTTGAGATATTCTTGTTTTAGGAGTTTATATGGAGTGTGAATGGTTTATTGAGCTTGAGTTTCTTGGTTAATCACTCTTTCCAAACTTTATTAGGATTCTTGATCCGGAAAAGTTTGGGGGGTGTGATTCGTGATTAATTTTTTGATTAATTGCTCAATTTCATGATTAATTTGATTATGTTAAACGACCATTAGTGTTTTATGAGGAGTTTTAAGTTGTGTTGTGTAGGAAAATGGAAGAAAATGGCGTGAAAAAGGTGTAAAGAGATGAAAATTCGAAGTGGTGCAAAAAGGCTTGCACTCGTGCACCCATAGCCTAGAACTCGTGTGACCATAGGCACGCACTCGTGCGGTGGCTCGCTGGTTCGGGCGACAATGGTCCACACGAATGCAAGAAGGATCTCGCACGAGTCCGGTTCGTGTGGTCATAGGCACCGATTCGTGTAGTGCCTTGCTAAATTCGATTTTGACCACTTTTTGGTCCAACTTTGACCACACTTCCCTAGGTTTGTCCACTCACTCTTTGTCCTCATTTCCCACTTTTTCCACACACGAACACACACTTCTCTCTTCACTCTTGCACTCCATATTCTCTCAAAACCAAGAAGAGGAAAGTTGGAGAAGATTTTCATATATCAAGCTCTACATTTCTTTTCATCAATTCCTTTCAAAGGTATGTTTTTCTAAGTCTCCTCATTCTATTTCTTGCAATATTATTGGAATTCCATGGTAGCATTGTCTAGAATGAGAAATTCAATTTTTAGGGTTCTTGAGCTTAAATTGGGGATTTTTTTTATTCTAGCTTAAATTTTGAGCAATTGATGATGAAATCATGCTACATTGTTGATCGGTAATCCATGGGGAACCTAATTGTATGCTAATTTTGTGAATTTTGGACGTAATTGAGGATTGAATTTTTTAGTGTAGGCATAGTGACGAATTTTTGGGAATTTTATGCTAAAATTGAATTGTCAAGAAATTGTTGTGCTATTTGTCAATGCGTATGAGTATATTGATGCTAGGTTGAGTTAATGATGTTGATTCACCTATGATTTTTGCTTATTTGAGGTTTCATTGATATATGACATTGGCATGACTATAAGTTGCATGATTCCTTTCATTCTAGAATTAGACCATTATGTTCAATCTATTCTACTTAGTGACTGTAGTTGATAATGAATCGAGTGTATTGTTCTTCCTTTGCTCATGTATCGAATTTTTCTAGGAAGTGTGATGTTTGAGCTTATTTTTCATATATCTTGCTCATGCTTTAAATTTGTAGGATATGTCTAAGAGAGGCAAAGGAAAGAGCAAGGCTTCGAGCTCAAAACCTAATAAAGGATGGAATGATCCAATATGGGAAGAAGAGTGTCTAAAAGAGTGTGGAGAATCACCCACTCACTATGGATTGTTCTTTGAGGAAAAAAGGAGCTACTTTATGAAATTTGCTCAAGTTTGTGGTATAGATTTCCAAGCTGGGAGATATTATGATAAGAGTTCCTTAGAAGAGTGTAACTTTGGAAATGATATTGAAGATTTGTTTGCTAATATCGGATGGAGCGGTTTGCTTAATCTTCAACATTTCGCCTCATGCAAGGAATTAAACATTGAATTCTTGAGCACGCTTGAAGTACGAGAGGTGGATGGAGTGCCTATTCGAGCAAAATTTCGGATAAAGAATGAGACCTATGTCATGACAACAGATCAAATCAATGAGATTTTTGGGTGTGAAGAAAATGTTGAGAAAGGAAATTTCTATGTATGGGAAAGTTTTATAGAGCTCAAGAAATATGGAGAAGGATTAGTGATGATGAGAACTTCAATCCTCAATTTTCTAAGTCATCTAGTCTTGTTAATCCTATATTGTATTGTGCTCACCGGATCATAGAAAACACTGTCTTTGCTAGAATCGAGCCGAACAGGGTGAGAAGTGATGACATGTATATCTTGCATTCGATGCTCACTTCTAAAAAGGCAGACTTCGGGGCCTATCTTTTAAAGAATCTTAGTCAATAAAATGTGTGGACTAATTGTGCTTATAGAGGAATAATTGCACTTATTGCTCAAAGGGTTAGTCCTTCACCCGAAAGGGAAGGTGCAATGGGAGAATTGATTGATGTGATACATTTGATAAGGTCGAAGAAGCTTAAGAGGAAGTTGAAGGTTGTTTGTGTTGTGGGGCGGAATATCCAGGACCTCTTTCCCTTACTTGAGTATGAGTTAATTACCATAAAGAAGAGTGAGAACTTGAAGCTCGATACACCCGAACACATTCACTTGAAGGAACAATTTCACCAAAGGTTGAACAAAAGAGCAAGGGGTGCTTCAAGTTCTCAAGAACAAGAAGAAGAACAAGTTGAGGAGGAAGAGCCTATGCAAGAGGAAAACCCTTTTGAGCAAGAAGGATTTCGTATGTTTGAAGGGTTGACGTTTAATGAATGGGTGTATGAGGTTCAATCTTTGATGATTGATGTGGGTGAACTTAAGAATGAGTATTCTTGTCTTCGTTCCGATGTCACGAGGCTCACTGACAATTATCATTCCCTCAACACTACTGTGGACTCCGTAAATAGGACCGTGAACACCATGAGCAATAACATGAACACCATGGGAACGAACATTGAGGAGATTCTGGAGGCACAACGAGCTATGATGTAGTGGCATATTGGTGAAGGGCATTTCACTTACCCACCGATGGACCCCCCTTCGTGAAGTGACAATTTATATCTAACTTCATAAGGATGGGTAACTAACTTTCTTCTCCCTATCATGACTTCTATCCCGTATTTTTAGGATTTGAATTTTGGGTTGTAATGGTATTACTTGATGATGGTGATACTTCTTCATAGGTAGCTTAGATCTCTTGGTATTTGTTCTTGTGATGGATTATTGATGAATTTGATCTTAGGATTTATGATGCTTTAATTGATTGTGCTTAATTCTTGTGCATTGCTTGATATTGTCTCCACTTCTTTGCCAAACTTTTTAGACCTATGGTCCAAAAAAGTTTGGGGGGGGTGTGATCGTTTTACCATTCTCTTCGCAATGCTATTATCATGATGATTTTTAGTGCTTCTATGATGTTTTGGACCATATGCTTAGGATTAGGCCTTGTTTTGCTTGTTATTTTTGGCCATATTGTAGTTTTCTTTGAGTAGTGAATACATGAGATATGCTTATTGTTGTGTGGATGAGTTGAAAGTCTTGATTAGTGTAGTGGATTTATTGCTTGATTCTTGTTCTATCTTAGATACTTTTGATTTCATGATTCTTAAGATTTCACTGATATGAGCATTTTGATATGATATGAGTCTTCATCAACCATTACCCGTGAGATTTAAGCCAAATTTTGCCCGTTTCAATCTTAAACGGATGACATTTTTCTTGATGTGAGCTCCACACATGTGCATTATACTCTAGAACTTGGCTTTAGTCTTATTTGAGGCTACATTAGATAATGATTTCACATGAGATGATATGAGGCATTTTCTTTGATCTATATTGCCCCACTTAGCCCTATGAGCCTACCATTGATATTGATATCCTTTGCTACAAATTTTGTGCTTATAATCCTTTCATTTGGCTAACCACATTTTAAGTCATTTTCCTTCCTTTTTGGAAATCACTTGTCCTTATGATTAGTAGAGTGAAAAGAAGGAAGGAAGATTGGTGATATGATGAAGAAAATGGCGGCCAATGTGGAAAGAAATCCTATGCATGGATTGATTTGAAAAGAAGGTTCAAAAGGCAAGTGCTAGCAAGAAATTGAAAAAAGGTTGACTTTTCATGAAAATTTGGTCAAGTTTGACTCAAGTGTTGTGAGTATGTTCACAACTTTGCAAAAAAAGGGAAGAATTATCTTTGAAAATGTGATTTTGAAAGAGCATGAAGATGAGATTGCTATTTGCATGAAGACATGATTTACATGATGATTCCTTCTATGCTTTACTAATCATACTTAGTCACTTTTATCCATATTTTCCTTCCCTACCAAAGAGCCAACACTACAACCTTTAAAAGTCCTCATTGATGTGTGATTGAATTTTCATTCCAAGTGGTGGAGAATGTAGACTTGAGCCAAGCCTATGGTAGTATTTGTATCATTGTGTGATGAATGAGAGAGCTTAAACACTTGAGTGTTGAGTGAAACACCTATCTTGAGAGGATCATGACTCATTGACTTGATTTTGTGCTCATTGATTTTACTTTGATAGTTGATTGAATGATATTGTATTTTAGATTTGCTAGATATTGAGTGATGATTCTATGGAATTTGATCTTGTGCTTGAAGCTTCATACATACAATTATTCCCCTATCTTATCGCTTTGTTGCTCGAGGTCGAGCAACAATCTAGTTTGGGGGTATTATTAGGGTCTTAATTGCATGTTTTTGCATTCATTTCTCTATGGTTTTGATGTTCTTATGTTCATACTTGACCCTAAAATGATATACTTTGTGCATATAACCCTTTTTGGCTAGAAAGTTGTGTTTTGTAGTGAAAACGAGCAAAAATCGGCAAGAGACGAGCAAGTTCGTAAAAGTCCAGAAATTGTGCGTTGATCCAATGGAGGCAAATGATATACCATGTCGAAGAGTTCGAAGAGAGGGTCGTAACGGAAAAGGAATCGAGTCAATCGGAGCTCTAGAACTCAAGATATGAAGAAAATGAGGAAGTCGAGGATCGATCTGACAAGTCGAGGCCGAGCTCGAGCGCAGCCAGGCCAGACTCGTGTGACCATGAGACTGCACTCGTGCGACACAGCTCTGGTTTGAGCGATGAAGGCTCGCACGAGTGAACAAACAAGCCTGCACTCGTGCGAGGTGGCTCTGGTTCGGGCGAGATCAAGCCACACGAGTGCTCACACGAGCCAGACTCGTGTGGTCATAGGCAGGGACTCGTGCGACGGTTCGAAAAGACACAATTTCGGGGGCGGTTTCGTCATTTCAAGCATTTAATGAAGGGCATTTTGGACCAAGCATTGTGGGCACTATAAATACTTCAAGGATCAGATTCTGCAGGATAATCCAAGTCACATTAGTTCATAATCATAGTTAGATTCTTAGATTAGAGAGAGAGAGAGGTAGTTACTTGTGGGTTTCTTAAGATTTATTCTCACAAATTCTTAGATAACTTTTGATCTACCGCTTTGATCGTTGATCCGTTAATTCCTGCATTTTGGTCTGGTCTAAGGCTACATTCTCACCGATTGAATTTCAATTTCCATTGTCGGATTGCTAGTTATCATTTTAGAGGTAAATTGTATCTTTCCAATTTTCATTGTAATAGGTAAATCTCTTTACATTTCTTGCTTAATGATGATTGTTCCTAGCTTAATTGTTCTCATGTTTACTCAATTAGCCATGAGCTAATTCCTTTATGTGTTAGTGTATGATTCCTATGGAGTAGTGTAGTGATATGTTGATCTTTTGAATGATTTGAGTTGTTGTATGATCAATTCTCTACATTGGTGGATTGAATGAATGCTTGCATGTGCAGATGATAATAAGGGCCATTAGGGAGTTAGTATCTTGCGAAAGTAGAGCTATTTTCCTAAACTTTCTTGTATTAAGGCCAATGCATATCAAGTGTTTGATAAAATTCCTAAGATAGTGAAAATTATCTCTAGTGAATTGGATGAACAATTAGAGGCTATGATATGTTATTAGGGAAACCTTTAGCATGTTGGAGTGGCTTGCCCATTGATTATACACAATCTCATTGCATGATAAAGTGATACTTTACTCCATGAAACATAGGATAGTACACTAGCACATATCTCTCACATTTGCTCACTTTGCAACCCAAGGTGATAGGTAGTTTACTTCTTTGACGCATTAGTAGACGATAGATACCTTTCCCCTTAATTGCTTTGTTAGCTAGCCAATTAAAACAAATAATTTTCCTTACAAGTCCCCGTCTCCTTTGGGTTCGATATATATTAAAACTTGGTCAAGCTTACCACGCTAATAGCGAACACGTACACTTGCGTGTGGACTCATTTACACCGAACAGGTTGCAATTCCACCACCTAAGAAAGTAAAAATAGGTCCTAAAACTATTGATTGTGTATTTATTGGATATGCACATAATAGTAGTGCCTATCGATTTCTTGTGTATGAATCACAAATTGATGATATACATAAGAATACTATCATGGAATCAAGAAATGCCTCATTTTTTTAGCATATATTTCCATGCAAAATAAATGAAGAGGCTAGTACTTCAAAAGTACATGCAAACCCTAACCATGCAAACCCTAGCCATGCAGACCCTAGTTTTGCAAACCCTACAATTGATGAAATTGTAGATGATGAAGAGGTTGAACCAAGACGTAGTAAAAGAGCACGAGTAGAAAAATCCTTTGGTCTGGATTTTCTAACTTATATGCTCGAAAGTGAACCTCAAAGCTTCAAGGAAACCGTGAACTCTTTCGAAGGTCCTCTTTGGAAATGAGCTATTCAAAGTGAAGTAAATTCTATTTTGCAAAATCACACATGGGAACTAGTGGATCTCCCTCCGGGAAGTAAACCACTAGGGTACAAATGGATTTTCAAAAGAAAAATGAAAGCGGACGGGACAATTGATAAATACAAGGCAAGACTTGTGATAAAAGGTTATAGACAAAAGGAAGGTCTTGACTATTTTGATACGTATTCTCCCATCACGAGAATTATGTCGATAAGATTAATCATAGCGATTGCCGCTTTGAGAAATCTAGAAATACATCAAATGGATGTAAAAACCATCTTTCTAAATGGTGATTTAGATGAGGAGATTTACATGGAACAACCCGAGGGGTTTCTAGCTCCGGGACAAGAAAATAAGGTGTGCAAGTTAGTAAAATCATTATATGGTTTGAAACAAGCACCAAAACAATGGCATGAGAAATTTGACAATGCCATGTTAGAACATGGATTTCAAATTAATGAATGTGACAAATGTGTTTATATAAAAGACACCGAAGATGGTTACATAATCATGTGTCTTTATGTAGACGACATATTAATCATTGGAAGTAATGATAAAATGGTAAAGTCCATAAAGAATATGTTGAATTCCAAATTCGACATGAAAGATATGGGACTAGCTGATGTTATACTTGGAATTAAAATTCATAAAACATCAGATGGAATTGTCTTGAGTCAAACTCATTATGTGGATAAGATTCTAGAGAAGTTTAGCAAAAATGATACGGGTTTTGCTAGAACTCCGATAGATCCTAGCCAACATCTAGCCAAAAATAGAGGCGAAGGTGTGAGTCAAGTGGAGTACTCAAGAGTAATAGGCAGTCTAATGTACTTAACTAGTTGTACAAGACCGGACTTGGCCTACGTCGTAAACAAGTTAAGTAGATACACTAGTAATCCGGGCGAGTGTCATTGGAAAGCTATTGTAAGAGTACTTAGATACTTGAGGCATACGCGAGAATATGGATTGCATTATACGAGATATCCGGCTGTAATTGAAGGTTATAGCAATGCTAATTGGATATCGGACATAAAGGACTCAAAGTCTACAAGTGGATACGTCTTCACTTTAGAAGGAGCAACCATATCTTGGAGATCTTCTAAACAAACAGTGATAGCAAGATCCACCATGGAATCGGAGTTTATTGCTCTAGATAAATGTGGTGAAGAAGCCGAATGGCTTAGGAATTTTTTAGAAGATATTCCGAAGTGGACAAAACCGGTGCCACCAATTTGCATTCATTGTGATAGTCAATCTGCAATTGGTAGGGTACAAAGTAATTTATATAATGGTAAGTCTAGACATATTCGTCGTCGACATAATATCATTAAACAACTACTCTCAACTTGAGTTATCACTATAGACTATGTAAGGTCTAAAGATAACATAGCGGATCCGTTAACCAAAGGGTTAAATAGAGAGTTAGTTTTGTCGTCATCTATAGGAATGAGACTTAAAGCCTTACAAAATTGAGTTTAGATGAAGGAAAACCTTACCTAAATGATTGGAAATCCCAAGAATTAGGTCAAAAGGACAACCTAATTGTCTAACTCAAAAATCATTGTTTTGTGGGGGATAATCTAATTAAACCTTAGGTCTAAAG
Source organism: Prunella vulgaris (assembly GCA_026898435.1). Taxonomy (NCBI): domain Eukaryota; kingdom Viridiplantae; phylum Streptophyta; class Magnoliopsida; order Lamiales; family Lamiaceae; genus Prunella; species Prunella vulgaris. Next base: position 412,348 of record JAPKLY010000183.1, read on the forward strand.
ATAATCTGTTTTGTTGTTCGGTGTAAATGAGTCCTCACGCAAGTGTACGTGTTCGCTATTAGCGTGGTAAGCTTGACCAAGTTTTAATATATATCGAACCCAAAGGAGACGGGGACTTGTAAGGAGAATTCGTTGTTTCAATTGGCTAGTTAACAAAGCAATAAAGGGAAAAGGTATCTATCGTCCACTAATGCGTTAAAAAAAGTAAACTACCTATCACCTTGGGTTGCAAAGTGAGCAAATGTGAGGGATATGTGCTAGTGTACAATCCTATGTTTCATGAGTGAAGTATCACTTTATCATGCAATGAGGTTGTGTATAATCAATGGGCAAGCCACTCCAACATGTAAAAGGTTTCCCTAATAACATATCAAACCCTCTAATTGTTAATCCAATTCACTAAAGATAATTCTCACTATCTTAGGAATTTTATCAAACACTTGATATGCATTGGCCTTAATACAAGAAAGTTTAGGAAAATAGCTCTACTTTCGCAAGAGACTAACTCCCTAACGGCCCTATTATCATCTACACATGCAAGCATTCATACAATCTATCAATGTAGAGAATTGATCATACAACAACTCAAAACATTCAAAAGATCAACATATCACTACACTACTCCATAGGAATCATACACTAACACATAAAGGAATTAGGTCATGGCTAATTGAGTAAACATGATAACAATTAAGCTAGGAACATTCATCATTAAGAAAGAAATGTAAAGAAATTTACCTATTACAATAAAAATTGGAAAGATACAATTTACCTCAAAAATGCTAACTTAAAATCCGACTATGGAAATTGAAATTCGATTGGTGAGAATGTAGCCTTAGACCAGACGAGAATGCAGGAATTAACGGATCAACGATCAAAGCGGTAGATCAAAAGTTATCAAAGAATTGGTGAGAAGAAATCTTAAGAAACCCAAAAGTAACTACCTCTCTCTCTCTAATCTAATAATTTAGCTATGATTATGAACTAATGTGCCTTGGATGCCTTGAGAACCTGATCCTTAGAGTATTTATAGTGCCCACAATGCTTGGTCCAAAATGCCCTTCATTAAACGCATGAAAAGACGAGACCGCCCCCCAAATTGTGTCTTTCCAAACCGTCGCACGAGTCCATTCCTATGACCACACGAGTCTGGCTCGTGTGAGCACTCGTGTGGCTTGATCTCGCCCGAACCAGATATGTGTCGCACGAGTCCAGCTCGTGTGACACAACCTCGCCTGAACCAGAGATGTGTCGCACGAGTGCAAGCTCATGGTCACACGAGTCTGGCCTGGCTGCGCTCGAGCTCGGCCTCGACTTGTCCGATTGATCCTCGACTTCCTCGTTTTCTTCATATCTTGAGTTCTAGAGCTCCGATTGACTAGATTCTTCTTGCGTTACGACCCTCTCTTCGAACTCTTCGACATGGTATATCATTTGTCTCCATTGGATCAACTTAAAATTTCTGGACTTTTCTCAAACTTGCTCATTTCTTCCTCGTTTTGCTCGTTTTCACCTATAAACACAACTTTCTAGCCAAAAAGGGTTAATATCACAATTTATACCATATTAGGGTCAAATATGAACATAAGAACATCAAAACCATATAGAAATGGATGCAAAAACATGTAATTATGACCCTAATCACACCCCCAAACTAGATTGTTGCTCGTCCTCGAGCAACGAAGCGATAAGATAGGGTAATAATTGTATGTACGAAGCATCAAGCACAAGATCAAATGCCATAGAATCATAGCTCAATATCAAACAAGTCTAAAATACAATTTCATCAAATCAACAATCAAAATCGACTCAATGAACAAATTGTCAAATCAACAAGTCATGATCCTCACATAGAAGTGTATAGCTCATCTCTCAAGTGTTTGAGGTTCTCTAATTCTTCACACAATGATACAAATACTACCATAAGCTTGGTTCAAGTCTCAAATTCTCCACCACTTGAAATGACAAATTATTCTCACATCAATGAGGACTTTCATAAGGATTTAATGTTGGCTCTTTGGTAGGGAAGGATAGATATGGATAAGAGTGACGAAGTATGATTAGCAAAGCATAGAAGGAATCAAGTAATAGTCATTCACATCTTCATGCAATTGTGCACATTCTTCATGCTCTACAAAATCACACTTTCAAGATCATTCATCCCTTTCTTTGTAACTTTTAGCCATACTCACAACAAAGGTCAACTTGACCATATTTTCAACAAAAGTCAACTTTTTCTCATGCTTTGCTAGCACTTGCCTTTTTTTCAAAAATTTCAATCTATGCATAAAATTCTTCATATCTTCCACTTTAGGCCACCATGTTCTTCATCATATCATCAATCTTCCTTCCTTCTTTTCACTCTACTAATCATAGGGACAAGAGAGTTCCAAAAAGGAAGGAAAATGGCTTAAAGTGAGGTTAGCCAAAGGAAAGGTCTAAAGGCACAAAATGGTTAGCAATGGATAATAATATCAAGGTAGGCTCATAGGGCAAAGTAGCTCAATATAGATCAAAGATGGCCTCAAATCATATCATGTGAAATCAATGTCTAATGTAGCCTTAAACAAGACTAAAGCCAAGTTCTAGAGTATAATGCACATGTGTAGAACTCACATCAAAGAAATATCATCCGTTCAAGATTGAAACAGACATAAATGGCTCAAAACCTCACGGATATAAGGTGATCACGACTCATCTCATATCAAAATTGCTCATATCATCAAAATCTCAAGTATCATCAAATCCATAGCACAAAAGACAAGATAAGAATCAAGCCATAACTCCACTACATCCAACATGAACTTTCAACTCATCCACACAATAATAAACATATCTCATGCCACACTACTAAAAGCTAGCAACAATGTGGCAAAAATCAACAAGCAAAACAAGCCTAATCCTAAGCATATGGTCACAAGACATAAGAAAGCACTAAAAATCAATATAAGAATAGCATTGCGAAGAGAATGGCAAAACGATCACACCCCCCTAAACTTTTTTGGACCATAAGTCTAAAAAGTTTGGCAAAGAAGTGAAGACAATATCAAGCAATGCACAAGAATTAAGCACACTCAATAAAAGCATCATAAATCATAAGATCAAATTCATCAATAATCCATCACAAGAACAAATAACAAGAGATCTAAGCTACCTATGAAGAAGTACCACCATCAGCAAGTAATACCATTATAACCCAAAATTCAAATCCTAAAAATACGAGATAAAAGTCATGATAAGGAGAAGAAAATGAGTTACCCATTCTTATGAAGTTAGATATAAATCATCACTTCATGAAGGGGGGTCCATCGGTGGGTAAGTGAAATGCCCTTCACCAATATGCCACTGCATCATAGCTCGTTGTGCCTCCAAAATCTCCTCAATGTTCGTTCCCATGGTGTTCATGTTATTGCTCATGGTGTTCACGGTCCTATTTATGGAGTGAGCCTCGTGACATAGGAACGAAGACAAGAATACTCATTCTTAAGTTCACCCACATCGATCCTCAAAGATTGAACCTCATACCCCCATTCACTAAACGTCAACCCTTCAAACACACGAAATCCTTTTTGCTCAAAAAGGTTTTCCTCTTGCATAGGCTCTTCCTCCTCAACTTATTCTTCTTCTTGTGCTTGAGAACTTGAAGCACCCCTTGTTGTTTTGTTCAATCTTTGGTGAAATTGTTCCTTCAAGTGAATGTGTTCGGGTGTATCGAGCTTCAAGTTCTCACTCTTCTTGATGGTGATTAGCTCATACTGAAGTAAGGGAAAAAGGTCATGAATATTTCGCCCTACAACACAAACAACTTTCAACTTCCTCTTAAGCTTCTTCGACCTTATCAAGTGCTCAACATCAATCAATTCTCCCATTGCACCTTCCCTTTCGGGTGAAGGACTAACCCTTTGAGCAATAAGTGCAATTATTCCTCCATAAGCACAATTAGTCCGCACATTTTGTTGACTAAGATTCTTTAAAAGATAGGCCCCGAAGTCCGCCTTTTTAGAAGTGAGCATCGAATGCAAGATATACAAGTCATCACTTCTCACCCTGTTCGGCTCGATTCTAGCAAAGACAGTGTTTGCTATGAACTGGTGAGCATAATACAATATAGGATTAACAAGACTAGAGGACTTAGAAAATTGAGGATTCAAGTTCTCATCATCACTAATCCTTCTCCATATTTCTTGAGCTCTAGAAAACTTTTCCCATGCATAGAAATTTCCCTTCTCAACATCTTCCTCACACCCAAAAATCTCATTGATTTGATTTGTTGTCATGACATAGCTCTCATTCTTTATCTGAAATTTTGCTCGAATAGGAACTCCATCCACTTCTCTCACTTCAAGTGTGCTCAAGAATTCAATGTTTAATTCTTTGCATGAGGCGAAATGTTGAAGATTAAGCAATGCGCTCCATCCGATATTAGCAACCAAATCTTCAATATCATTTCCAAAGTTACACTCTTCTAAGGAACTCTTATCATAATATCTCCCAGCTTGGAAATCAATACCACAAACTTGAGCAAATTTCATAAAGTAGCTCCTTTTCTCCTCAAAGAACAATCCATAGTGGGTAGGTGATTCTCCACACTCTTTTAGACACTCTTCTTCCCATATTGAATCATTCCATCCTTTCTTAGGTCTTGAGCTCGAAGCTTTGCTCTTACCTTTGCCTCTCTTAGACATATCCTACAAAAAATAAGCTCAAAGCATGATATATGAAAAATAAGCTCAATCATCACACTTCCTAGAAGAATTCGATACATGAGCAAAGGAAGAACAATACACTCAATTCATTATCAACTACATTCACTAAGTAGAATAGATTGAACATAATGGGTCTAATTCTAGAATCAAGGGAATCATGCAACTTATAGTCATGCCAATGTCATATATCAATGAAACCTCAAATAAGCAAAAATCATAGGTGAATCAACATCATTAACTCAACCTAGCATCAATATACTCATACCCATTGACAAATAGCACAACAATATCATGACAATTCAATTTTAGCATAAAATTCCCAAAAATTTGTCACTATGCCTACACTCAAAAATTCAATCCTCAATTAAGTCCAAAATTCACAAAATTAGCATGCAATTTGGTTCCCCATGGATTACTCATCAACAATGTAGCATGATTTCATCATCAATTGCTCAAAATTTAGCTAGAATAAAAAAAATCCCCAATTTAAGCTCAAGACCGCTAAAAATTAAATTTCTCATTCTAGACAATGCTACCATTGAATTCCAATAATATTGCAAGAAATAGAATGAGGAGAGTTAGAAGAACATACCTTTGGAAGGAATTGATGAAAAGAAATGTAGAGATTGAGATATGGAAATTTTCTCCAACTTTCTTCTTCTTGATTTTGAGAGAATATGGAGTGCAAGACTGAAGAGAGAAGTGTGTGTTTGTGTGTGGAATAAGTGGGAAATGAGGACAAAGAGTGAGTGGACAAACCTAGGGAAGTGTGGTCAAAGTTAGACCAAAAGTGGTCAAAATCAAATTTAGCAAGGCACCACACGAATCGGTGCCTATGACCACACGAACCGGACTCGTGCGAGCTCCTTCTTGCATTCGTGTGGACCATTGTCGCCCGAACCAGCGAGCCACCGCACGAGTGCATGCCTATGGGTGCACGAGTGCAAGCCCTTTTTGCACCACTTCGAATTTTCATCTCTTTACACCTTTTTCACGCCATTTTCTTCCATTTTCCTACACAACACAACTTAAAACTCCTCATAAAACATTAATGTTCATTGAACATAATCAAATTAATCATGAAATTGAGCAATTAATCGAAAAATTAATCACGAAACACACCCCCTAAACGTTTACGGATCAAGAATCCTAATAAAGTTTGGAAAGAGTGATTAATCAAGAAACTCAAGCTCAATAAACCAAGCACACTCCATATCAACTCCCAAAACAAGAATATCTCAAAACCTTAAGCAAAATATGCTCCTCAAATCTATTTTTGCACATAATAGCACAAAATCCACAAAGAGCAATCAATGCACAATAACATGGGCTAAAATGATAATCATGCTTCTACCCCTAAAATCAAAAAGCAAAACCAATCACAACAAAATAAAATCAAGGATACGAAAAAGGATATAAGGGTGGGTTGCCTCCCACCTAGCGCTTAGATTTAACGTCCTCTAGCCGGACGCTATAAAGCTCAAGTGACATCAAAATCAATAAGGGAAGGTAAGTGTACTATTCAATTAGTAAGGTAAGTGTAATTTCACAAGGGAAGGTTCAAAGGGTAACACCTACCTATCCTTTGCAAGGTTCTAACGTCGATATACATCACCAAAAACCTTTTTTGGTATCTGTATTAATTTCCATTCATGTGGGGGATTGTTGGAATTTATGCTCCTCGGAAAGAGTTTCGAATCGATATATTACTCGCCCAATTCCGATTTTGGGTGAATGAGAAATTGGATTTTTAAGCTTGTTGTAACAAATGAGAAATGTAGGGAACCTTTGTCCCACATTGGAAAATTGATGTTTGAGGATGGGAAAGAAGGGATATAAGAACCTTGTCCCACATTGGAAAATGGTTGTTGAGGACGGGAAAGAAGGGATATAAGAGATGAAGGGAAAGACTTAGCCTGACCTGAGCCCGGGTCGTCCTGACCTGAGCCTGAGTCGTCTTGTCCTGAGCCGGGGTCATCCTGACCTGAGCCCGAGTCATCCTGACCTGAGCCCGGGTCATCCTGACTCTTGTCCTGATCTGAGTCCGGGTCGTGCTGACCTGAGTCCGGGTCATGCTGACCTGAGTCCGGGTCATGCTGACTTGACTACCATCCTGACCTGAGTCTTGGTCAGCCTGACCTGACACCCATTCTGAGCTGAGTCCGGATCAGCCTGAGCTGACTAAGTCATCCTGGGATGAGTCCGTTCAGCCTGAGCTGAGTCCGGATCAGTCTGAGCTTACTAAGTCATCCTGACCTGAGTCCGTTCAGCCTGAGCTGAGTCCGGATCAGCTTGACCTGACTAAGTCATCCTGACCTGAGTCCGGTTCAGCCTGACCTGAGTCCGGATCAGTCTTACCTGACTTAAGTCAGGGTCAGCCTGAGTCATCCTGTAGCGTTTTTTCCGGCCTGCTGAGATTTAAAATCTCTACTTTTACAACACATTTTTTAAACTTAAAAAATCTGTTTTAATGCAATTAATTCAGACATTTTGTCTAGGGATAGCAAAACGACCCACCCCGCAGTTGATCCAATTCGCCCCGCTCTGTTTGGATCTGCCCCGATCTGCCCCGTTTTGAGAATGGAGCAAATCCGCCCCGACCCGCTTGCGGAGCAGATCAGGCATGGATCTACATATTTTTTGCCCTGATCCGCCCCGCCCCGCTCCATGTAATATTAATTATATATAATATTAAATATATATATATATATAATATATAGAATTATATATATATATTTTTAATAATCAAATCTTGGATATGATTTGGTGATTTAGATGGATTATTGTTGATTAAATTGTGAATTTTTAATATTTTGCATTTAGTTTTTTTTAATATATTGATTTTGTAAAATTATGAGAATTTAATAGATGGAGCGGGGCAGGCATGGATCTCAAAATGCTGCCCCGCAGTGGAGCATGGAGCAGGGCGGATCAGCGGGGCAAAGCGCGGATCAGACATGGATATTGAGGTATCCGCCCCGGTCCGCTCCATTTGTCATCCCTAGTTTTGTCGGTTACGGTCAAGACCAATTGTGGGTCTTTATGGCCATACTCCAACAGTCACTTTTTGAATACTATAAATAGTATTCTTATGTGTTGCAAGAAACACAAGAATATTAAAATATACAATATTTGAGTGGAAAATACCCAGATACTTTTCGGCAACCTGCCAACTACTTTTGTCCTAATATTTCCTAAATTTTGTTCTTACTCTGGTGATTTACGAACAATTTCTCAGTTCGTTTAAGCAAAATATAGTGCTATATTGTTGCTTATTATCGTTGTATCCTGGGAAACAAGTGTCTCATAAATTCTCTAGCACCTAGAGAGTGAGGGACATAATTTGTTTTAAGGAAATCGTGTTCCTCACGGGCCTTGATTTTCCTTTTTTTTTATTATTATTTTTAGCCATCCTACACTTTATCTCTACAATGGCCACATCGCCGTCGACGTTCATTGCATCGTCGTCGCATAGAAATAGACATCGTGCAGTCGCACAGCGCCGTACGGCACGGCGGAGGCACCGTCGCGCAGAACAGGGTGGCGTTCATCGGGGACCAGGGGCCCGCCGCCGTCGGTCAAGGCCGCTTCATGGGCCATCGGCGGAGCCGTCCGCCGTCTACTGACGCAGTTCGTGTCACGCTCAGTGCCGTAGCTGTGTCGCGTCAAAGGCGCCGTCGCCGTTCGTCGCGGCTCGCATCCCGCCGCCGTCCGTCGAGGCCGCTTTAGGGGCCATTGGCGTTACGGGATTGCCGCCACAAACGGTGGTCGTCGCTCATCGTTTCCGGGTGGGTTTCGTTTCAGAAAAAGTTTTATATTTCTGGTTTCGGAAAATGAAATGTTGAGATTTCTTGTTTCGAAAGGTGTTTTAGAGTTTCTGAGTTTTGAAAAAAAAAAGATTTTGATTCTCGAAAAAAAATGATTTCGCGTCGATTTGGTTTCTGGAAAAACATGATTCTGGTTTTCGAAAAAAAAAATCTGGAAGAAAAAAAATTGATTCGAGGATTTTGATTGAAATTTTGGGTATGATATAAGATTCTGAGTTTCAGAATTTGATCGATTTCTGAGTAAAGAAATTGAAAACCTGAGTTATAAGAGGATGATGATGATATCGATGAAATTGAATAAGAGGATGATGATGATATCGATGAAATTGGTTATGCCGTATATGGGTTTTGAATTGAATAAGAACAGGGGTTTTTGGTTTTCAGGTTTTGTTTGAAAGAATACGAACATTAAAAAAATCCAAAAAATCCACAAATAAACACATAGAACAGTACATAAAATTGATTACGGATTCTGGGTTTAAAAAGGATTTTGTATCTTGTTTTGTTCGTAGATAGTATATCCAAAAACAGAACATATGGCATATATGATTCAAAGTGTATGTAAACATAAGGCTTATACGAATATGCATATTTAGAGCTCAAATAATAGAAACATAAACATGAAAAATGTACAGTTTGCAATATACACATACAGATCATAAGAATAAAAAATATACGGATCATGACAGGATGTATACATTCATATTTTGCAGGATTCTTAAGCATGGATTTTTATTTTTCAGAATTTCATAAATTAAAAAAAAAAATTACAGTTGATCGCTAAAATCCCAAAAAAATTTATCTGTTCCTTTTGCCCCATTCCTATATATATTCCCCTCGATCCGTTCTTCAGTTAGCCAGAGCATTTGTGCTGATAACGTGTTGTAATTTAGATGAAATTGAAAATAAATTGAGACATGATTTGGTAATCCAGTTTGTCACAAGGACTACGTCTGGGGCGACCAAGTCAGGAGATGTATCAATAATATTTAATAATATGAATGAATCAAGTGAGTACAATGATCAGAATACATGTATTCATAATAACTGTATATTTGGCCCAATCACAATGCTATCACTAGCCAACTTTTAAATATAATTTAAATTTAAATAGCAAAAAGTTAATTTTGTAAATTTTAGAAAATATTATAAGGATATTATGAAATTTTAAATAGATTTCATTAAAATTAATTAATTTATCCATAACGAAACTATATTGTGTTAGGTGAAGATAGATGCTGCCAATATTTTATTAGTTTCTGGATAGCATACTATACAGGCAGGCCCTGATCAGTGTTTTTATAATTAGATCGGTAAACCGAATAGAGCATTAATTACCGGTTCAACCGATTCAACCAGTTGGACCGGCAATCTAATTGTTAAAAATCATTTCGGTCATAATTTTTTAATATTATATATGTTACATTAAAAAATATAATAAGTTAAATATTTTCATATAAAATTTTAATAAAGTATTAATTACATATTAAATAAATATAATAGAATCATAGACAGTCAAAATCAAAATACTCGAATAACTCAAGTTATAATATCAGATTGTAATCCATGACATATTTCATAACTCATGCATGCATATTAAAATTTTAAATTAAAATATTATAATAAAATTTTGAAATATATAAATTATAGAATAAATTAATTTTGGAATTGAGACGTGTCTCAAGATTTAATTTAATGAAAAAATTAGAAAAGTAAATTTAAAAAACTAAAATATAAAAACATGTCGGTTCAACCGGTTTTGGCCGGTTTTGACCGATTTTTTTTCTAATTGAATCGTAAAAACTATTTTCAGGAGGTAATCGAACCGATTTTATGGTCGATTTCCGGTTTAATCGGTTTTCAAAAACAGTGCTCTTGACAATAGAAAAAAAAAATTAAATTATGTATGAAATGAAATCATAGATTGTTGGTTGACAAGGGATTATATTCTAAATTTATTCACTAATTATTTGAGATTATGATAGTGAACTAGTATATTTCCATATTAGAGATCATGATAATTAAGAAAAAACCCATGTCTAATAAAAATATTACTTGTCAAATAAGAATAATTTCTTTTAATACGAGGTCTTGCTTATTACTCCTATCACACTAAAATGAAGGATAGTATAGTAATAAATTCATTAAAAATATAGACTTAGAGGTCATATATGATTGAAATTATGTTTAGACAACAATTATCCAATGGTCATTTCACTCTCAAATGAAAGAAACTTAAACCGACATATAACGATATAAGATGTTTGAATATGACACATAAATAGATAAGTTAAAGTCGACACGTGCTCATCAAAGAATTCTATCGTATCTAAAATTTCAATTTTTTTAAAAATAAAATCAATTTATTTATTTAATTTTTTTATTATTTTTTTATTCATGAGTTGAACTCTCAATTTTTTCTCTTTGAAAAAACTCAATAATATTCAATTTAATATGAGTAGAATTACTTTTTGTGGAAATCAAACTCATAACTTTGTGCGAGTCTACCATAAATTTTTTTTACCTCATTTAAAAATTTAAATTTTTAGAAAAATATGATATTCTATTATTTACTTAATTTTGGTAACCGATAGAGTTTGTTTGAAGATGACACATGATGCTGGTAGCTATGGAGGTTGTCACGTTTACAAGAGTGTACACATGACGTTCATAGTTTACAGAATCAACATGTGGCATAGAAGATGACACGTGGTGTTGATAATTGTAGGTCGGGATTACACATATACAAGAAATATGGTGTTTGTTGACATATCTGATTAAATTTCTTTTAGGGTAGTGTTTTGTTTCGTGGATTAGGATGGATTAAGTTTTAATTTCAAATAAAATTGTGTTTGGTTTCTAGAATTTGAGTTCAGGATTAAATCTTAACCAGATATTTAAATTCAATCCAATCCTACAAAAAAGGGATAATTTGATTCCAACTATTATATCGAATTAATTTTAAGATAAACAATCATAAATATCAGACACTACTATTTTAAAATTAGAATTGCAATCAATACAATCTATTGAAATTCTGTTCTTCTCAACCTATCCTACTTAGAAAACCAAACACCTCCTTAAAGTAATAAATACTTAATCTTTATTAATAAGAAATCTGGTGCTTGTTGATATATTTGATTTTTTTTTTAAGAAATAAATACTTAATCATATCTTGCCAATTTATAATGTTTCTGAAGATAATACATTTTTATAGCGAAAGAGTTGACACATGACATTGAATTTGGAAGAGACGAGGCCCAGAAGAATTTTCAATTAATATAATTAGAATATATGTGCATGTAAATCTATACATATTTTTTTTCATATAAAAAATCAATATTGAGAGTTTAATTAGGAGTAATCATTTAAAAAGAATAAATTGCTGGATTTTTTATCTGATTTTCAGATGAGATTACAATAACTTTGTCGAAAATGAATTCATATTGGATAATTTAGATTTTTGACAGTATTGAGATCAAAATTTGACAATCGAATAAGTTATTAGATTAAAATTAAAAAGTTAATTTTTTTGGAATTAAAAATAGATAATTTAATAAGTTTGGGGATGAAAATTTAAAATTAAAAGTTTTGGGATAAAAATTAGACACAATACAAGTTATGGTATAAAACATTTTTCATATTTGAGTTGGCTAGTTTCCTTGGCAAGTGCATTGTTGTGTGGTTAGTTTTTATTTATTTTCTCATTTATTAACAAGAACATTGTTATTAACCATACTCGCTGCACTTTCGAATTTGTTCCCGCTTTAACTATATTAGCTCAATTAATATCTGAATTAATAATAGTATTTCATGTGATAATTGCGCATTGTGCACCTTTTCGAGTATCAATGCTACACACCCTAAAAACAAAACTTATTTTTTCGATATAAAAATAAAGGAATTTTTTCTTTATCTTTTATCTTTCATCTATTATAATTTGGTCCTCTAACTATTAAGATATTATTTTAGTCCTTTATATTAAATTTTTTAGAAAAAGATATAGGGCGAAAATCAAAATTTTTATAAAAATAAAGTAAGAAAATCAAAATTTTTGAAAGATAAAGGACTAAAATCTAAGTAGTCAAGAGGAACAAAATCGTTATAGGTAAAAGATAAATTACAAAAAAAGTAAAAGACAATGTACAATCCTTGTAAGATTGTAAAGATAGTGTCGTAATTATACAAACACCAATAAGATAGTGTCGTAAAAAAATATTTTTTTCCTTTATAATGCATGTATTAAAATTAAAATATAAAGTAATAAAAAGCAAAAAAATTTATAAGGAAGGTACAATTTGTAAAAAGAATATAAATACATCTAATTTATAAAGAGCAACTCAAAAGCAAGGCTCAAGAGTCTACACCTCTTTTGGACAAGAAGTACATCACAACTCCACATCAACATGTCTACCTACTAAAATTAGCCCCCATTGGAACAACCTCTCTCAAACGTCTCCAGATAGATATTCTAACTTTTGGTGCAATTCAAGACCCTCCACCCACCTCCACAACCCCTCTTCCACTTTCGGAATCACCCTTCCTCTCCCATCTGCACCCAATATCCCGATCTCGTCACATGAAACATACGGAACAGAGCGGAGAGTGGGTGGTTCCGTCGACACTAACGTCATGGCTTGTTGTCCCGCGTTCTAAATCTGCGCGTCTCGTAATATTCGTGAACATATATACGAGAAGGAGATAATAAATATACAGGTGTCAGAAATATTAGTTATGAGAGAGGCGTGACAATTTTTCGTAATACATTATTGTGCAATTTGTGTGCCCTTTCTAAAGGGTACCGATTAGAGTGTCTTTTTCCTAATACAAGCACTTTGTGTGTCCTTTCTCAATAGTACCGACTGATTTTATTACATAATATTATTTATTTTAAATATTACCAAATGATTTTATTAAATAATATTTTTTGTTATTATAGAACAATGTCACTGAATAGTATATTGAATAAGTTACTGAACATTATTAGTTTTTTTTAAGACACTGAACATTATTAGTTGATCGATGCACACCAATTATATGGTATAAATATTTTTGTAAATATTTATGTTGAAGGATAAAATATTTTTTATGGAGGATAACTTTATTCTTCAAAGTAAACACGTCATAATTATATTGTGTAATTTATGTGCATTTTTAAATAATATCAGTTAATTTTATTAAAAAAAATATTATTCTCTTCGTTCCAATACTATCTTTACACTTTTATTAAATTCTTTTCACAAAAAACGATAAAGTGTGAAGATGAACTTGAGACAGATTTAGTGATTTTTTCATGTAAATAATTTTTTTTAATCAAAAGTACAAGTTATTTTCATTGTACAACATTGGTTCTTTTCATTAAATAGTATTAACTGTTCTTACTAAAAAATATCTTTTATTTTTTAAGTAGTCGGTATTCAGTTCAAAAATTGACTAATTCAGGAGACCAGAACCCATCATCCACTAGCGGAAAAATCCATTTTAAGCCAGTGCAAAGCCTTGTATGGATAGATTCATCTCATAAATTGATCGCATCTTATAAATTTTAAATTTGAGACTTAAAAAAAAAAAATTAATTGTGCATTAGTTAGCTGATTCACATACAAAATTATTGAAAAGTTAGTTAATTTTTGTTGTACTTTGATATGGACTACAAGTGCAAGAAATGTTTATCATATACAAATTGTGTCAATTTTTTGTAATATATCGATCGTATTATACAATATGTATATATTTTTAAATAATATAAATTGATTTTATTGAACATTTCACACTTAATGTTACATTTGTCAAAAAAAAATATCTCATACATGTTTCTATATTTTTTAAAATATAATAAAAGAATATTATATCACCTGACTCAACTCACTATTATCTTTCAAAAATTAATTTTATATAATGAATAATTTGCACATTAAAACTTGTGTTGATATGTAGTAGCAAGTGCAAAACAGGGAGAGTAATTATTTTTAGATAATAATATTATTTATTTTCATTAACTAATATTAGTTATTTCTATTAAATAGTATGAATTACTTTTCACTAAATGACGTTAGTTGACTAATATTTACAATGCATATATAAAAGTTGTGTCAAATTATGTATATATAAGTTATATTGTGCAATTGTGTGCTTTTTAAATAATATCACTTGATTTTATTCAAAAGTAAATTACTTTTACATAATAATATTAGTTATTTTTTCTTAATAGGATTGGTTGGTACATATTAGTTTTGCAATTATATGATGTATTTAGTGTATACAAATTGTTGTGGTACGATTATTACAATGGGCCCAAGCCCGTAAATGATCGGACGAGGCCCAAGCCCAATACAGAATAACTTGGAGCTCGGACACGAGCATGTCGAGCACCTATGTGCACGAGCAGGTCGAGCACCTATGAGCACGAGCAGGTCGAACACCTATGAGCACGAGCAGGTCGAGCACCTATGTGCACGAGCAGGTCGAGCACCTATGTGCACGATCAGGTCGAGTACTACAGGCACGAGCAAGTCGAGCACTACGGGAACGAGCAAGTCGAGCACGAGCAAGCTGAGCACCTGCGGGCACAAGGACTCTCATGGTCAACTCTTACAGAGAAATTATAGCTATTATGCATAATTAAGGGCTTAGTTAATATCATTTAATGCCTACACAAGGGAAGCTACCATTTATGGAGAAAGACTTCCTGAAATAATATTTGTAACGGTCTAGTTGACCAATTTAGCACGATAGATGCGCGTACCTTATTTAGGACCGTCTATAAATATGGCCTTAGGGCCATCATTGTAAAGATCCACGAATTTGTCTAATAGAAAGACTACATTTAAGTCCTAGCTCTTGCAATACAAGACCTAGGCAAATCTTCGTGTTATTTATATTTCCCGCACGATTATTCAAGTATTATTATACTTATTTTTTATCCTGATCCCAGTCACATAAGGATTTAATCAGGTAATAACAATTGTCTCTAGAAGGAGGGCGAATCGAATACGTACATCTCCAAATATTAAGGATTTTGACTCGGATTTTGAAGTTCATCTTCAAATCCTCAAGTCTCTAAGAAATTTTCGAAGGCTATCTTCAAAGTTTTTGTTTTGAATATCTTCTCCAACTCATCATTAAAATGACAAAATCAAAGGCTGCTAATACTCCCCGTGATACTCTCCACAATACTTCTGCTGGATATTCCACGTTTCAATCAAAAGGGAATCAGTCTGGTAGAAACGCACATACCTTGGACCAAGCCCTCGTGGCTGAGCGTGCTCAGACCAAAACCGGGCATCAGACAAGGGAATTGATTCCTATATCTATGCAAGACTTTGAGTCTCCCGAGCAAGTGGATACACTTGTCCGGGAACTCCGGCAAAAAGCTAAGGAAATGAGAGCAGCACAAAGTCTATCCTTTGCTCCGAATAAAAAGTACATTTTTCTTCAAAACAAAATGAGAAGAGTGGATGAGTACCAAGGGAAAAGCCAAATGAAGGCAGTGGAATCTGAATCTCGTTCAGTTTTCAACCGACTTGGTTTAGATCTCTCTAGGAGATCCTCATCATGGCCTGCCAACCAAAAAATACCACAAGATTCTTCCATTCCAGAATCATTGACAAGGTCCTCTAAATACACTCCAATGCAAATCTCGTATTCAATAAGCGCTGAACCTAGAAATTCGGTCAGTCAACAAATGAGTTTTGCGCAGAGTGCTTTACTTTGAAGCGACAACCCCGAATTTCAGCCCATGATCGGTTGGGCCCAAGGGATTTTTCTCATTATGATTTTGGTGAACCAGTTGTTGTGGTGATAAGACCAGCAGTGGCTATGCAAGATAGCCAACAATCCCTTTTGCAGGATTTACAAAAAAGGTTAGCCGAGGTAGAGGGCAAGGTGAAATCAAAAGGAGATCTTCATAAGCGATTAAGCTCGAAAATGAGCCTTTGGCCATCGAGCTGGAAGATGCTCCGGTCCAATCGAAGATAAGTCCTCTCCAAGATCCTCTCTATGAGGGAAGGACAGATCCGGAGACTCATCTCTCTAAGTATAAGATTTATATGACTGGTAGAGGTGCGACAGATGCAACAAAATGTCGTCAATTCCCTCTCACTCTAGGCGAACTAGCCCATAAATGGTACGTGAATCTTACTCCTCGTTCCATCCATAGTTTATCCGAGCTTGGGGAGAAGTTTGTATCATACTTCGCTGCAAAAATTAATAAGCCGAAAAGTCGCCATCGATTGATGAGATTCCGACAACAGAAGGATGAGGGAGACGAGCAGTATATCGATAGAATTGATGAGATCATCCTCAGTGGTGAACCTGTCAGTGATGAAATCGCAATTCATTCCCTACTTGGAGGATTTAGGAGAGATTCCCCCATGTTCTGCAGTTTTACCAAGGACCTACCCATGACATATGCGGAGTACAGAAGACGAGCAAGCGAGCTCATTAACCGTAAAAATTATTGGCCCAGAGATTGGGAGAGGTAAAAGAGAACGAGAAAATTGACTTTCATAATAACAACAAACTAAAGTTACACACCTAGATGTTGAGGATGAAGATTTTTTCGGGGAGGAACCTCTAATACGAGCTGGGGGCATGGGCACATGCTCCAATCTGGTAGAGTTTTGGGAGGACTCCCCCATGGTATTATCTCTTCAAATAGCAGGACAAAAAAGCACTTCAACTCCAAGACAAAGATTAGAAAATTCAGAGTAGATAATTCCGTGCTTAATAAGATGTTACACTTTGTAAAGCCCTGGGGCATATGTACATATATTATTATATATGAATAAAAAGTTTTGTGCCTTTACAAAGTTATTGTGAACACTACTCGCACGAGCTTCATTGAGTTAGCGAGCCCAAAGTACCTAGCGCAAGCTTTGTTTGAAGTTAGCGAGCTCCAAAATACTTCGCGCAAGCATCACTAGAAGTTAGCGAGCTCCAAGCACACCTCGCGCAAGCGTCATTTGAAGTTAGCGAGTTCCAAGTATTCTCGCTCAAGCTTTATTTGAAGTTAGCAAACATGAATGTGTTTGGAGACAAAGTCGTCCGATCTAAACTAAAGGCGAGCTAATTATCTTGCAAATTGAGTTTAGTGTGAGGCGCAGCGGATTTAGCTCGACAAATATAACTGACGAGAGTAATCCATTAAAAACAAAGTCCCTTGACGAGCTAATCATCTCTCAATATGGGCAAAATCAACTCAAAGGCGAGCTAATTATCTTGCAATCAAAGTTGGCAAAATTTTATGTCTAGGCGAGCTAATTATCTCTCTAACACAAGCTAAAAACAAAGTCTCTTGACGAGCTAATCATCTCTCAATACGGGCAAAATCAACTCAAAGGCGAGCTAATTATCTTGCAATCAGAGTTGCCAAAATTTTATGTCTAGGCGAGCTAATTATCTCCCTAGCACAAGTTTATGAGAGCATAACTGCAAAGTCCAAATATTGTACAAGGACAAGATGGTCTAATAAAAAATTTGGACGTCCACTGTTTAAAACACATTCATCTCCGAGCTCATATCCCGTGATCAAATTATTTTGATGATATTAATTGATCACAATATGAGTGGGGGCATAAAGAGTCCATACTTAACGAGCATGCAAAGCGACTCAAATTGCATCCGCAAAAGCAAAATAGATCGAGCATTGACCACAGAGCACAATATCCTCAATTGGACCTCATTATTGATTTGATCCTTATTGAGCAGTGGTTTAAGAGTCTAAGCGATGCATAGGAAAATTCTTGCACGACAGTATAAATTCCACCTTGCAACTCGTCATTCTCTTTTCCTTTTTCCATTTGCACCTGTGCATCATTTGTCCCAATATTTTTCTTCACTTTGAGGGCTATGCGTCGAAGGTACATATTTGTTGGAGCTTGAGTAGTCAGGTTTGCGGTCTAAAGAGCTAACATCTGAGTAACTAGCAAGGTGGTATCCTCATGGATTTCTCAGATAACAATCTTAAGTTCATCAAGTCCAATCACAACGGATGTCAAAAATTGTCCATTTCAGATGGCTTGGTAGATACAATCAAAATTTCTCCAAAGATGATCAGAATGCTCATAAGGTGAAACCAGGAGTTAGGCATCAGTTGTTTGGGGGCAATTTCCCAATATTGAAACACGTACGTGATGGCCGAATGAAGAGAAAAAAGGAGACCTACTTCCATCATATCATATGTCACAATTACCATTCCTATTAGGGTTCGACCCATCCTTTAACATGAATAAGATATGTAATAGTGTACATCACGGGGTGTATCCTATCTTCCATGCCAATAGTTAAACTCATTCTGAGTCACGATACTCATTCTGAGTCACGATACTTTCAAAGTTATTAGAGTGCCAGCGAGTCATATCAATTCTCAGAAAAGACTTTGGGCAGCGAGGAACCGAACAATAGGGATGATTGGTTAAATATTCAACAAAAACATAGTTCGATCCAATGTCAGACTCTTGCTCATCCAAAAGTTGCTATAATAATATCCCAAGTCCAGGGAGAGTACGAGGCAAAAGACCAACAGATGATGACCTACCAGAAGATAGCCGCGCATCTGATCTTGATGTTTACGCAGGTTTACATCAATCAGATACCGTGACTAGAAAACACACAAGCAGATGCCCTAGCCCGACTAGCTACCAGTAACGGCGAGGCTGAGGTCACGGAGGTTGTAATCACCAAGCTGAAGAAACCCTCGACGTCCGATTATAAAGTAAATCAGACCTCGAGTGGGGGGCAGGAAGAGGACAAGGACGGTGAAGATTAGTGCACTCCGATCTAAAAATACTTAAAGGATGGAACAACCCCCGAGGACACATGGGAAGCTAGTCGGCTGGTGAAACAAGCTGCCAGATATACGCTACTGGATGGCCAACTCTACAAACGTGGATTCTCTCTATCCCTACTCAAATGCTTATCTAAGAAGCAAGGGTTCGAGGTGTTAGAAGAAATTCATGAAGGAATTTGCGGAAGTCACGCTGGGGGGCAAGCTTTGGCATATAAGACGAACAGGCAGAGATACTACTGGCCCACTCTTCACAAGGATGCCACCAGCTTCGCACGGAAGTGCCGAAAGTGTCAATTTTTCGCACCTAATATCCACTCCCCAGCCAACCAACTGAAGTCGGTCTTCAGCCCGTGGCCTTTTGTAAAATGGGGTATCGACTTGATCGGCCCATTCCTACCTGGCAGAGGCAGTGTAAAGTTTGCTGTTGTAGCGGTAGACTATTACACTAAGTGGGCTGAAGCTGAAGCACTTACAACAATAACACAGGAAAGGACGATAGGTTTCATATGGAAGAACCTGATCTGCCGATTTGGACTTCCACAATCGATCATCACAGACAACGGAAGGCAGTTTGACGGCCAAAAGTTGAGAGATTTCGGTAGTTCGTGGAACATCAAGAAATACTACTCAACTCCGTACCATCCACAGTCAAACGGCCAGGTCGAGACGGTTAACAAAATTCTGAAACACATATTGAAGATCCGCCTCGAAGACAAGAAAGGAAGTTGGGCAGACAAACTCCCGGAGGTCCTATGGTCTTACAGACATCATACCGGGCCAGCACCGGAGAGACCCCGTTTGCCTTGGCCTTTGGGACAGAAGTGGTAGTACCAGTCGAGGTCCAGAACAAGACTTGGAAGGTGGTAGGATTTGACGAAGAAAAGAACGACAAAGCCTTGGCAGTCGAAAAAGATCTGATCGAAGAGACCAAAGCTTCGTCAGAAATGAAAAATGCCACCTACAAGCGCAGAGCAGAGAAGTACTACAATTCCCAAGTCCAAGATCGAAAATTCAAAGTTGGGGACCTAGTGCTGAAAAAGAAATCGATGACCCCGCCGGGTGTGTTTGGATCAAACTAGGAAGGACCATTCCGGGTTACCGCGGCCTGACCGAATGGTACTTATGACCTCGAAGACGCAGAAGGCAATGCCTCGTCATACACTTGGAGCGCGGCACACTTGAAAAAGTTTTACAAATAAATCGAGACTCTGTAATAGACTAGTCGAAGGTTCGCATCAAAAGTGTTGATGGCAACCGATGTAAATTACGTTGCTGTATAAAGTTAGAAGTTTTTCTCGAGAGAAAATGTCCAACTCTTCGAAGGTTCACGAAAATATCTAACCCTTCAAAGGTCCGCAAAAATATCCAACCCTTCGAAGGGTCAAAAAATGTCCAACTATTAAAAGTTTAGTAATACGCAAGGACCAAGGGCCCAAACGTTATAACCAAAACGCTCAAAGGCAAAGGCCAAAGTGCCCCAGGTCAGCGAAGGTGTCCTTCTTAAAGGATCACTAAGCGCCTACTGCCATAAGTTAGAAAAATTTGCGAAAAAGATGGGAAACGTCTAAGGCAAGGTTCACGAAACCCAATTTCCCAATGTGAATTAAACAAAGTACAACTCGCTACCCTAAGTGGTTTAAGACGAGGGATTCGCGGCCTTAAGTGGTGTAAGACGAAGAATATGTACTACACACACGGAGGTACAATTCGTAGTCCTAAGTGACGTAAAACGAATGATTCGCTTCTCAAAAGTAGGGTAAGACGAACAGTTGAGTACCCAAAAAATATATAAACGAGCTAACTAAAACCATAACGTAAGCGTGAAAATACAAGCGGAGACAAGATTGTAACAAAAGAGTCGTGTTCATTCAAAAAATACTTGAGGAATTTTCAGGCCGAAAATGATACCTGAAAAATTTCTGGAGCTGTGACTTAGCAAAAATCAAAAGACAAAAAGAGCTATCCTACGAGAACAAGAAAAAGACTAAGTTTCTGGAGTTGCGGGATCTCGGGGAGCAGGGATAGAAGTGAGGTTGACGGGGACCTCGGCATCGACTGCGTGGGGGGCGACCTCCCCATCTACAGTCTGGTCGGCCGGTGGGGAGAGCCGAGGTAAGATCGTGATGTCGCCAGTGCATCCGCTAGTGTCGAACCCGCCGATGTTGACCATAGCATCCCCACACACCTCCTGCATTTGCTCCATGGTTGGGGGAGTTCGCCCCTCCTCGTCCTCAGCGAGGTTCAATTCCGGCACGGGCACAGTGTTTATGATCTTGAAATGTGCCGGGATGAACTCGAGGGGCGGCCCGAGCTCGGGAAGGTCGCCTATGTCGAGCTCCGTCTCATCGGGGAAAGGGACCCTATCCAGACAGTCTTTGAAGTCGCCAACAACTTCCTTCAGCTCGTCGTCATGGTGAGCTCGCGCCCACCAAATGGCCAGGATGACTTCAGCATAACACTGGACAAAGCCCCTGTCTGAGGCCTCAGCTCTTACGGCGACCAAGTCCGCAGAGGAGGATGCATTGTTGCGGAGTTCGGTGACCTCATTTACCTTCGCCGAAAGCTCATCCTTTAGCTTTGAGCACTCCTCGTCGGCGCCCTTGACCAGACCTCGTTGGAGCTCCAACTCCTTCTTGGTCACATCATGCTGACCAACCTCGCGGGCGAGCTTCTCGGTGAGCTCCTCCTCCTTGACCTTCTTTTTGGCATCCATATCCTGCTGGAGGCCGGTGAGCTGGCGCTGGAGGTCGCCAAGTTGCTTGAGGGTGCTTTGCTCGGCGGCCAGAGATGCAGCGGCCTTCTCTTCGGCGAGCTTCGCCGATCTTTTGGCCTTGTCTACGGACTCTGCCATGGCGATCAAATTCTTGTTCTTCTCCTGGCGACCTGCTTCCAGTTGATCCGCCTGTTCGATCACCTTTTGACCAGAGAGGAGAAGCCCACTGGCGCAGTGCATTGAAAGCTGGGTATTCTCGATCAGGTTCTGTCTCTCCACGGTCGCCAGTTGGGAGTTTGACCAGAACCTTGGCAGCTTGCTCACCGTGTTCCGGGCGAGCCCGGCAGGGATTTGTCGCATAGAGGTGAGGGAGCGGGATCGCTAAAAGGAGTGAAGGGCCTCGTGCCTGTTGGGATGGGCAATGGAGGCATATCTGCGAGGTTCAAATACTTAGGTTAACGATTGAAAGGACAGGATAGTAAGAAAGAACAAGGATAGTAGGCGAGCTACTTACTGAACTCGCTCAGGGTCCCAGCCGAGGACCGTGTCATCATTCATTTGAACCCCGAAGGGTGATGGAGGAGGCGGCGACCTCGGCGTGGAGGGAAGTGCTAAAGAAGCAGTAGACTGGGCGGAGCCACCTTGCCCTGACCTCTCCGAGGCTCGCCCAGCTTGATCGGAGTCCTCGTCGCGAAGGGCGAACTCTATCCTCTTACGGTTTTGAGGATCCTCGTCGCCCACTCTGGTCCCATTACCTCTGTGGAGACCTCGCTTCCCCGAACCTTGCTCAGGTGTGGCTCCACCTCGCCCTCCACCACGACCGGTCTTGGCGACCTCTGCAGGGGCCTTGGTTTGCCCCTTTTGGGTCCCGGACCCACCTACCTCGCCCTTTTGTTGGGCGAGCTCAGCTTTCTTACTGGCATCCAACGCGAGTATTGAGGGCGGGGCGAGCTTATTCGGGCGAGGTGGACCCATGGCAAGCCGACGAGCTAGAACCTCGTAAGCCAGGGGAATTTGAACAGTAGGGAAGGTGACCCGGCTACCGTCTGCAAGAAAGAGAAATTGAGAACAGTTAGCATCTAGGGCGAGCTACCCCCCCCCTTATAGGCGAGCTTCGAAGAGTTGTAAACCTGGAAGCTTAGGACCTTGGACCGTAAGGTGGTGTGGCAGGGTGTGGAGCCCGGCAAGCCTCAAGCAGTGGTGTTGAGTGACGTGGGCGGTCTCCCGATCCTTTTGGCTCCTCAAATGGCAGACGGCCCGCACCACGTCGAACTCAACCGATACTTCGGGCATCCCACGGCTCGAGATGTGGTGCTTCAAACCTGCAAAAGAAAAGAATTAGATTAGTAAATCTAATCCGACCCACGCACACCAAGTAGGGGACCTACTGCTAGCCTCCCCATATTCATCGAGGGTCGGAATTCGCTCTCCTCGCCCGGAGTAGCTCATGGAAGCCCGCCAGTCTCCGCCCATGAAGACGAACTGTTGCTTCCAGTCGCGGACTTTATTCGGGAGGATCCCCAGAAATTTCTCCCCGGGGCGGGCTTTGAGGTAGTAGTACCCCTTGCTATCGTTTACTTACCGAGTTACGTCAAGAAGTTCGTTGAGCTCGGCGGTAGTCAGTTGGTTTTCGTACCCCTCCAATCCAAAAACCGCCAACGCCGCCAATAAGCTACTCCAAGCGTTGGGAGTGAGCTGAGTGATGGCGAGGTTGTTATCAAGTAAGAACCGGCCGATAATTGGGTGCAGGGGCAGTGTAAGCCCGGCCTAAAGGGTGTGAACGTTGATGGCCTTCAACCCCGCCGGTGGTGCATCAGCTCGCTCATCCTTCCTCGGGGCGTATAAGAAAATGTCGAGTGGAATCCGGTACTTCTCATGGAGATGAGGGAGTTGGTACTCGTTAATAATACTTGTAACATCACTCGCTTTGTAATCGGATTTGTTCGCCACGTCCCGATATTCCCTCCCAGGGAGATCGAAGCTCGCTGCATGTTGAGCAACATACTCCCCCCAGTTGAATGGGTGGACAACCTCGGCAGAGACCTGGTGCTCGACCAACTGGGGCTCCGGAAAACTGATAGAGCGGAACCACTCGATCGTAACTTCTTCGAGGACGCCCTATTGCTCACCCAAGTCGGTGACCTCCTCGCCGGCCTCGGCAACCTCTTCGTTGCCGCTTGGAACTCTTTCCTCTCGGGCGACCTCGTCACCTTCCTCCCATACCTTGCGAGTAACAGAGCTTGAAGCCCCTCCATCCGAATCGGGACGAACCTTGCCAGGTAGCTCGCCAGAATTTGGGCGAGCTACCGAGCCTACCTCGGAACTGGAGCCGATTACTATTGGGGAAATCAGGGGAATGGGCTCATTCTCGGCCATCAACTGTTTCTTGGGATTCCGGTTCGTAAGGGTCTTACTTGACGATTGGGTCGACATGATTCAGGCGAAGTTGTGGGTGTTCTCAAATTGTCCAAAATTCCTACCGCCGGAGTTATGGTACGAGGGTGGTCGGGAAATCTAAAGAGTTGCCGGAAACGTTTGAAATTTCTGGGAACTTAAAGAAATCGAAAGGAAGAAATGAGAGAAGGAAAAGGAATGGGTTTTCTACCTTGGAGAGCGCTGGAAACTTTGTCGGGAGCAAAGGTGTCGTTCGCCGGAAAAAGCTCTGAGAATTCAAAAATGTGAAAGTGGGAAATGAACTTGGTTTCCCCTATTTATAGATGTTGGGGCGAGGTCGAATATTCGAGGAATGAAGGGACCAATTTGCAAAAAATTTGAAAGGTTGTATGATGGGCGCAGAAAACGAAGCCTAAAAAGGCACACACGATGCCTTGATTCCCGCACCACGTCCGCCGCGTTGGAGCTCGCCCAAAAGCTCAGCACCTGCCCAGATGGAGTTCGCCAATACTCGAGTCCTCGTCCATGGGGACAAATCAGCTCGCCCACACATTAGATGAACCATGATGTGTGCGAGCTGTGGGGCAAATGTTGACAAGGCGAACTACCAGAAGATAATCAAGGGATTATCCCAAGGCTGCGAAGGTCGCCGAGGTGGGCAGGAGCTAGGTCATTGGTCCGAACCAAGGCCAACACAAGGGACCTCGGCGAGGTAGGAGTGGACCTCGCCCGAGCTCCCGATAGGCCGAGACCAGCGGCCAAAGGCACCAGGAGGAGAGAAGGCTACGGGCGAGCTACCCCTCTGGAGAGGGGGCTCGTCCCTATCCGAGGACACCTTGCCGAGGTCCGCCGCTGCATCATCCCCAAAAATCGCACAAGGCAAGGGAGCTCGCCAAGGACCTCGCCTAGTCCAAGAAGGCCAAATGACGGGTGCATAAGTAGGATATGTATGTGTAATAGCATAGAGCATTATAAAGGGAGCATTGTGAGGGATTAAGACGAAGGTTGCGGACCTTCGTCAACACCGGAAGCCATATAGGCTCACAAGGTGCCACCTCACACTTGCACACTTATAAATAAGATCTCTCTTGTACTATTCACAAGAGTACAATCACAATACACATTCACTTTCTCTCTCAAAAACTCTCCATTCTCTCTCTCTCTCTATCTTACCCTCCCAAGAACAAATCCAAGATTATTGTTTGGTAGAATTAATATGTTATAACAAGCCATATAATAAACACGATTAGTAAATTCTATCAACAATATCGAATATAGATATCGGTAAAATTTTAAAAATTATGAAAATTTAATAATAAACATTTAATACATAAATTTAACAAAAGAATATGAATAAATTTACATAAAATATATTTCTTTTATGTTCTGAAATCATTGATATTTTTTGCTAAAAATTATTGATATTATTAGATAATTTTTTGATATTTTTTATATTTCTTTGATATTTTACAATATTAGGTTCAATATTTATAGAAAGTTAATTGATATTGATATTACAGATCGATATTTATCGATTTCTTTTATAAGTGTTATGGAAATATCATTTCTATCAATATCAATATCGGTAACTATAAAAAATAGATATATCGAAGATACATTGAAAAAATATCGAGATATTTTCACCATTCATTAAAGCATACCATTTCAATTCTGGACCATCAACTTTATTATCTATTGTCTAGTTGCTTCACAATTAAGAAAGATAACGTGTTAATTCTTACGTTTATTTTCATTCTAAATTATTTCAGAGTTCCATTAGCCTTAATTGCAGATGCTTGAGTGATCCTTTGATTACTAGCGTAAAAAAAAATCCATTCACTTGAAAACATCTCTAAAATAACTATAAATTTAAGCATATTACAAATTCAAGAAAATTTAATTATAACTCACAAATTATTTAAGGAAAAATTCCCTGACGAAATGACTGGATCATCTTCTTTGTCATTTTTTTATTGATACTCTCGCAAGCCATAATCAAATACACACCATATCAAGAATTCTAGTAAATCACACCAACTGAGCTTAAATTGTTGGAACTTTTCCTATTGCAAATAGGATTTTTTTGGAAGGAGCATGGTAATAGATAAAATAATACTCCGTCCATCCCAACTCTTTTTCCCCTTTTTCCTTTTTGGGACGTCTCGTTTCTTTTTTTCTACCTTAAAAAATAATAATTTACACTCATAAAAGTCAATAAAATATACTTTTTATATTTTATTAATTAACTTGATACTCACATACTTTACTTTTTTCTTATTCATGTGCCCAAGTCTTTTGGAAAAAAGATCCGGGACGGAGGTAGTATAGATTATTATGAAATAAAAAAAAAAGATAAAATGAAAATTTTGGATTAAAATACTGGATGAGGCAGTGGCAAACCACTGGCCGTTAAACTCAATTTGCTTGCTTATTGTACTTTAGACCTTTTAAGAACAATAAGCTTGGAAGGTACGTACGACACCCAATCACACTGATCTCTCTAGCCAACTTTTAAATATAATTCAAATTTAAATAGCAAAAAGTTAATTTTTTTAAATTTTAGATAATATTATAAGGATATTCTGGAATTTTAAATATATTTCATAAAAATTTAATTAATTTATCTATAACGAAACTATATTCCCTTACGTAAAGATAGATGTTGCCAATATTTGATTAGTTTCTTGATAGCATTCAAGCCCATGACCAGTGTTTTCATAATTGGTGATCGGTGATCAAACTGGATAGAGCATTGATTTCTGGTTTAACTATCCAACCAGTTGGATCGACGGTCTAATCGTTAAAAATTATTTTAGCCATATTTTTTTAATATTATATATGTTACATTAAAAAATTAAATAAGTTAAATATTTTCATATAAAATTTTAATAAATTATTATTTACATATTAAATAAATACAATAGAATCATAGACAATCAAAATACTCGAATAACTCAATTTATAATATCAGACTATAATCCATTATCCACGACATGTTACATAATTTATGCATAGTAAAGTCTCAAATTAAAATATTACTATGAAAATTTAAAATACATAACTTATAGAACAAATTAATTTTGGGATTGAGACGTGTCTCAAGATTTAATTTAATAAAACATTAGAAAATAAATTTTAAAAGCTAAAATATAAAAATAGGCTGGTTCAACCGGCTTTTATCGGTTTTGACCGATTTTTTCCAATTGATTCGTAAAAATTATTTTCAGGGGATAACCGAATCGATTCTATGACCGGTTTCCGGCTCAATCGGTTTTTAAAAACAGTGTCCCTGACAATAGAAAAAATAAATTAAATTTTGTATGAAATGAAATCATAGATTCTTGGTTGACAAGGGATTATATTCTAAATTTACACACTAATTATTTGAGAATATGATAATGAACTTAGTATACTTCCATATTAGAGATCATGATAATTAAGAAAAACCTATGTTTAATAAAACGGGATTAAAGTTTTTTTTGTCCTATAACATGTCAAAATTTTGAATTTGGTCCACATGAATTACACATTTTAATTTTGGTTCTATAAATTTGAAAATATTTTGGTTTTGGTCATTTTACAAACTTACAGGACCAAAAAATAATTTGATATTGGTCCTGTAAGTTTGTAAAAGGACCGAAATCAAAATAATTTCAAACTTATAGGACTAAAATCAAAATGTGTAATCTAAAGGACTAAATTCAAAATAAAGCAAAATTATTGGGCTTATAAATTTTTAATCCCTAATAAAAATATTACTTGTCAAACAAGAATTAATAATTTCTTTTAATACGAGGTCTTGTTTATTACTCCTATCACACTAAAATGAAGGATAGTATAGCAATAAATTCATTAAAAATATAGGAGTAAGTCTCCTATGCACCAGTTACACCGTGCAATTTAAGTGTATTTTTAAAAAGTTACATCATTTATAACTGAAAAGTTACACAAATTATTACTGAAAAATTATAGCATTAAAGATTCACTTTTCAGTAATAACATGTGTAACTTTTCAGTAGTATTTTGTGTAACTTTTTAAAAATGAACTAGAATCGGTGCATATGAGACTAATTCAAAATATAGACTTAGAGGTCATATATGATTGAAATTATGTTTAGACAACAATTACCCAATCGGTCATTCACTCTCAAATGAATGAAACTTAAACCGACATATAATGATATAAGATGTTTGAATATGACACATAAATAGATAAGTACAGTCGACATGCGCACATCAAACACTTTCTCGGACACTTTTTTAATTTATGGACTGAAATCCTTTTTTTTTTTTGGAATGCCCAATAACAGACAATTTAATATAAGTATAATTGTTTTTTATGGAATCGAACCTATGATATTGAGCTAGTGTAAATTTTGATACCATAAAAGAATTTTTTCTTATTTAAAAATTTAAAATTCTTAAAACTATAAACTATTTAATTTATTTAATTTTCGTAACCGATAGAGTTTTTTTGAGAATGACACACGAAGCTATAGAAGTCATTACATCTACAAGAGTTTACACATGACGTTTATAGTTTACAGAATCAACATGTGGCAGAGAAGATGACACGTGGTGTTGATAATTATAAGTCAGGACATATATAAGAAATATGGTGATGGGTTGTAAACGAATCAAATATTTTTAGTTCGATTTGGTGTTTATATTCGAATTTTGATATTCATATTCGTAATTTTGTGATTCGAATTCGATTATAAATATTCGATTCAATTAAAAATCAAATACAACTACAAATATCATGGTATTCTATTCGGTAATCATAAATATTCGAATAGATATTTAACTATATATATATATATATATTATATTTATTAATAATTAGTTAAACTTTTCACTTTAATTGTTAAATTTAGTTACAAAATTTAACATTTAATAAGCCAATATATTACAATGTTATTAGAGTCCACCATATACATTTAACTCATAATTAATTTAGTTTGAGAAATAATATACTAAATCATAATTTTAATAATTAATATTTGTGAAACTCATTAAACAAGCACATGTTATTTCACTTTTTTTGTAATTATGACGTGAATTTTTTGGTGGAAATAGTTAGTTGTGCATTTATAAAAATAAAATATACAGAAAAAAATAATCTCATTTCATATAGATATGATGAATTTGGAAAAAAAAAGAAACATGAATGATTTCTATTTTTTGTTCCATATCGGATAGGTGTTCAAGGAAGAATGAGAGTAAAGCCTTATAAAATGGGGCACATGCATGAGTGATTGTCATTTCTTGTTTCACATCTAAGTAGGTGCTAAAAGAATCATGAAAGTAAAGCCTTATAAAAAGGGGCTAGAGGATCAAATATTTTTGGGAAAGATGCTACAGGATACAAAGTGGAGGATTGGTTTGCTGCAGGAACGTTGACATTTTTTAGTTTCCCACGCAGTACAAAGGTAAGTGCAAAAAGACGCATATACCCCTACATATCAGAAACTTTTCACAAAGTTTGCACATAACCCAACAAGCCATTTTTCCCTCATAATCAGGTCAATCATATCTATGCACAAATATACAGGGTTCTAAAGTTGAAGTTTACACTCTTCTCTGGGTAATTCGGATTAATATTCAATACAAAGTTTGTCGGAGTTAATTTCTTCATTCCTAAATCGGAAGTCTAAGGTTCGTAGGAACACAGGAAGCGCATTCAATAATCTTGAAAATTAGGTAGTTGTTTGGGTATTGTTGCATATTTATATTAGAATAATGTTTAGATTTTCTCCATTTACGTCTGAATTTGAATTAGGGTTTTGCGACGAATGAATAATCGGCGCAGTATTTCAGGAGAAGGTGCTCCAATGGGCAAGGTGAACGAGAAAAAAGAGAAGGCACCAATTAAATGCTCGATGAAAGGTGGTACCAGTGGATCTAAAGGGAAAGACAAAGAGTTGCAGAAGAAATGTATTCCTTTTTTATGAGTAGAGTACTTATAAACCAAAACATAACTGCTGATATCTCGGTACAACATGATGTCTAGTATAGGATGAACTTATATACGTGTAAGAATTTTATTTGACATTTCATGTGCTTATTATTTGTTATAAGCGGAATAAGACCAAAACTCTGTGAGACCAAATAAGTGGTATTGTTTTGAGTAATAAGTTTGAATTAGTGTTTGTTAAAGAAGGTCGTATGTAAGATTTCAGAACTGTTGTCGTTGACAAAAAGCTATGTTTTTGGTTTACATCTGTTTTTAATTTAATTCAATTAATGTCCTCCACATGAAGTTAAAATGCATAAAAACTGCAAAAGCAAGAGTGTACATCAAAGTCTTAAAGAATAGGTAGATTGTTAAAAGGCTATGTATTGAATACAAACAACTGTTGACTTGTTAACCAATGTTATCTACCTTAACAGAGGACAGTGAGCCATGTAAATGTCCAGCTTCTAGAGGAACAAAGAAACAAAAGGGTGCATCAAGTAGCATATCTAAAGGTACAAAAAATGATTTCTTTATAACATGTACACATGATCCTTTTTAATGTGTCTTAATCATGATTTGTGATTTAACATTCAAAAAATGCCAAGACTGTTGGTTGTAGTGGTATCAGTAAAGGGAAAGGGAAAGGGTTCACTAAACAAATCCAAATAATAAAGCCAAGAAATCCATTTGGTATGAATTCGACACTTTGTTACTGCATATGATTCACATATTTCTTTCCATTGATAGAAATAATAACAATAATCACTCTGCAGTACATGTTGAGATCAAGCCAAATACAACTTATTATAGGAGCAATCTCAAGAGTTCAATGAAGGACTTGAAAATAATTGGTTTCAAAGCTGTTCATATTGATCGTCTAAGGAAGAGTGCATTCTGGGTGCTTATAAATGCATTGATAACAACTGATCATGAGTTATGGAAAAGCAAGTGTAACAAGAATGAAGGTGATATTCAAGACATATTGCGGACTTTTGATGTTTACAAAGAGTGTTTCATTATTGGTGGACAAGAAGTACAAGTACGAAGCATTGATGTAAATGTTATTTTTGGAATAATTGGAGGGACTGTTTCCATCCCCCTTACTGAAAAGGAATATGAGTTACCCCCTGGATAGAACGATGTTTTGGAGCAGAGATGAAGGAAAAGAAGGGCCAGTTCTTTTTATACAAACACTTCATATATGAGAAGTTGCGGACGACTGTCAATGTAGATGACACATTAAGTGTAGATGATGTTGTACGATTAACGCACTGCTATCTGCTGGCTTCCTTGTTGGCACCAGGACAGAACGGCTCCATGTCTTTCCACCTTACTATGTATTTAGAAAATTTGTCTCACATATGTGAGTATGATTGGAGCAAATACGTTTCGGATCACCTTCTCTCACAGATACATTCCTGCAATAACCTAATCATTTGTGGGTGTGCAACGCTTTTGCCGGTAAGTATGACAATAACTGGTATTTTTTGAAATTGTAATTTTAAACATGTACTTCTCACACTGATTTTTGCTTTTTATTCAATCAATGGTGTTTTTGCAGTACTGGTTATGTGAGCACACTTGTTTAATTAGACCATGCAGCACTGATGCTTTCCCACGTTTTTTGAGATGGGACTTAAAATTATTAAGCAACACATTGGGTAGAATGGACCTTCTTCGGTTAACAACTGATAGTGTAAGTATTTATTATTATTGCATATTTATTTACATATATATATTCCATTTTTGGTCTTTAACATCAAGTTTAAATATATTTTCATTCTAATTTAGGTGATGAAAGATCCTCTTGAATTAAGCGCTGCCAAAATTTAAATGCTTCAATTTTATAACACTGAAGGAGATGAAGAAGAAGATTTAGAAGGTGCAACCACAAGTGACCAGCACCTACCAAATGAGGACA
Source organism: Prunella vulgaris (assembly GCA_026898435.1). NCBI lineage: Eukaryota > Viridiplantae > Streptophyta > Magnoliopsida > Lamiales > Lamiaceae > Prunella > Prunella vulgaris. The sequence goes on from JAPKLY010000183.1 coordinate 444,657, forward strand.
CATATGAAATCCCAATAAAGGTTGACGGCAACATTACAGAAGAAACAACCAGTGTTTGTAGGAGCAATTACAATGAACATTGTGCAGCCCACATTGAAGACACAGACATTAATGTTAAAATGAACACAATTTCCGGGGTCAACAATGAGGCATTCGATGAAGGTGTAACACATGCAGCAGGTTTGGATGAGTTAGGTGAGGGATTCGAGGCACCTAGCTTCAGTTTAGATTTGACAGCGCAAATAGAGAGTGTGGATGAGGAACAAGGCAGACACACATGGAATTCTGAGAAAATACAGTTGAAGGAGGAAATAGCAAGATTGAACATTCAACTGGAAGAGGAAAGAACAATATTGCAAAATAGAGAAAAAGAGCTAGAGGAATTGAAGACAGAGAATCTATTGTTATCAGAAAAGGTTAACAACATTAGCAAACAGAATATCCAAAAAGATAATGACATAGCTATTTTGAGACAGGAGTTGGTGAATTTTGGAGCACATACAAATGAAGAAGTGAAAAAATTAGAATAAAAAAATGCTGAGTTATTAGCTGAGTTAAGTATGCTGCAAGGAAAATTCCAAGAGCGGGTTGTATATAATGAAATGCACAACAAAGGTGCTACTCCAGCTAAGGTTGAGGGTAGCAAGTCCCCTGATATTATAGAGCATGATGATTGGGGATCTATCAATACAGAACAACTGAAAGCTATTGAACTGATTGAACAAGAACATACGTCTAGCAGGAAAGATAAAGGCAAAGAACAAGTTGAACATGAGACTGGATCAGAGGCACAGAGGTTGGATCAGGCTGCTATTCCATTTGATTTAAACATGGAGACAACAATAAACGAAACTGAGAATGAGGAAGACAATGCAGACCCAACTATTAAGAAACGTAGAACAAAGAAATGCATAACACCATCTACTATGATAAGAAGAGTGAAAAAAAGAACAACTGATGACGACAGACGACCAGTGGTGTTTAGTCCTGAAGGTCGATTGTTTCAAAACCTAACTACTCAGCAACAAGGATTAGGTGGTGTTGCTTTTAAATGGATTGAATCAAGGAAAGCAATACAACTAGTCCCACCAAAGATACGCGAGATGATAGCAAACTTATGGAATGAACATGGTGAAAGGTAAACATATGTCGTTATATGTACAAACATAATTTATCAACTACATACTGATAACATATCATTACTAATATTTTATTGGGTGAGGTCAGTGCTATATGTTAGAGATATGGAGGAGCCCTAAGAGATGTTACATTAAAGAACATATTATCCATTCTAAATCATGAGCGACTATCATCTCCAGTACGTACACCCACAAACAATTTTTAAAGCCATCACGAAGCATTATCTATTCTTTCAAATATATGTTGGCTTATGCATAAACACACAGGTGATAGATGGTTGGACAGACTTGTTGTTGAAATTGTACAAAGACAATGAGAAGGAAAAAACATATGTCTTCACAGCTTGCTGTTGGGTATATATTATTTCAACCACAACTTTCAAATTCCTATATACATATGGAGTCAAAATTTTTGTCTTACTATCTATATTGACTAAGTTTAAATAACATTTATAGGATTTTGTAAATGACCAAGGGAGTTATTCAATTGGGACAGTGCATGCTTTACTAGATAAACGATTAATGAAAGTGGGCATGGATGATGTGCTAATTTTCCCTCTACTAACAAAAGGAGGTGGGCGTTCGAGTAGTTCTGGAGATCACTGGACAATGTTGAGTTTTGACCTAACTAATTGTGAGTGGAAGTTTTTTAATTCACTACGTCCACGCAGAGGAAGAGACATACATTACGAACGGTCCTTGATAGTGGTAAGTAATTTTCCTTATGCATAGAAAATAGTCAAACATATCAAAATACTACTTTACAAATTATTGAACATCATATACTAAGCTTGGAGGCCAAATTTACTTAACAATCACTTTTTCATATATTTTTTGCAGGTTAAATATGTCGAAGAGAAACTCAAGGCAGCCTTTTCAACAAAAGCTCCTTCACACCCTTTTATAAAATTTGGAGCAAAAAAGCCTTCTGTGGGAGTATGTCCAAGGCAAGAACCATCATCTGTTGATTGCGGAGTGATAATGTGCTACAACATCGAAAATGCGCTGCGAAGTCGCTCAGCAGACCAATATCACTTTACACACGACGAAGCTGGCAAATATCGGGCTAAAATGGTGAAATGGTTTCTAGACTTTTTATCCATTGAGGATGATGATTAGTGTGGTGATTAATTGTTTGTTTCATTTAACAGTATTGATTACATTTCCTAAACTAGGTCCATCAATATATTGGGTTCTGTTGTGGGATACTGGAAGTTAACTTTTTTCCATTTGTAGTACGCTTAAATTTCCTTAAACATGGAAGCATGGACATGCAATTTTAAATAAATTAATGCGTGTTTAATTTCCTATTCCTGTTTATATCTCTGAATGCTTTTCAGAAATTAAATCTATAATTTTTTAAGAAGAATAACAATATAATATGATTTTTTGGGTGATGGTTAAAATGAGTTTTATGAGGATGAGACAACTGGAGTTTTGAACTTTTTTAGACACAATCAGAAGTTAGAACATATTTTTGAACTTCCAGGAAAAATATGGCATTACTAATTTTTTATTTTATTACATAATATTAATGTGGTAACTAATTCTAAGCTCTATATGTTTTGAAGTTAAGTCTATATTCGTTTTGGCCTTCTGATTTCTTCGTAAGTTAAATCTATATTATTTTAGAAGAATAAAATCATATATAATGATTTTGTTTAAAAAAAGAAACATATATATTATAAAATACAAAAAATATCTTTGTTATAAACTGGAAGAGATTCTCAATTACTTTAAGTTCACAAACTTTTCTGATGCGTAATGTATAGTTTTTTTAATAATATATGCTTAATATGAAATTTGAGAGAATTCATGAATTTTTTTTGGGTAATTGTTAAATTAAGTTTTTCTTTAATGATGCATCTGGTTTTTCTGAACTTTAAGCCACAATCAGCATATAGAACATATTTTCGAAGTTCCAGTACAATAAAAGGCATTCATAATATTTTTTTTAATAAATAGAATTAGTGAAGTTAACTAATTCTAAGCTCTATATTTTTTGAACCATATACTCAATAATGACAAGATGCATAAATATTTTTGAACTTTAAGTAAGAAATATAGACATTGATTATTTTTTTATTTAATATATATAAAAATGTGTTGTAACTAATTACGAGGTTACAAAATAACAAAATAACAAATTAATATATATAAATTAGTGTGGTAACTAATTATAATAATAAATACGATAGATAATTCAATTATAATAAATTAATGAACACTATGAATAAAGAGGTAAATATACCTATACACACAAATGCCTTCTTCATACTCTTAAATATACAAACACATTATAAAAAAGGAAAAAAAACCTGATATTACACACATATTAGGACAAAGATTCCTCAAAAATTACTTTCCCTATTTCTTTTAATGGATTTTTTTTTAAAAAAACTTTTTTAAAAAATATATCTTCGCTTCAATTATTCATGCTTTTTAAAAAGAATTTTTAACTAGAGAACAAATTTACATTAAACAATGCACCATGTTGTATCAAGTACTCGCAGAACCATATAAATTTGTGTTTATTAGTGTTATTTATTTTTAATTTTTTTTTTATATAAAAGATATTACACTAGATATTATTTACGCTACCTCATTTGATAGTTAAATCAAAGTACACTTCACATTATTTAGCCACAACAGTTCACTAATCCTTAAAATAGTTTATAGTTAATTACTTTGCACTTAAACTGAATATTATAATATGTTAATACAATTAATATTTATTCGGCACCGAGACTCGGAACATTCCCCAAGGTGCAAAGGGAACTTAAAATGAAATTTAACTTTTTCTCCATTGTCATGTCCTAAAAGTACAATCAATTAAATGCTGTGACTAATTTCCTATAAAAACTTTATTTTTTTAATGTAAAGACACAACCAAAAAATGTCCGGGAAAAGTTTCTTCCCTATTGCCAAACGCCAACTTACTTCGCCACCTTCATAACCTCTTATTGTCAAATCACTCTGCACAACTTGGAAACCACTCCCCCTTTTTTATCATCATTATCGGCGACTTCCATACACACAACCCTTCCAAAATGGCAGCTCTTCCCCAACTACCAAACAAAATCATCGAGAATATCTTCGAGAGATTGCCGACGAAGGAGATCACGCAATGCAAGGTTCTGTCCAAACAATGGTACGAAGAGATTTCCGGCACCCCCTTCATCAGAAGGCATTTGGCAAATATGTCGGTTCAAAATAGGGTTTCCACCCTCCTACAACCGGAACATTGCTTCGTGCCTTTGCAATATTTCGAGACGATTGACGGACAACTGATGAATCGAAGGGTTGTTTATCAGGGCATGCGAGATTTCGAGTACGTGGCCAGCTGCGAAGCCGTCGTCCTCATCGCAAACTTGAATGACGAAATCTTTTTGTTGAATCCGACAACAAACCAACGTTTTTATCTTCCCCAAAACCCTATTGGCTTCCCCTCCAGTACTAACTCTTCTAGTGTCTTGTTTGGGGTTGGTTACAATCCAGTGGAGGGAGATTATCAGGTGTTGAAGCTATCCCTATTCCACTGCATGGAGTGGAAATCGGAGCTGAAGATCTACTCTAAAAGCACAAACCAGTGGAAGGATTTTGGTGAGTTCCCTCATCCTCGTTTGGTTAATAACCTTGTGGTGTATGCTAATTATTCTGTGCATTGGTTGCTATTCTCTGAACATACTGTTGCTTTTGACCTTGTGAGGGAAAGCTTTCAGCTGATAACTTTGCCTAAACAAGTAAATCGGGACTATAGGCATCATTCCTTTACTGCCCTCAATAATGATACAATTGTGTTGCTCCCTACGTTCTATATGGCTAATGAGCGTGTGGAAATTTGGATATTAACTAATTACTATGATGATAACTCCTGGGAAAGGCACTATGTTGAACTTGACTTCCCCATTAGAGAAGTGTACAGAGTTATCAATTTTCAGCCCCTCTATTTTGTTGAGCCAAATCGAAGGAAAATTGTGTTCCGTGTTAACCCCTTAGGCACATTTTGGTGCTGGGATTTGGAAGCCCACAGGTTCCAACCATTTGCAGGTGAACAAGTTGTGAACATAGCTTCAAGTGCTTTCCCAATAGTCGAAGGTCTTTCGTGATCCACGTGTTACTCATGCTTAAAGTGCTTCCCCTATTTTTGCCTGACTAATTCCACTTTGATGCAACTTTTAAGGATATATGTAAGCATATGATGGGGATAGTTATGTAATATAATGTAGTAAATATGTATTGCAATAGAACCTGGTATTTTGGTATGCTAATAGTGTTATGTGATAAGGTTATGTAGTTGAATTTTGGGGTTACTTGTTGAAGATATCCTAGTCTGCTGAACCATTTCAGTTTGTCATAGAAATATTCAAGCATATTAGCCTTTTTGTATAAGAATGAAACTTTGCAGGCATCATGAATTATATGTTCAGGAAATATCAATAGATGCTGCAGTATAATATATGTAACCAATTCCGTCAGTTAAGAAGATATTATTATGTACTTATGCGGCTTCTGCTGTTATTTATAATTAAGAATATATACTTTCGTGAGGTGAAAATACTGCTATGTTCCAACATAATTGATTAAACCCACAGAGTTTTAACATCATTAAGGTAGTCATCATATTACAGCTAACTGTGTTTTTGACATCGAGTACATATATACTTCGAAATGTTGGTTTTAAGTTCAAAACGAGTATATTGTAAATCGTGAGTTATTATAGCAAACTATAAACAACTGAAACCAATGTATGTGCAATTAATTAAATATAGCTTCAAAGTCAAGCAGTAATGGTCAATGATGAGGGCAAATTGGTCTTTAATAAAATTTTATCAAATATGTACCAATCTTTCACGGTTGATGTTTCAACTCATCATAACAATTCACTAAACAACACATTAGATTTGATATGACATAATATTGAAAAAGATGAAGAGTATTTATATAGAATTTTTAACTATGTAATTGAGAGAAATTTGAGCAAAGAATTCAAAACAATCTATTTTATCACACAGTCCTCTACTATCATATGTTTCACCAATTAACTATAAACTATTTTTTATATACAAAGAAGTGAGAAATATTAACTTCCAATTTAAAAAAAGAAACAACTAATATGCCATCAATTAACACAACAAGTTATGCACTTGTACAAACTTTTTACCAATGAAACAAATTATTCTAAAAGTAAAATATATTAATAGGATATCAATTAAAATTAGCAAAACTAATTCTTTTAAATGTTAACAAGGTAAAATGAGATGCTTCAACATTTAGGCTTTTGTTAGATCAAAAGAAGATGTAGTTTTATAATAGAATATTTTATATTTCATATATAAAATATATAAAAAAATAAAATGATATTTTATGGGTCACATAGATATATGTGCTCCTATTAGCTCCAACAAATTAACAAAAAAAAATTTATTATATATCCAACCAATAAATTATACTAAGATATTCAATAGTAGACATACTCTTTAGTTAGATACGCGGGCAATGGGAGATACTTACATAAAAAAAATGGATCAATTGTAACTTTTACATTAGAGTGTTATGCAAATTATTGACCACATTCGCAAATGGGTTAACACAAGATACAATTTCAATATATACACAAAAATTTAATATAATAACTCTGATATATATAAGTAATACCTTGAAAATTTTGGTTAAATGGCTACCATGTGGGAGAAGTCAATTCCACCAAGACACAATTTCTTACAACCATTGAATACCTTATCAATTTTCAAGTCGTCGCAATAAATGTAAGCATAGATGTGTTATTCAAGTTCAAATGAAAACATTACAGTACAAAAAAATAGAGTTAAGACTTGTGATTGTTCCTAAACCACACATTTAGCAATATATGACATAACATTGAGATGATATTCAAATGATTGTTCCACATATTTTGACAAGATAAGTAAAAAATAAAGTGAAATTCCTACTTTATGAAGTAGGTAAATAATTCACAAAAGTCAATAGCTTCTGAGTTTAGCTATAGTCCTCTACTATCCTATGTTTCACAAATAAACGTTAAAGCTATTAGTAACACACAACTCTACTATCCTACATATCACCAATAAAAGTAAAACCTATTCTTAACATATTGCCAAAAAAGGGAAAGATGTACAATCAAAACAACACAACACATACTTTTTTTTTCACAAAATAGAGGGGAAATAGTATCCATAATGAAATAAAAAAATGAAAAAAAACATATGTATTATGATTCAATAATTCTTATATCCTTATGGTGCTGCTGAAAATTAGTCTTGCATATTTGTATAGAAGTTTTTGTAACTATTTAATGTTGAACTTATGTAAACAACTTGAAAACATGTTAATATCCCTTAAAATTACAAAGCCTAAAATGCTCTCAAGGCATTAATAACGATCTATTGTTTTTTAATATTGGAATAGGGATATGAAGGTAATTTACAAAAATGTACGTTCAATTCTTCTGCATAAGTTCAATTAGTAAATAATACTACGATTATATTTATTGAAATTGGAAACCTAAAAATAATTATTATACACAAAATTCCAAATTTTATATTGTATTTTAAATAAAGCAACATTACATAAATAATTTATAATAAATTATTGAGAGAATAATTAATTGTTTTAATACACAATTTAATTATACAACACCAAATCTATAAAAAATATATTGCACACAAATAAATAAAACATATATTTAACATAAATGCATTAACGAATATACCAAATGTTATGGTATGTCTCAAGTGCAAATTTTATATGCAGGTATTAAAAAACATTTCCTAAGTACAATTTTAATTGTAATGAAAGAATTACAGTGGGAAATAATACTACGATTATATTTATTGAAATTGGAAACCTAAAAATAAGTATTATACACAAAATTCCAAATTTTATATTGTATTTTAAATAAAGCAACATTACATAAATAATTTATAATAAATTATTGAGAGAATAATTAATTGGTTTAATACACAATTTAATTATACAACACCAAATCTATAAAAAATATATTGCACACAAATAAATAAAACATATATTTAACATAAAATGCATTAACGAATATACCAAATGTTATGGTATGTCTCAAGTGCAAATTTTATATGCAGGTATTAAAAAACATT
>JAPKLY010000183.1:452935-477883 GCA_026898435.1 Prunella vulgaris
GAATTACAGTGGGATAACGACATCTGGATTGAAATACATAAATAATTTATAATAAGTTATTGACAGAATGATTAATTGTTTTAATACACAAATAACACCAAATCTATAAAAAATATATTGCAAAAAAAAAACATATATTTAACATAAAATGCATTGACGAATATAACAAATGTTCTGGTTGATCTCAAGTGCAAATTTTATATGCAGGTATTAAAAAACATTTCCTCAGTACAATTTTAATTGTACTGAAAATATTTCAGTGGGATGTGACATCTGGATTGAAATGCAAGATTCTAAGATATACAAATAATCTTTGAAGGTGAGGTGCAATGGCTTGACAAAACAAATGCCTTCTTATTATAATAAAGGTATTTAATTATATAAGGATATATTAAATTCAACGTCCCAATACATTGTCCATCAACACAAAACATCTACCTTAGCTTTTAATAAATTCATCTTACAGAGACTCCATATACGGAAACCACATTACCAACACACAACAAACGAACAGAATAAACAACATAATCACCTTGACAGAAAGAATTTTCCATTGAAATGAGTACGCCTGAAGTTTAATCGGGAACGCACCCCAGCGTTATCATTCTTTATCACGTCCAGAACTGCAACACGATTTTCTAGAGTTTGGACCATTTTTCGAAGACCTTCAAGCTGCTCAATCAGGAGATTTTGTTTTTTCCTACTTTGTTTTAAGTAAAACTCTACATTGTTCTTCTTTCTTGCAACACGAGCCGCATACACCTTGTACTGAAATGGTATTTCGTCGTCAACCCACTCAAAAAAATTACATCCTCCATGCTTTACAAAAACCACTCGTCAAGTTTAGATAAGTTTTTGAGAAATATATAGCGTCTCGATGTACATAATTGAAAGTTAGGAAATAGAGTAAAGTAAACCCTAACTCATCAAGTTACAGGGGTTATGAATATCAACCTAATAATAAATAAACAGAGCGAATACATATAAAATTACCTCCGACATAGGGCACCTCACAAATCTCCGACCTGGGTTCTCCTCAGTGTACAAAGTGAAAATTCTACCTTCTAAATCGTGAGCAGGACAGAAACGAGGGTATAGTTCCCATAGATTATTCAGGGAAAGATTACTGTAAGGTGATGAATTAGACGACGACGCAGTACGGTGGTTTGGATTAGAAGAATTCCTGTTCATTTTACTGTGAATTGCTTGCAGGGGGTTTTGGGCTGCAAATGTAATGTGAATATGAATAAATGCGTTGAATTTATAAATGTCCTGCGGTGGTAAGTTGATTTAATAATATATAATTATACGTTATAGGTAATACACCAGTTGCTTTAGATATTATTTTTTTGTAATAAATATGCATATCCGATTGTCCAACTTATATGCATAATTATACTGTTAGAAACAACTTAGTGATATTTATTTGCTTCTCACTAATTACAAAAGTTCCAACTATAATCAAATTATATAGACACATATGTGAATAAAAATATTCTTGACCTTAATAACAAACTTAATATAATAACAATAATATATTAATTTCTCTAGCATATTATTATAACTATTATACAAAATTACAAAGTTAATTATCAAATCATTTGACATTTATTTGATTACAACTTTTTCAAAATAGAGGAGAGTAAACTCTGAATACACCCCAAAATTTAATTATTCAAATGAGATCGTTACTTGTGAATACAACTATTTGTAATGAAAATTTGAAAACTAGTGTTTATATTTATGTCTAAATAAAATTCAATGCAGTGTCACATAAGTCAAAATCATACAACAAAAATTATACAAATCCATACAATTATAGCATTCGAATTTCAATTCCGAACAAAATAATTATTAACAATTCATAACATTGCTCAGAATACATGTATACAACAACATATCCCAATATATACTTTATATCGTCGTTGCAAGATTTGTGGGATAAGTTCAAAATAAAATGCCCATTACATTCAATCCAAAAGCAGCATGTCGATACTGAAAATACCAGATGTGAGTTAACCAAACATACAACTCATTCAAACAACAACTACTCCATCTTCAGCAAAAATAACAACTCGATCATATTAATTCATTAAACATCCATCCATGAAACACATAGGCCGGGACTACTGAAACACATCAAACAACAATTCAAATCCTTAACATTGAAACCATTCTTCATGGCACCTATTTACAGCATCTTCTTCAACTTGGTTGCCAACAACAGAAGCTAGTGGCTCAACAATGAGAGCAGAGGAGGGATGATAATCTGCAACACAACAAATATTGTGATTAGTAAAATGTACAACTAGTACATACATATTGTAACATAAAACATATATAGATTTATAGTATAAATAGAGTAACCTTGTGATGATATATTGGTCACATCTAGCAAACGCCCGCATGTGATTTCATCATGCCTACCAATCTTCCCACACCTTTGGCATATTTATTTCTTCTTCTTGCGATACTCACCATATGATAGATTCCGCAATTTTTTCGAACGACCAGGTCTCTTCCCTAGAGATGGAGGTAAAATCTTATACTCCCAATTTTTTTGTTTGTACTTCAACTTCTCCGTTTTCGGAATAGGGTGTAAATCAGACTCATAGAATTTTTTGTACATTGAGGTGTAAAAGCATTCATCCACATGTGGGAAAATAGATGTACATTTCAATTTGATTACGGCAACAACATGCACACACGGAAAGCCCTTTAACTGCCACTAAAAACAAGAACAAGTTTGACCATTAAGATCAACAACAACAAATGGTTTAGAATCCACCTTGAAGACACCACTCGGACATACAACCACATTCCAGTTGCTACAACGCCGAACATAAAAATTCCACAAATCCTCCTTGCTAACAACAAGTGCCCCAATCCATGATTCACATTGAGCTCTTCTATTAACAAACCAGTCACTAATCTTAGAACGAATCTCTTCAACCATATGGCATACTGGTAGTGATCTTGCATTTACAATCCATGCATTGAAAGATTCAGCTGCATTCGAGGTCATTTCACCATACCAAGTTATATTTGGGGCATAAGCTACAGCCCATTTCTCAAATGGAAGCTGCTCAAGAAACTCCTCAGCCAATTGACCACCAATCTTTTTAAATTCTTTAATTTTCAACTCAAATGTATTCATATCAGAAGCATATGCACTTTCCCGAAACAATTCACATAATTTCTCTCTATTATAGTTGTTCCAACCCTTTGAAAACCAACCTTTCAAATTGGTTAACAAATGATATAAACAGAAAAAATGCACATGCTCTTCACATATTTCTTTAAACGCGTTCAATATACCCAAATGCCTATCTGAAAAATAAAGGATCTGTTTCTGATGAATCAAGGCACGACGTACCATCTGTAGGAACCATATCTAATTTTCATTGTTTTCAGCTGATACAAGTGCAAATGCCACAGGGAACAACCCTGCATTTAACAATACAAATAATATCAAAAAAACATTTCAATTGTGTAAATCTAACATAAAAACCATTAGAATAATTATTCAATTCTCTACAACATGAAATCGCCGTAATACATACCATTGTTCCCATCATTTGTTGTTGCTGACAATAACGTGCCCTTTGCACGTCCTTTAAAAAATGTACCATAAAAAAATATCATTGGTCGACAGCAACGAAAACCATCAACGCATGCCTTAAACGCTATGAACAATCTTTCAAATTGATGTTTTTGTTCATTACATTGAATTTCAACTACACTCCCAAGATTAGTGCATTTTATAGCATCACAATACCACCTAAACTCATCATATGAATCTTCAAAAGTTCCAAAAATTGATTCCCTGGCACGTTCTACAGCACGATATGCCTTCCAATAGGGTATGTCAATCCCATACAAGTTTTTCATTTTCTGAATCACACACTTGCCACTAATATTTGGGTTGTCTTTCACATCTGCCAAGAAAAAATCCCCCACCATTCTAGGAACTAGCCTTCTCGTATCATTTCCAACTAAATTCCCAACACACTTATGCACCAAGTTTATATTAAAAACAACAAACGAATTGGTATTCCTATCCAGCTTGGCTTTGATAAACCAATCACAATGTGATTCATTAAAATAATATACTGCATGTATATATCGACTGTCATTTCTATAATATTTGAACTTAAATCATGTCTTCAAAGTGAACTTAATAAGACAGGATCTAAAATGTTTGGCACCCCCACTAAATACTGCTCCTACACCACATTTCATTATATTGCCCCAATCATCTGATAATAATGGTTCTCTTTGAGTCAAAGCACACCTATCAAATTCTGTAATTTCATTTCTTTCAACCCCCTTCTATAGAGGAATCCCCAGGCTTATTGTTAATAACACATTTTTTATTATTGTTGAAATCCTCGTTCAAGCTCACTGATAATAACCTCCTACAATTACTTTTCCGGGACACTTTACTAGATGATGGAATATACACAACACTATCAATGTGTATTGGATGAGGGCTTCTACAGGGTGAATTTTTTACACATATTTCAACATTCACAATACTAATTGACAAAATTTAACTTAGATAGAAGATATTCTTCAGATCGTCATCACATTCAAGGGCCACGTTATTAAACTGCCCAACTTGACATAATAAATTAAAAGAGATCATCGACAAATCGGACCACCAACCTCGGACCTGACTAATAATGTTGTAATGACTAGAATTCTCATCACACGACAGCAGCTTGCACACGCCATGATTCTTAAAGCTAAACCGAATTTTGTTAGCGATCATTCTTCTGGACAACAATTTGCCAATGAAATCCTGCAAAAAATTACAAAATATGTAGATTAAATCATATTTCCAACACTACTGCCGGAAATTAGGTCTCATAATTTATATATTTTGAAGAACATATATTTCAACTTAACTGCAAACACAATTGTAGAGGAGATATGTGGAAGAGCATCGGCCTAACGTATTGTTCATCTCCATTTTCTGGTATATCAAAGCGCCTGAATGGAGCGTATGCGAGAAGGAAGACGATTCAAAAATTTGAATTTTGAAATGTTTGACTTCAATGCTTTCATCTTACTCTTCAGCATAGCTAGCAGATATAGGGGTGGGAACGGTGCTTCAGTAGGGGTATACTATAAAGAGAGCTAAAGGTAATTACTTTTGGGTTGGTGAGTGTGGAATAAAGTGAATGGAGCTTGTGTATTTCCGGGGCAATTTCCCAATATTTTTTAGTCAAAAAATTAAAAAATATTATACTACATACGTCCCTAACCAATTTGCACACTTTTTATTTTGGACTGTCCCAAATCAATTTGTACACTACTTAAAAGGGAAATATCGATTTGCGTGCACATTCACAAAACTTTCCACACATTTATCAATTTATCACTACTTTATTTAAAAAAAACATTTTCTTAAACCGTGTGCCATTCCAGGGGTGCAAATACCCCTGGGACGGAGGGAGTATAATATATATATTTTGAAAAATTTGAATTTAATATTCGAATATCAATTTCGAATTCGAATATGAATATTATTTTATTATTCGATGAATACAAATATTTGAATTATTTAACGAATCTGAATCGAATACAATAATATTTGCTTTAATTCAATTACAACCCTGTTTGTTTATATATTGATTAAATTTCTTTTAAAGCAATAAATAATCATTATTAATAAAAAATCTAGTGTTTGTTGATATATTTGATTAATTTTTTTAAAGTAATAAATACTTAATCATGCCAATTTATATTTCTGAGGATAATCTATTTATATAGCGAAAGAGTCGACACATGAGACATGACATTGAAAATTTGAAGAGATTGACACCTGCAAAAGAAGAATTTTTAATTAATATAATTAGAATATATGTGCATGTAAGTGTATATATATATATATATATATATATATATATATATCTTTTTCATACAAAAAATCAATATTGTGAGTTTCATTAGGAGTAATCATTTAAAAGAATAAATTGCTGAATTTTATTTCTGATTTTCAGATGAGATTAGAATAACACTGTCGAAAATGAAACCATAATTGGATAATTCAGATTTTTTGACAGTATTGAGATCAAAATTGGACAATCGAATAAGTTATGAGATCAAAATTAAAAAGTTAAATTTTTTGAAATAAAAAAATGAACAATTTAATAAGTTATGGGGATCAAAATTTAAAATTAAATATATTGGGACAAAAAATAAACACAATACAAGACAAGTTATTGTACAAAACACTTTTATCTTTGAGTTGGTTAGTTTCCTTGGCAAGTGCATATTGTTGTGTGGTTAGTTTTTATTTATTATCTCATTTATTCACAAGACATTGTTATTAACCATAGTTGCTTCACTTTCGAATTTATTCCCGCTTCAACTATATTAGCTCACTTGATATCTGAATTGATAATAATATTTCATGTAATAATTGCACATTGTGCACCTTTTCGAATATCACTGCTACGTACCTTATGAATAAAACTTATTTTTCCGATATAAAAATTAAGGGAAAATGTTTTTTTTTCATCTTTTATCTTTCACCTGTTATAATTTGGTCCTCTAATTATTAGAATATTATTTTAGTTCTTTTTCTTTCAAAAGGGACTAATTTTTTTTTTTTTAAAAAGATAAAGAACAAAGATCAATATTTTTTATAAAGATAAATGACTAAAATTAAAGTTTAATAGTCAAGAGGAACAGATTCGTAATAGGTGAAAGATAAATTACAAAAAAGTAAAAGGCAGTGTCCAATTTTTGTAAGATTATAAAGAGAATGTCGTTTATTATGCAAACACCAATAAGATAGTGTCGTAAAAAAATATTTTTTTCCTTTATAATGCATGTAAGAAATTAAAATATAAAGTAATAAAGAGCAAGAAAATATATAAGGAAGGTGCAATTTGTAAAGAAATATTAATACATCTAATTTATAAAGAGCAACCCCAAAAGCAAGGCAAGAGTCTCCAACTCTTTCGGACAACGAATACATCACAACTCCACATCAACATGTCTACCTACTAAAATTAGCCCCCAATTAAACAACCTCTCTCAAGCATCTCCATATAAATATTCTAACTTTTAGTGCAATTCAAGACCCCTACACCCACCTCCACGACCCATCTTCCACTTTCGGAACCACGCTTCCCCTCCCATCTGCACCCAATATCCCGATCTCGTCTTACGAAATAGATGGAACAGAGCGGAGAGTGGGTGGCTCCGTTGACACTGACGTCATGGCTTGTTGCCCCGCAGTCTAAATCCGCGCGTCTCGTAATATTCGTGAACATATATATGGGAAGAAGGAGAAAATAAATAAACAGGTGTCAGAAATGTTAGTTATGAAAGAGGCGTGACAATTTTTCGTAATACTTTATTGTGCAATTTGTGTGCACTTTCTAAAGGGTACCGACTGGAGTATCTTTTTCCTAATACAAGCACTTTGTGTGTCCTTTCTCAATAGTACCGACTGATTTTATTACATAATATTATTTATTTTAAATATTACCAAATGATTTTATTAAATAATATTTTTTGTTATTATAGAACAATTTCACTGAACAATATATTAAATAAGTTGCAGAACATTAGTAGTTTTTTTTTCAGACACGGAACATTATTAGTTGATCGATGCATCAATTATATGGTATAAATATTTTTGTAAATATTTAAGTTGAAGGATAAAATATTTTTGGTGGAGGATTACTTTATCCTTCAAAGTAAACACATCATAATTATATTTATGTGAATTTTTAAATAATATCAGTTAAGTTTATTAAAAAATATTATTCTCTTAGTTTCAATTTCTATCTTTACACTTTTATTAAATTCTTTTCACAGAAAATAATAAATTGTGAAGATAAACTTGATACAGATTGAGTGATTTATCATGTAACGGTATTAATTATTTTTTTTAATGAAAAGTACAAGTTATTTTCATTGTACAACATTGATTCTTTTTATTAAATAGTATTAATTGTCTTATTAATTTTTTTTTTAAGTACTCGGTATCCAGTTCAAAATTCGACTAATTCAAGAAACCAGAACCCATCATCCACTAGCGGGAAAATCCATTTTACACCAGTGCAAAACCTTGTATGGACTGACTCATCTCAGAAAATAATCGCATCTTATAAATTTTAAATCTGAGACTTTAAAAAAATATTAATTGTGCATTAGTTACCTGATGCACATACAAAATTATTGAAAAGTTAGTTAATTTTTGTTATACTTTGATATGTACTACAAGTGCCAGAAATGTTTATTAAATACAAATTGTGTCAAAATTTTGTAATATATCAGTCTTATTATACAATACGTATATATTTTTAAATAATATAAATTGATTTTATTGAACATTTCACACCATTTCACACTTAATATTACGTACATTTGTCAAAAAAATTATCTCATACTTGTTGGCTGTTGCTATATTTTTTAAAATATAATAAAAAAAATATTATATTTCACCTAGCTAACACTATTATGTTTCAAACATTAATTTTATATAATGAATAATTTGCTCATTAAAACTTGTGTCGATCGGTACATGTAGTAGCAAGTGCAAAACGGGGAGAGTAATTATTTTAGATAATAATATTATTTATTTTCACTAAATAATATTAGTTGTTTCTATTAAATAGTATGAATTATTTTTTACTAAATGACGTTAGTTGGCTAATATTTATTATGCATCAGTTACATGATGCACACAAGTTAATCAAAAGTTAGTTAATTTTTGTTGTTCTTTTTCAAGTGCCAGAATGTCTGTCATATAAAAGTTGTGTCAAATTTATGTATATATAAGTTATGTTGTGCAATTTGTGTGCTTTTTAAATAATATCAGTTGATTTTATTGAAAAGTAAATTATTTTTACATAATAATATTAGTTGTTTTTACTTAATAGAATTTGTTGGTACATATTAGTTTTGCAATTATATTGTGCAACTAGCATATACAATGTTATTAAAAAAATTGTATTATTCTTTTTTCATGTATTCTTTAGGTACCAGAAATGTTTGTTATATGAAAATCTTGTCAAATTTTTGTAATATATAAATTATATTGTGCAATTTGTATATTTTTATAAATAATATCAATGGTTTTCATTGTATAGAGATAAATTGGGATTTTTGCGTAAATATTGTTTTATAAAATAATTTTTATATTTATAATTATTCCAATTATTAGACATATCTAAATTTTTCCCATTAATAATTCTTTTACAATTCCAGTGCCTTCTGGAACATATCTCAGTATAGGGAGAGTTACAATATAGTTCAAAAAAATAATACTGATTACAAATTGATTATGAGCAGAAAAAAATGTGTTTTTGTGCATAGAAAAATTATGTATATGTGTAAATTTTTTGAATCAATTTATAAATTTAATTTTTTTTAAAGTAATATGTAGATGATCCTACATTCACCACCGTGCACAAGTCCTCAATGAATCAATTTATTTTTCAATTCCCAGTTCCTCTATTCATTTCATCAATTTCTTACAAAAAAAAAAAAAAGCAAGCCCATTGGATGGCAACGACAAAAGTCAATACACATAGGCCCCATTTGGTAGGTCTGTAAAGCCCCTGAAACAAACGGTATTAGGCATACCAAACGCTAGAAAACGTTTCTTGGTTGCCCAGACCTTTTCACGGCCAGACCCACTTTTCCTGTAATTCTTTACGATTAGATCTTCACCCTCAGAAACCATATCATATGCCCCCCCCCCCCCCCCCCCTCCGATACATTTTCTCATCACACTTTTGATACCTAAAAATCGCAAATGGCATCTGAAGAAGTGTTGGTCCTGAAACGTGCCTGAATCAGTGTATGGGGGAATACACTGATAACAATTTTTTATTTCTCAGGAAATAACCCCTTAGGATTAATTTAGCTATAAACTGAGATTGCTCACTGAGAATTAGTCTTGAGGACTAAAATACTCCGGAACCAGATAAGCTGAATCCGGAAGTGTGCTCAGAAAAGATAACCTACCTACTGACTGCTGAGAAGCTGGTCAGTTAGATAGCTATCTAATCAAGTTTTTCAGTGCGAAATTGTGAGCCCTAGATTATACTCATTTTAAGTGTTTTCCTGAAAGTGTTTTAGCTTAGTTACTGAAAGAGTGGTTAAGGGACTGTGCTCAGTTTTCAGGATCAGGAAGATTGATTCTTCCTGAGTTTCAAAACAATGCTGATTGATTTCATGATCTAATGAATATGACAATTAATAATATGCAGAGCAGGTAAATCAGTGCACATGAATTTTAACGTGGTTCAAAGACTCAAGTTCCTACGTCCACGACCTGATTTAACAAGAGCAATCCACTCTTAGGATTGGTTCTTATTTTTATATGTGCAAGGTACACGAGCAGTCTCCTTCCTCTCTAAGGAATTCAACCCCTGAGTGGTTTTACAAGTCTTAGTCCTTCCCACTTCATGAACTCGCAAACTTGAGTGGTTTGGCTTTCAGTTTTTTAACTATTGGGATAACCCTTACAAATAAAACTATGCTAATGATGGATTATCACTCTAAGCTAAATACAGAGAAGATTCCTATCAACACTAGGAAAATTTGAATTGCAGGGTGTTAAATGCTTGAATGCTTTGAGCGCATGAATCTTGGATAATTTCGAATTAGAAATTTCCCGTAACCTTATTTGGGTGCAAAGCCTTCTGTATTTACAGGGAGATTTTTAATAAATCTGTTGGATGAGATCAAAACAAATCTTCCTATTTTAGGTAGGTGGCAGCCTAGGATTGTACGTTTACTTTTCACCATGCATGTTTTGGTGAAAGTCTTCTAGCGCCACCTGCGGACTATGGCACATTAAATGTGGAAGTCAGCTCCGTACACATGTGTCATCGTCTCACTGACTGCTTTTCAAACAGCAAGTTGTTGACAAGACTTTATGCTTCATAATAAATTAATTACTTCGAGTAAGTTGTACTTTAACTTTGGTAAAATGTTTGTCTTCAGTCATCAACTCTTTATCCTTGTCTTTCTACATCTTAGCATAGAAAGTTGCGACGAGTGCAGGGCAGAGTATTAGAGGTGGCATCGTTACAAACTTTGCCATCTTGGAACTTCTGAAAATTTTCCACACCTTCTTGACTTCTGGCGTCTGAGAACTGAAGTCAACTATTGGCTCATTGTGTATCTTCTCCTTTAAGGCAGTAATATTAGCAAGAAACTAAGCTCTTGAAGACTTAGTGAATTGATTGGAAACATCAGAGGTCGCTATTAATGGAGGTTTGAAAAGCTTGGGAGGGTTTAAGTATGCAGTGGGAAATAAGGGTAGGGATAATTTGCGTGCGTAAAGGATGCAAAGTGACAAATAATTCCCTTATATACCCAACTCAATTTTTTAAGAACGGTTGAGATTGAGAACTTTTTGAAATTCAACGGTTTAGATCAAATAATCTTGTGTGAGATCTTATACCAAAATTGTGGCTTTTCATATTTCATAAAGTGTAATCATTTGAAAAGGCATTAATGGTACCCGTTCCTACCCATGCGAAAAGCAAAATGCATTAAATGCGTGTCAGGGTATGTTTGAATTTAATACCAAAGGCTGCATTAAATAATAACTAAAAATAAATATGTGGTGAGGTATTTTAATTAAAACCCGTTATGACATCACATGCTCTGACACAAGAGAAATATGAAAGATTTGAGGGAATCATACCAGTTAGTCAAATAAAGTAATTTGACTGATACCACAATGTTGGGGTCAGGATGACAAGTCCTGAAGTCTGTGTCCTGATCCTTAACCTTACTGATCCTGAGATCCTTCTCCTGAGAACTTTCTTCTGAGCCACAGCACACTGATCCTAAAACCCATCCTAATCTTGAGTTGGACACACCATTCCTGACACCACTTGTTGGAGCATACTGAGTTGATACCACTTGATTAATACAATACCATTTGTTGTAAAAACTTGATATCAACAATCCTGAGCTTATCACCATACTGAGCTAAAACTTATCCTGATGTTTCTGCTCCTAGGTCAAGAAGTCCCAACTCTACTGACAACTCAACAAACCTAGACTCAGGCAAAGCCTTTGTCAGGATGTCGGCTCTCTGCTTGTCAGTAGGGATCCTCTCCATCCAGATGTCCTTCTCTCCACATGATCTCTGATAAAGTGATGCCTAATATCTACATGCTTACACCTTTTGTGCAAGATTGAGTTCTAAGAAATGGCTATATCACTATTATTATCACAATAAACTGGAACTTCAGTAGCACTCACTTGGTAGTCTCTCAATTGTTGTCTCAACTAGAAAATCTGGGCACAAAACTATCAGTAGCCATATACTCTGCCTCAGTAGAGGAAGTTGCAACACTGATTTGCTTCTTAGAAAACCAAGAGATCAGTTTGCTACCTAGAAACTGACATATGTTTGTAGTTGATTTCTTATCAATCCTATAGCCTCCATAATCTGCATCTAAGTAACCTGTCAGTTCTAGGTTGTCATCTGACGGATACCATAGTCCTAAGTTAACAGTTTCCTTAAGATATTTTAGTATCTTTTTGGCACTCCCGAGATGACTTTTCTTGGGATCTGACTGATATCAAGCACACACACTAACTGCATAAGTAATATCAGGCCTACTTGCAGTCAGGTACAATAGTGATCCAATCAATGCTCTATATTCAGCCTGATTTAATGAGATCCCATCCTTGTCAAGATCCAGCCTCTCATTGGTATTCATCAGAATCCTGGAAACTTTGCTGGACTGACAACCAAACTTTTGAATCAAATCATTAGTATATTCGCCTGGTTGATAAAGATTCCTTAGTCTGATTGCCTAACTTGTAAACCAAGAAAGAAATGCATCTCTCCCATCATAGACATCTCAAATTTACCAGTCAACAGCTTAGAGAATTTCTCACATAGCTTCTGATTTGGTTATCCAAATATTATGTCATCCACATAAATCTGGACCACGAGAATGTCCTCACTTTAGTGATCCTGAATAGAGTTCTATCCACTATTCCTTTCACGAACTCGTGGTCTATCAGGAATTGGGACAGTGTATCATACCAGGCTCTAGGAGCTTACTTCAGTCCTTAAAGAGCCTTCTTCAGGTGGTGTACTTTGTCTCCAACCTCAAATCCTGGAGGTTGCTCCACATACACTTCCTCATTCAGTACACCATTCAGAAAGGCACTATTGACATCCATCTGATACACCTTGAATTTCTTGTGAGTTGCATACACCAAAAATAACCTGATTGCTTCCAATCTAGCTACTGGGGCAAAGGTCTCATCATAGTCTATTCCTTCAGATAGAGAATATACCTTAGCCACCAGTCTGACCTTATTCATGACAACAACATTCTGCTCATCCTTCTTGTTCTTGAAAACCCACTTGGTGCCAATAACATTGTTGATAGGCGAACTACTAATGGATAATTACTGAATTAATTAATCAAGGCTGAGGAGCTTGCCAGGAGCTCGCCAGCATGGTCCAAAAACACATCACCAACTTTGATCAGTCAACACCAAGAGTAGCAGAGAAGTTCGCACAGACCTCGCCCAGACCACGCCCAGACACATGATGACATGTCAACAGTTGACCAACACCAAGAGAGAGAGAGCTCGCAAGGGAGCTCACCTACATCCAGGAGACAAGGCTGAAGTCCACCATTATCACCACAACTCGGAATAGCACAAGGAAAGGGAGCTCGCCAAGTAGCTCGCCCATTCCAGAGTATAGACAATAGTTACATAGAGAATTAGTAGTGATGTAGTAGGACATAGCGATGTAATAGAAGCATAGTAGTGAGTAAGGACATGAGTTAAGGACACTTGTCAGCATCTAAGCTAAGTAAGCTCAAAAGGTGACACCTCACAACATGCAAACCTATAAATAGGTCTCTTGTACACTCTTTCTCTCTCTAAGTTCATTATTCCACACATACTTTCTCACTCTACTCTCACTACTCTCTCTCTCTCTATAAAACACAATCAAGAACACATTATCTTAAGATTATTGTTTGGTGGAATTCCTAGTTGATTACAGCCACTAAACCTCACAATTAAACAATTCCATAAATAATTTGGCACTAGAAGGAGGGCCCCCCGAACCTTCGATCCCAAAAAAATTGAGAGATTGTGAGAATAGTTGAAGGTGTTCTTGAGTACTCAACAAGAACATTTGAAGATACACTACAAAAACTCAGTTTCTAGACGAATTCCCAGAATTTTGGACTAAAACAAGATAAAAAAGGACTCTAAACGCATGCGTGTTAGTAGATAAACCAGATTCTGGACAATCTACTTGCATGCAAGGCTTGAAAGATCCTTGTTGATCATATCTTTGCTAGAAATTGACGAACTATTCGAGCTCACCCCCCCCAAACTTGACCATGTCTAAAGACAACACCTCGCAACTACCTGGAGATGAAAAGGGCACACTGCCTAGAAACAAACTGATGGGGAGACTTCTCGCCAGCGAGCTCCCTAGCGAACTGAAGTCCAGCGAGCTGAGGCCGCCCAAATGGCCCAAGATGGGTTGAACCCAGCACTCCGGGATATCCGCAATGACCCCAGTGAATCCCAATGCACCATTACTACGCTACAAAGGCTGCAGCAGCAGCAGTAGCAGGGCAAGCTCGCCCGAGCATCCCAGCGAGATCCCACTGATAATTCCAGGGAGCAAACCACCAGGCGCACACAGGCCACGCAGCAAAAGGAGCATGCTGGCGAGCTCCTAGCTGAGCAAGAGGTGAGCTCCACCGGAGCTCGCCAGCACAGAGAAGCCGCCGGGAAGGAGAAGGTTGTTGACAGGCTTGGCTCGCAAGGTGGATGAGCTACTGCCTATACGGGGGTGTCCGCAACCCACCAGTCTAAAGAAGTTCTTTGGGGTAGGCTTGGACTCAGGCACGAGGAGACTGAGCAGGAGTCGGCCCCTGCTTCATCCCGAAGGGAGGAGTCGGATCTACATCCGCGTAGGTCTCACACGAAAGGCTAAGAAGGCCAGCCGCCGACAGACTTGGCCCAACGGTGCCCGCCAGTTCCAACACGTCACTGAGGGACTGACCTAGAGCGAGGGACTGCGGGGTCGTGCATCCACGAGGCGTACAGTCCTTGAACAGTCTCCATAGGAGGCAACTCACGAAGATGAGTTGGCACACTAAAAAAGGCGGTCGAGCAGCTGCAGATGCAGGTAGCTGCTAAGAATGGTGGAGTGGACGCCACCGCACTCCCAGCATCACCATTGGCACCGGCCATTCTGAAGGCACCGATGCAGAAAAAGATCCGATTCCCGGTGATGGCCGTGTTGGTCCCTAAAGAAGACTTTGAGTCTTCTTGTTTTGAAAATAGCTGACAATACAATCAGCTGAGTGCGCAGTGTCTTTTTGTGCGGAAACGTTTTTAGTTAAATCCTTTTAATGAAAACCTTTTATTTAGTGCAGCAAGTAAGAGCAAATAAATAAAACTGTCCTACATCCACTCTCCTCAATCCAACTTGGAGTCGAGGGGATCTCTTACTTACTAACTTCCTTACAACTTTCAAGAGAAAACTCTCTTACAACTCTTGTTAGTGCACACTTGCATCTAACTTCTAGACTTCTACAAAGTCTTTACAAATGATAAATAAATATGTAGGGTTGTGTGAGTACAAAGAGAATTGTGCAGCGATTCTGCTAGTTGATCATGTGTAAAACTATTATTAATCTTCTCTATGGTACTCATATTTATAGGTGTCAAATACTAGCCGTTAGAGTTGACTAGAATTTGAAATCCCTATAAATATGTAATCAATCAATCAAAGTGATTGATTGATTCTTGATCTCCAAGTTGATATCTTTCCATCTTGGCTTTGATCTTCAATCTAATTTGACTTGATTGATTGCCTATGATTCTGGAAATCATGTTGCTGTGATCTTGTCTCCTTGACATGATTGACTTTCTGTAAATAGTACGTCTATGCAACGGCATCAGATGACCCCACTCATCTTCATCAGATGACCTTACTCATCTTCCAGATGACGTGGTCTGCTGGTCTGCTTCCAGATGACCAGGTCTGCTGGTCTGCTCCAGATGACCTAGTCTGCTGGTCTGCTTCCAGATGACGTGGTCTGCTGGTCTGCTTCCAGATGACCTGGTCTGCTGGTCAGCTCCAGATGACCTAGTCTGCTGGTCTGCTCCAGATGACCTAGTCTGCTGGTCTGCTTCCAGATGACGTGGTCTGCTGGTCTGCTCCAGATGACCTAGTCTGCTGGTCTGCTCCAGATGACATGGTCTGCTCCTGATGACCCAGTTTGCTGGTCTGCTCCAGATGATGTGGTCTGCTGGTCTGCTTCCAGATGACATGGTCTGCTAGTCTGCTCCAGATGACGTGGTCTGCTGGTCTTCCCCAGATGACCTAGCTCCGCTTAAGCAGACCTTACTCCGCTTGTTTTAATGTCATCAAAACATAAGGGATCAACATGCCGCGTACGAGGGAGAGTCAGATCCGAAAATTCATATCTCCAAGTACGTGGACTACATGATCTCTATGGGAGCCTCGGACACTACCTAGTGCCGGAACTTCCCACTGACCCTTGGGGACCGAGCTCACCGATGGTTCTCCTCACTCGCCCAGGGGTCAATCCAATCCATTGGCCAGCTCACACGGGATTTCCATACCCACTTCTCCGGCTACGGGTCATACTTGACCCAGAAGCACAGGCTCGCCAACATCCACCAAGGAGATAACGAGTTGGACCAGCAATACCTTGAGCGGTTCGACAAAATATTATTGGAAGGCGAGCCAGTGAGCAAAGATACCAAGATTATCGTGGTGATGGCCTGGTTGAAGAAGGGGACCGAGCTTTGGAAGGAAATGCACCTGTGTTGCCCAAACACCTATGTCGAGTCCAGACACATGGCAGAGGTGTACGTGGCTATGCAGGAGGCCCTACTGAAAGAAGTCGGTGGCTCCAAAGATAAAAAGCCACATGGGAAGAAGTCTGGGGGCGTCTACAAAGCCCCCAGAAATTTGAAAGCTTTCGGGGACGGGGACGAATTCAAGGAAAAGTTGAACCAAGTGCTGACCATCTCCGTCGATCACGTGTTTGCGGCGGTAAAGGATAAAGCTATGCTGAACTAGCCGAGGAGAATCCGGTAGGACCGTACCAAACTCAGCCCGAACAAGTACTGCGCCTACCATCAGTCCATCGGTGACTTCACCAGCGAGTGTCGGGACTGTTTGCCAAAATCGTGTATGATTTCTATGTAAGTGTACATGGTCGTTGTTGTCGTGGAAAGTTAACCAAGTTAAATATCGAACACAGGGAAATGATGCGATATCAAGCAAGTATTGAATGTTCACAAAGATAATAGCTAGTGAAAGCAAGAAATGATCATGATTTCTATCTACTAAATCAATAAGAAATAGTTAATCTAACTATCACCACTAGGAAGTGAGCAAGTGTGGAGTGTACATGGAAGTAATCCTACTATAGTTCCTCTAGTGTCCTATCCATCCTAGCATGCAAAAGGTCTCTTGGTGTCTTAATCAAGTCATGTCTTAAACCAGTGTCTAGATCTCTCTAACAACACAAGCTAAAGGGCTCTATTAGGAGTTTACATTTCTCTACAACACCCAATACTCTAATTAAGATTTCTAGGCTAATATTCAATTCTCATTGTCATACAAGCCATATATCAAACACTTGGTATGCATAATGTTCTATAGCTCAATCCTCATATTATTGCTAAGTCATATAGGCTCATACAATCCAATTAAACATGCCAAGCATTCATACAAATCATTAATAAGAGAACTAATCCATCAAGATCACTAATTCATACATTGGATTAACAAGAGACTAAATTCACCATAATATTCATACAACCATGCAACAAGGATATTAGCCCATGGCTAATTGGTAATGAAAATAAAAAATTAACATAAATCGAACCGTAGAATCATAGCTATTAACGAGAATAAGGTAATGGAACAAACGGATTAAAGATCCAATGGAAGGATCAAAAGTTATTGAAGAAAGAAGATTGAAATCTAATTAAGAACCCACTAAGTAACTTCCTAATTCTCTCTCTAAAACTACCTAATGATCTAACTAATGGATCCTAATGAAAGATATTTGATCCTTGAGTATTTATAGTGCCCCACACTTTAAGGGACCAACACTAAGTTGCTGCCCAAAAAATCTGGTCTTATATCTTCATGAAAGTGTCGATTTGGGTGGCTACAAGGCTGGACGAAATTTGGGGTCATTCTAGGGTTATGAAGTGATCCTTGATCATCTATTTATAAGGACTAAAAGTTGTGTAGGGTTACTACATGGGCTTGGATGAAATTTATGAAGAACAGGAAAGAAAATTGGCCCAAAATCTTGATAAATCTCTTATACCAATCTTGACAACTTATTTCCAAAAATAATAAATCCTTACTATCTCTTATTCTCTTGATACTTAATCTCCAAGTAAGTATTTTTCTTGCATAAGAAAATATGACTACTTTCATAAATAATAAAGATATTTCCAACTCTACATATTGGTACTAATTCGAAAATTCCCTCTTAGTATTAAGACCCTATTTTTCGAAAATCATCACTACAATCCCAAGTATTATCTTGATCCTTTTCTTGGTCAAAACCTCATAAAGTCAAATCCCTAAAATTAATTCCTCAATTACTAACATACCCTTGATGAATTAATACTTAAGGAAATAATAATCTTAGTGGACTAATACTATAAACTCAAACAATAATACTTCTCTTCCTTTCTTCTAATAATTTCGAAACTTAATACTAATTTAATAGTCCAAATAATACTAATTGGATCAACTAATACTAAGCAAGAAAATAGAATAAAACTCAAGCTTAAGAACTTAAAGGAACAACTCTCTAAAAACATGTAGGCACAAACGACACTCTTCACAAGGTGACCGACTACTTCTTCCAGTGGACTAAGTCTACCCTTAACTTGCCGCATCAGCTTAATTATCCTCCAAGTAAATATCTTCTAGAGAAATCTAATGCTACTTCTCCTTAATAAAAGTGCTAATCCTTATTCTTGCCAATATTACTTATCTCAATAAATAAATCTTATACTTAATAAATTAATCCCAATATTAATACATTAACTTAGTAATTGAATTAATCCTCAAATAAATTAAATCTCAACTTAACTCCTTACATATCCGACAATTATAGTCTAACTTTACAACTTGCACCTTTATCCCTTGAGAGTAATACCTTAAAGTCCTAACATTATTCCTTCGCTTAAAAAATCCAAATATTTGATTAATAAAAATAATTCCGATAATAATCTCTTGATCTAAATCTTTAATCACATATCCTAGTCAAGATCCCATATAATTCCATTCTTATCTCTAAAATAACAAACTCACTAATACCCTTAATAAATTGGTATTTAATAAATTCTAATTTTCCTAAACCAATTTGATTTATAACACTTAATAACCAATCAAGTTAAATCCTCTTAATCCTTATTAAATTAACTACTTAATTGGATCATATCTTATTTGGCTCTCTAACTTTTAATTCACATACTAAAGCCCAAAATGAATTATCAAGAACTTAATCTTAATTCCCAAACACTCAAATCATCTTTACTAACTTAATCATCATAAAATTAATACTTAAGGCTCATGAAAAACTTAAAGAACTAAAACACAATATTTAATCCTACACTTTAAAACCTCAAATGACGACTTATAAACTATAACTTGAATCCAATTATGCTGGGCGTTTCACAATACATCTCGCACATGCAGCAGACACGATCCCCAGCGGCGCCCAGTGCCAGCCAGTGATACTCCAGACACGACGACCCACACCGGCGATTTCCACCGATGCCTAGTGCTACCCAGCGACGCCGTGTGCCGTCCAACGCTCACACTGGCTATCTCCAACCTAGCGCCATACATCAACACTGATGAGGGATTTCACGATATATCGAATCGCCATCAAATACGATGAGGCACGCTCGCCCAGGCCTAAAAGGCGCCGTGCGCAGCGTTAGAGGAAGCACGTCGTATATCTAAAAAATAGCTGTCTAATAACAAATCACGACCACACCGCCACCAGCTCCACAAACGCGATGCCAAGCATCGCGAAATCTAGTGATTCCCCATCGAATCCGGCGAGGCTCTCTCGCCTTTCAATTTTCGAAATGTGAGATAGGCCACATCGATGCGATGGAGAAGCGGTCGATGGAACTCAGACGCGACGCCCAGTATCACGAAATCCGTCGATAAGATTCACTATTAGACGGCCAGACAACATCGACGACTCGCCCAGCAAGTCAGAAAATGTTGATGATATCATCGATAATTTGTCAATTCCAAATAAGACAGTACATCCTATGTTTAGATATGAGCTTTTGATTACAGTTTCAAAACAAAAAGTTTGTCTCCATGAAACAGATTACTAGACCGAAAGGTTTGAATTGAATTCAATTCAATTTGTCCATAAAAACAATTTTCCAGTAACAATCCAATTTTCAGGAAAAATTATCGGCGAACCATTGATTTCTAAAATAAAAAATTGGGCAGAACGTATTCTAAATTAAGCATATAATTCATCCACGAACAATTACAAAAATGTTATACAACTATTATCAAAGCCTAGCTCTGATACCACTATTGGGAAATTTAGGCGTCTAGGCACAAAAACATCAGATAGCAGCGGAATAAAAGATTCCCCAACACGGAATCAGTATAGATATATATCAAAATTATCAAGGAATAAACGAAAAACTTACAAAAGTATTTGCGTGAATCCGCTACTATAGTGTCCACGTGATCCTCCGTTCACGAAACCGCAACAATTGCAGACTTCTCAAAATTGTGCTAGGAAACTTTCTACGGAAGTTACTTTTAGGTTTTAGGAGAATAAGCCCATTATTATCATAACCTATTTAATTTATGGGCCAGCCATAATTAATAATAATATTAAATAGATTATTTACTATATATACATTATAATATATCTAATATGTTCAAAATGATATAGTCCTTTCATTCACGAATACTCTGATTAAGACTAGAATATGATAATGTGTTTATTCTATTAACTTAATCATGTTATCTCATTTTACTAATTGATCATGTTGTCATATTCGAACACTATTTCAAATATGAATTGCATTGGCCAATGACTAACGATCCACTTAGTTACGAGAAGATGAGTATTCGCTCTAAATCTATTTTGAGGAATGAATCCTTTCTTGGCTCAACTACCGTACACATGTACTTCGTGATGTGTTTAACACATGCCATATCTACTCTATTCAGAGTGCCAGCGTCGGTCATGGTCAAAAGCTCATCTCTCCATACATGTTGTGTGTATTGACCTCAAGTCAGATGACTATTACATTACTCCACAAACCAATACTTTCGTAGACACGTAAATAGAATACATCAAATGATTTCTTGGTTGGGTATGCTAATACTATACAAAGTATCTGTGCATCCATCATGAGATACCTAGTATCTCGTAGTTGTGCGAACCACTACACTCTCTAAGAGTATGATGCAAATCGCACACCAATCTCAATTGCATCATTGATATCCCATTCTTGATGATCATTGATTGGAGCTATTTTAAGAATTATGTCATGGTCATCTAAGATCTCACATCATTAATGACGACATAAATTCATGGGAACATAATTCTGGATAGTTATGCAAACAATCAAAACACAGTATTCAATATAGTGAAATGCCAAATATCATTAAACAAGGTCAATAATATAAATACTGAATAACGATCAAGTACGATGTCCTAATTAATGATTGTCTTCTAGGACATAAATACAACACGGAGGTGTTAGGAATGAAGAGTTATATCTACTATACTCTATGGTTAATGTCATTCCCGCCGACTTTGGAGCTTACCTTAGCAAGAGCCTCTCCCATCAATATATTCGTTTAAATAGTGCTTTGGGGGGAATGATAGCTCACATCGCATTATGTGTTGGATGGGAGCTGAATGTAGCGCGTATTGATTTTCAACTTCTTGATTTACCCTACTTGATGAAGACAAGGATGATAGTTAAGAAGAGGAGAACATCTTGCTTTGTTGGTAAGACATCCCATGATTTACTATTCCCTCTCATTGACTATAACCTCATCACGTGGAAGAATGGTGAGGAGAATTGGAGATTTGACACTCCTCTACACATGGAATATAAGAGATCATTCCACCGGGTTGCTACTCGGGTTAGTATGAGTAAGAGAGCAAGGGGAGACTCAAGCACTCAAGTTGAGGAGGACGAAGAGAGGATATAGGAAGAAGAAAGATATGCAGAACGAGAGACACAAGGTTTTGGAGGCATGAGTATGGAGGAATGGGGTCAAGAGGTGAGGTCCTTAAGGACCGATGTCATCTCATTGCAGAGGGACGTGACGGCTATTCGGACTGATCAAGCCGCATTCTGCACTGATATGAGAGAGTTTCTTGAGGCACAACGTGCCATGATTGCATGGCATATTGAAGAGGGACATTTCACAAGGCCTAACTACCCTCCACCGGGAAATGAACACCTTGGTACTAACTTCATAGTGGAAGGGTAACATACTCTATCCTTATCTTGCTTTCATTCCTAGTTTAGTTTGTTGATTAGATTTGATTTGTGATTGTTAAATTTTTACTTGATTGAGATTCTTGTGGTGTTTGCTATTGCTATGGATTGATGACTTAGATTTGTTTGCTACGTTGATTGATGATTCGATTTTTGCCTATATCTCGTGAGTGCTATGTGATTGCATGTGTTGCCATATTGGGAAGTGAATGCATTGAGATAGGTTTTTTATTGTATTAGTGATGTTGCTAATGCATAGTTGCTTAATATGTATATATTGCTAAAATCATGTTTTGTCTATTGTGCAGTTAATTCTTTGAGATTTGATACATTAATGAGATGTGCATGTTTAATAGGATATGAGTCATGATAAATTGACCCGTGAGTATTGAGCCAATTTTTCCTGTTTCATTGAATAGACGAATGATATTTCTTTTATGTGAGATCTACATGGTGCATGATCACTCTAGAACTTGACTTGAGTCTTGTTTGAGGTCACACATGATGATTAGTTTGCAAAGCATGATATGAGGCCATCTTTGAGTTTGATTAGTCACTTTGCCAAATATTCCTACCTATGATATCAATTCCATTGCTAACCATTTTGTGCCTATAGACCTTTTCCTTTGGCTAACCAGATTTGAAGCCATACTTCCTTCCTTTTTGAACTCTCTTGTCCCTTTTATTAGTAGAGTGAAAAGAAGGAAGGAAGGTGGTGATATGATGAAGAATTGGTTGCCAAAAAGAGGGAAAATATTCAAGAAGCATGGATGTTAAAAGTGCATGTGCAAAGCAAATTGTGAATGGCTAATTCTTGGGTTATGAATGTGATCACAGGTTAAGAAAAAGGGAAGAAATATGCTCTATAAAAAAGTGTTGAATGTGAAAATATCATGAAGAAACAAAGTGCTTGTAGCAAAGAAGAGTGTGAATGATCATTGTATGTTCCTTCTATGCTTTACAAATCATGTAGTGACTCTTATCCTAAATTTTTTTACCTTACCAAAGAGCCGACACTACAACCTGTGAAAGTCCTCATTGATTTGCGAACGAGTTGTCGAATATGGTGGAGAATTGGAGACTCTTGTCAAGCTTATGGTAGTGAAGGAACCTTGTGTTATGATTGAGTGAATCCTCATACACTTGAGAGTTGAGCTAAATACTTTCAAGTGAGGATTGTGACTCATTGACTTAATCATTTGTGCATTGAGTTGTGTAGATTGTGGATTATATGATGCTACATTTATAGACTTACATGAGTTAGGAGATGTATATGTGGCATGAGATTGTGTATTAGTTGTTAATCGATATAATTATTTCCCTATCTTATCACTTCGTTTCACGAGGTCGTGCAACGGTCTAGTTTGGGGGTGTGATTAGGGTAATAATTGCATCATATTTGATATATTCTCGTATGTTATTGAGTGATTTGTATGCATTATTGACCGTAATATGCTATATATTGTGTTATTCACCATTTTGTGGAAGAAAGTTTCTTTTATAGGTTAAAATGGGCAAAATCGAGGAAATCGCGATGAGGAAGGTGAATTGATGTGATCCGAGTACTTAGGGAGGCTTAAATGATTAAGAGGAAGACCCTAGGAAGCTTGGACAAGCAATTGGATCGAAACGGAAAAAGTCAAGATCGGAGGTCGGAGGTTGTGCTTTGCTCGAGTGCCCTACAAACCTTGATCGAGCGCAAGTGAGCCTAGTTCAAGTGAAACGAGCCTGACCTCGAGTCAGGGGGTGTGCTCAATCGGCCATGGTGGTGCACTCGAGCTGGCAAGCTCGAGCACCTATGAACTTCACCTCGAGCGCAGGTCCAGTTTTGAGGAAAATTAAGGGAGAATTCGTCTTTCCATCAATATAATGAGGGACAAATGAGTCTTAACGTTTAGAGCACTATAAATACCACTTGGATCAGATTTTGGAGATATTCTCATCACTTCTTAGATTTTCATTAGTCCTAAGGTTAGAGAGAGATTAGGGAAGTTACTAAGTTAGTTACTAGTTAGATTTTCATCTTCTTTTGTCAATTACTTTTGATTCGATCATTGAATTGTTGATCCATTCGTTGCAGTAGATTCCCAACGACATTTACAATGTTTGTATGGTAGGATTTATCATTTCGAGCTTCGGATTAGAATTTAGCATTGAAGGTATTTTGCTTGTATTTCTCATTCTACCACAATTGGTAAGCTTTCTTATAATTCTCTTACTTTAGCCTTAGATATGATTGCAATTAGCTTAATTGTTGCTGTTTTGTAACAATTAGCCATGGACTAATACCCTTGTTGCATTGGATGTATGGAGATTATGGTGTAGTTTAATTGCTTGTTAATCCCATGCATGTATGAGTTAGCTTGATGTATTAAT
>JAPKLY010000183.1:486206-509955 GCA_026898435.1 Prunella vulgaris
GAAAGAAAAATTTAAAATGAGCATGATGGGAAATCTGAATTTCTTTTGGGATTACGAGTCAAGTAGATGGAAAATGGAATTTTCATCAATCAAGCTAAATACACTCAAGAGCTGGTCAAGAAATTTGGAATGGATAGTTTTAGGCCTACTAATATACCTATGACACCTTTTGTAAGCTTAGACAAAGATGAGAATGACAAAAGTGTTGATGTAACCAAGTATAGGAGGCTAATTGGATCATTGTTATACCTTACAGCAACTAGACCAATGCTGTAGAGAAGATCATCAAATATGTCAAGTCTACACAAAATTTAGGACTTTGGTATCCTAAAGAATGAGGAATTGAACTTATAGGCTACACTAACTCATATTTTACAGGATGCAAAATTGATAGAAAGAGTACTAGTGACATATGTCAATTTCTAGGTGAAAGGTTAGTGGCATGGCATAGTAAAAAGCAAAATTCCATTGCACTTTCTACAACTGAAGTAGAATAAATTATTGCTGGAAGTTGTTGTGCTCAAATCTTATGGATGCAATACCAATTACAATACTATGGGATTGATGCCAGAGAAACCACTATATTCTGTGACAATGCAGGTGTTATTGCTATTAAACATCATCTAGTGTTACACTCTAGATCAAAACACAGAGATGTAAGGCATAATTTCATAAGAGATCATGTTTAAAGAAATGATGTGACATTGACAAATATTCATACTGATTAGAATCTTGCGGACATTTTCACTAAACCTTTGTGTGGATCAAGATTTTCAATCTTGAGAGGCAATTTGGGAATGTTAGAATTGTAAAAAGATCCTTTAAGACTCACTAAATTGCTTAGTTAAACTTAGAAAATTGGAAAATCACTAAGACACGAATATGCAGCTGCAAAGTTACTGAACTGTAGAATTGACAACTCTACAGTTGTAGACTTAGTAACTAACTGCAGACTCCTTACAAATGTAGATTTTCATACTATAAGGTAACCAACTGCAAAGTTAGAGAAAGTTACAGTACTTTTTACAATTCTGATTAATTAAATGGAGCACTAAAACTTCATAAACGGCAGTACTACATTTATAGACATTTTGGATTATTCAGCATTTTAATTAGTAAAATGTTTGAACTTGTGTAATATTTTAAATAGAACTTAAGGGTCATATGCGTTATATTTTGGACAAACTTAATGCTATAAGTTTTGGTTAGAAATTCAAAACTCATACATTTTGGCAAAAAGACATAAATACCCTTCCCTGTCTTAAGCACGTGTAAGGAAATGTATTTAAAGGATTCATCATCCTCATTCACCTCACTTTACATTTATGAATACACTCATACACTCTAAACCCCTCACTCTCAATCATCCTTACCATGTCTATCAAAGATCTTTGGTGCTTTGTTCGATTTCAAAGCATTAAAAGAAAAAAAAACCCGCTGATTCGATGGAAAGGGTTATTATGAAGATAACCAATCAAGGTCTATACCACTGTCTTTCACATATTCCTAATGGGTATGATGACAAGATAGTTGTTGGTCCCAAAATGAGTAAAATCAGTGTATGGGGGGGAATACACTGATGTCAAATTTTTCTGAATACTCAGAAAATGCTCTTACACACTTAGTCAGGAAGATCCTGTAGATACTCTGAAAAACTGAAAGTCCGCAGGGGCAGCAGGGACAAGTCAATAGTGAGTCAGATAAGCTGAGTGTAAGTAATGTGCTCGGAAGCTCAGTAGAGATAACAATCCTACTGACCGCTCGGAAGCTAGTCAGTTGGGCTACTATCTTAGTAAGCTAGAGTGCGTGCGGAATGTGAGCCCTTAGTTTCTACTCGTTTTAGTTTCTGAAAACGTTTTCACTGAGTTTGCTTAGTAAGAGGTGGATAAGGCTGGGGCACATTATTCAGATTTAGGATGATTGATTCAGCCTGAATATTAAAACGATGCAGTATGTTCATTTTAATATGAATGGCAATTATGATCCTGAACACGAAAGTAAACCAGCACACAAGGGTCTTTTTAACGTGGTTCGGAGATAACCTACTCCTACGTCCACGGCCTGATTTAATAGGAAGCTATCCTCAAAACCCTGAGGATAGGTACTTGGTTTTTACGTGCCAAGGGACACGAATAACCAAGTTCCTCTGTTAGGTACTGACCCGTGGGCGTTTTACAACTCTCAGTCCTTCTAACAGACCAATCTCACACCCTAAGTGGTTTGGTATTCTTGGTTTCCAACTAAGATAGCTCTAGCAATACAACACAATGCTAAAGATAAGAGCTATCGATCTAAGCAAATACAGAGTGAATCCTACTACAACACTAGAGAAATTTAATTGCAGAGTGTTGCTTATAGTATGCTTTTAATGCTTGGATTCTTGAGAGCTTTCTCTTGGAAATTTCTCGTTCGCCTTGAATGGGTGCAAGGCTCTCTGTATTTATAGGCAAGATTCAAAATAGATCCGTTGGAGGAGATTTACTCAAATCTTTCCTATTTTAGGGTGGTTGCAGGCTAGATGTACTGTTGACCTAATTGCCATGCTTATTCTGGCAATATTTGTCCCTCCGCCTGTAACTCTGAGACGCATTAAATGCCGCCTTAAAAGCTTCGCAGACTCCGTACATGCGTGTCGAAAGATGATTGGATTTCCGTTCCCACGGCTAGTTGACCATATGACATTTGTACTTTCCTCGTACATTCAATACTCTGAGTCTCTTGTTAATAACTCAGCCTGAATGTTTGTCTTTATTGAAGTCTTACTGACATTCTCTTTGTCTCTTATCCCATAGCATAAATGACCTTTTTGCTTTGGACTTACATGATTCAGGTAAACTGAATCAAGGCCTAAGTCAGGACTTACAAGCATTCAGCTTGGCCTGATAGGTTATTCAGCCCAGCAAGTGTAACCTTTTTACTTTGGACTTACATGATTCAGGTGAACTGAACCAAGGCCTAAGTCAGGACTTACAAGCATTCAGCTTCGCCTGATAGGTTATTTTAAACTTGCCCTTCACTGACTAAGTTCTGTTCTGAGTAGCTTAGAATACTCAGTAGAAACATAAGTCAGTGGGACTTCCGGATAGTCTTCAGGATGAACTATCAAGTTTTTGGTCTTCACTTTAGTTCAGGCAACCTTCTACAAGGCTGACTCTGAACTTCTTCAGGACGAGTTGCGTTTCAGACTTTAGATAATTGGGTCGACTCCAATCTTCTTCAGTCTTCAACACGTTCCCCCTGAACTGAATCCCTAACCTGACTATCCTGAATACGACTATCCTGACTAACTGTACTTAGGCAAATTCATCAGGGGTTTTGGAATCTAATCCAAACACTAAGATTGTACCAACAATTTCCCCCTTTTTGATGATGCCAAAACCCTTAAGCAAATTCCTAACCATCTATACAATCAACTGACTTAGTCAGTGAAATAGGTTCAGTACCTCCTGACTTAGCACAGTTATTGATAAGGATACGGAAAAGTAAATTCAGGAGTCAACAAGAAGTTGTACTCAGGAAAATTAAATAACTTCATTGACAAATCTGAAAGTACAAGCATCCTAAAGCTATTACAATATTTCCTGAACAACTAACTCCTGATCTATTCTTCATCCTGATCCTTATTCCACTTAGCAAGTGAGATCTCATACATCTCCAAGACTCGACTCAGAATTTGCTTCATCCTAGTCCGATTTCCAACTGTTCCGGAGACACGTCCTATTCTGACGATTTCTTCTGATATAGCCTTTCGGTCCAGTTGCTTGGAGTTCCCATAGAGTGGAGGAGGGTACTTGATGAATTCCGGCGGAGCAATCTCGACCCCATCGATATCAGCATTCCTGATGATCTCCACCCAAAGGTCCGGATGCTCCTGCGCCATCCAGTGTTGGAGGATAAAGTCTTTTTCTTCATTCAGGTCGTCCCAAAGCCCCACCACGTAGAATAGATACGCCCATCTATTTCAGATCGGAATCCACACCTCCAACAACTCCACAGGGATTAAATCTTCAACAAACTGAAGTGGAGGAGGTCCTTGACCTGGATTCACCACCCATTTCCTCTGAGTCTTCTTTCGGGATCCAAAAGGCACATACTTCTTCTTCTGGACCTGCGAAATCAGGTACTCGTTGGATTCCTTCAGCCTCTGGATCTGACTGAGCAGCGATAACTCCTTCAACTTTGCTTGCTTCTCCGACTCAGTCAGTACCAGCTTCTTTGCCTGGGTGATTGATCCAGGATGCAATCCCTCCTCTAGTTCAGCAAAAAGAGGTGCCAGGGCAGAATCCACAGACTGCTTCATCCTCTTTGGACTAGATTCTTCAAATTCAGTGCCTTGGGCTTCAGTGGCAGCAACTGATCTAGTTCTCTTTCTTTCCTGAGCTTCCAGTTCAGGGGGGAAGATCTTCTTCTTTCCTTTGCCAATTTGCTTTCTTCCTTTCCCCTTTTTTGGCATCATCATCGTTTATTTTTCCAACCACTTCTTCAACTGACTCAACCAAAAGTCCGAACTGATCGCTCATTTCCTGCTGCTTTCCCTGAATTTCCCCGATCTGAGTTACCATCCCTCTCAGATTGACACTGAGGCCCCTGACAGCCTGATTGTGCTCAAGCTTGAACCTACCCTCTAGATCTCCCATCCTTGAGTCCAGGGCCCGCCGGATTTCTTCTTTCTCTTGCTCTGACATCTCACTCAGTAATTCAGCCTTCAGCTATGCTTTCAGCTTGGCAAGCTTGTCATCAACCAACTGATCAACCCTTGCATTTAGTTGTTGATCAAGGAATTTGTTCATCTTTTCATCCTGTTCAGCTCGCAGACTTACAACCATCTTATTGCAGCTTTCAGCTATCTCTCTTGCTAGCTGACATAGTGCTTCGACCCGAACTGAGTGATCTGTCTCAGTCAGAACAAGAACATCCTCGGCAATGGTAAAAGCTTTGACCATCTCATGGTGATCCCGGTTAACTGCCCCTAATCGCTGATTGATCAAGCCAGCAGCTCGACTGTAGCGATAGATTTTCTTATTTTGTGTTGTGAGTTGGCGACGGACGGATTTCAGATCCCGCTACCATGCCCATTTCCCTTTCTTCTGGGTCCTTTTATCTGGAACACGGACGAGAACATGTGAACCCTCTCCTGAAGCCTCAACAGTCCTGGGTCCAAGGGGTGCATCAACGGCTGGTGCACTGATCACATCAGTCGCACCTTACTGATCGGACTCAGCAATCACAAGAACTTCCTTCTCCTTCTCCTTCTCCTTCTCCTTCTCCTTCTCCTTCTCTCCTTCCTGAACCTCCATCTGCTAAGGTATTTCCACCTCCTGTCATTCAGAAACTAGAACAAGGGCTAGTTCCATTCCAACACCTTCCCTTTCAGGCTCAGCCGCCGGAGTTTCTGGATAAATCCTCCTTACAGTTCTGATAAAGTCAGCCATCTTAATTAGATTATTCAGAGAGTTTACCTGGAAGAGATCAAACAAAGTTGCTTCATCATCAGCCAGCGTGTTTATTCCCTTGACTTTGCTCAGCTCATCAAGTTCAGGCCAAGTGGCACTCCTGATCATAGCATACGTACGGAGCTGCACCACTGCCTTCTTCTGAGCATCGGAGAGGTCCAGGAATTTTCTATCCACCACTTCGGCAACCCTTCCCCTCGCTACCACTTCAAAATCAGGAAGAAGTGTCTCATCTGGTGCGGGGAAAGGCCATGGAGATTCAGCCTGAACACCTTCAGTAACCAATTCACCTTCATCACCTTTGCTGCTTTCAGCAGCATACATTTCCCTACCTTCATCACCTTTGCTGCTTTGGCTATTGTCAGCATTAATAGGTTCCCCCTGATCCTCACCAGAATGGGCCTCCATACCCTGCTATTTTGAAACCACATTGAGGATCTGATCCTCAGCCACGTCTTGCTCAAGGATAAAAGGCTTCGGATTTGAGGGTGCATCCTCCGGAATGGCAGAGACGGGGGCAACCTCAAGAGCAGGCTGAGCAGGTTTCCCCTCCGGAGTTGCTTGCTGACTCTCTTCTTCATCAGCCTTCTCTTCCACAAGCTTCTTCTCTCACTCCGCTGAGCTGGGATATTTGATCTTAAAGTCTGTTGCTTGAGTCTGGAAGATTTGGGCTTTTCCTCTGCTGGTTTCTGAGGCTGTGTCCTTGAAGGTTTACTTGCTTGAGCCTTGACTCCTCCAGTCGTGCTCGCCTGAGTCTTCTTCAGGGTTCTTGATCTCTTCTTTATGCCAGCCACCGGAATAAGATCTAAAAAGATCCACTTTCACTGGAATCTCGAGTGATTGAGCCTGATCCACATCAACGATATCCAAGGTCTCCAAGATCAAAGAAATCTTGGTGCCAAAGTGCATCTTGGCCTCAAACGTCGCCTGACCCTCTGGCGAGTATTTGATTTTACTGGTCTCAGCTACCAGTAGTTGGAGAAAGTATTCCTCCTAGTTGAAAGCATGCATTGAGGCGTCATTGATTGCTATCATGGTATACAGTTTTGGCCTTGAGATCTGCTCTAAGCCTCCAGCAATCCCCATCACTCCCTGACTAGTCAGGTCGAAGAAGTGACGACTGGTAGTCCTCAGAACAGACTTGTTTAGCCCAGATTTCAGGATGACATCCCCATCACAGAGAGATTGGAGATAGTCCTTCTCATTACCAATCACATAGTCTACTGGGCTCCTTCCAGAGTGAGGGAGATTAAACACCTCCTTAACCTTCTGCCTGACCCAACTCCTCACCATCTCATCCTCACCATTCTTTCCCTGCACACAGGAGGTCAAAATGCAACTTTCCCATTCCTGAGTATCCTTGTTCTGCGCCATCTTCAGATAAAAAGCAACAACAAGTCCAGGATGAAGTTTCTTGGGCTTTCCTGTGATGAACCTTAACAGTCCTGCATTTTCAAACAACTCTTTCACAGGCACTATATCTGGGTGATTAGCGGAGAAATCACCAAATGGTTCCCAAAGAATGAATCGACGGATGGTGATGCCATGAAGATATGAAGATATGAAGAAAATAAGTTGCAGAGAGAAATAAGCAAGGAAAATATTTTGAGTGCGTAAAGGTCGCAATGACAAAAACTTCCCTTATTTATACAAAAATCCAGTTTTAATCGGACGGTTCAGAAAATTATGACTTATGAGATTCAACGATTGAGATTAAAACATTTGATGCATGGATGCGGATAGAGCCTCTTCGGTTTTCAAAGTTAAAGATTCAAGACTTTATAGGAAACCGTTCTCGCCTACTTTGCATTAAATGCGCGTCAGAGCATGTCCGTATTTAATTCAAATAATTTGCATTAAATAATAACTGAATATTAAATGAATGGCTGGGATTAAATGACAAAAAGATTTAATTTGACAACACGACAAACAGTATCAAGGATGATGTGAGCAAGATATGATGACAAAATAATTCAGGAAACATACCAGTCAGTCAGATTTCGTTATCTGACTGATGCCACTTGTGTCCTATCAGGATGACAAGTCCTGAATTCTGTGTCCTGAATCTTAGTCAGTCTAAACTGATCATCCTTTTACACTGAGTGTTCCCCCTACAACCATTCACTCTCTCTCTGAGATTCCTTCATCCTGAGTCCTAGTTAGTCATTCCCCCTGACCTTATGTATACTGAACTGAGATTCATACTGAATCTCCTAAGCCTGGGTCAAGGAGTCCTAACTCTACTGACAACTCAACAAACCTGGTTTCAGGTAAAGCCTTAGTCAGGATGTCAGCTCTCTGCTTATCAGTATGAACTCTCTCCATCCTTATATCCTTCTTTTCAACATGATCTCTGATAAAATGATGCCTGATGTCTACATGCTTACACCTTGTGTGTAAGACTGGGTTTTGGGATATGGCAATGGCACTATTGTTATCACAATAAATTGGGACTTCAGAGGCCTCTATTTGGTAGTCTCTCAGTTGTTGCTTCAACCAAAGAATCTGAGAGCAACAACTGTCTGCCGCCATATACTCAGCCTCAGTAGTAGACGTTGCAACACTGGTTTGCTTCTTAGAAAACCAAGAGATCAGTTTACTCCCTAGAAACTGACATGTGCCTGTAGTTGATTTCCTATCAAGCCTACAGCCTCCATAATCTGCATCTGAATAACCAGTCAGTTCTAAGTTGTCATCAGAGGGATACCAAAGTCCTAAATTGACTCTACCTCTCAGGTATTTCAATATCTTTTTGGCACTCTCTGGATGACTCTTCTTTGGATCAAACTGATACCTTGCACAAACTCCGACTGCATAGGTGATGTCAGGACGACTTGCAGTCAGCTACAATAAAGATCCAATCAGTGCCCTATATTCAGTCTGATTCACTGAAGCTCCTTCTTTGTCAGGATCCAGCTTCTCATTTTTGTTCATGGGAATACGTGAGACTTTGCTGGATTGAACTCTAAATTTCTGAATCAAGTCCCTCGCATACTTGGACTGATTTATGAAAATTCCGGAGTCAGATTGCCTGACTTGGAGACCCAGAAAGAAGTTCATTTCTCCCATCATTGACATCTCAAACTTCCCAGTCATCAGTTTGGAGAATTTCTCACAAATCTTCAGATTAGGAGATCCAAATATTATGTCATCCACATAAATCTGGACTAAGAGAATGTCCTCGCCTTCGGAAATCCGGAAGAGGGTCCTATCCACTGTTCCTTTCACGAACCCGTGGTCCATCAGGAACTGGGAAAGAGTATCATACCAGGCTCCCGGAGACTGCTTCAGGCCATAAAGAGCTTTCTTCAGGTGATATACCTTATTTCCAACTTCGAACCCTGGAGGTTGCTCAACATACACCTCCTCGTTCAGTACACCATTCAGAAAAGCACTCTTTACGTCCATCTGATACGCTTTGAACTTCTTGAATGTTGCATATGCCAAAAACAACCTGATTGCTTCCAATCTTGCGACCGGAGCAAAGGTCTCATCATAGTCGATTCCTTCGGCCTGAGAGTAACCCTTTGCTACTACTCTGGCCTTGTTTCTGACTACAACATTTTTCTCATCTTTCTTGTTCTTGAAGACCAAATTGGTGCCAATAACATGTTGACACCTAGGTCTCTCAACTAACTCCCAAACTTGATTCTGCTTAAACTGATTGAGCTCATCCTGCATGGCTAGGATCCAGTTGGGGTCAGCGAGAGCTTCTTCTATGTTCTTAGGTTCTTGATCACTCAGGAAACAACAAAATATAGTACTCTCACCAAAGGACAACCTTGTCCTGACCCCCTCATTCACATCACCAATGATGCCAGGCAATGAGTGATCATCTAGCCACCGCCTCCTGCTGACGGCTGTACTGAGAGCTACTGAAGTTCCCTCGCCTGATCCTGAAATGTTAGTCTCGACAATAACAGGCAAAGAAGCGGAACGAACAAGAACATGGGATACTGAGTCATTTCCTGAGGGTTGCACAATATCAGGGACATTGTTTCCCCCTACAGAGTTGGACTCAGTAACTGTCTCAGGTGAAGAAGCATCATCACCGACAGTACGTACCTCAGGTTGAGTTTGTACCTCCGTCTGAGACTCAACATTCTCCGAGGCTGGTGCTTGCTGAGTGTTGGCCTGAGGTCCATCCTGATCATCATCATCATCATCCCATCCCTTGGGAGCACTGACAAGCTTGATCTTAAATTCAGGATTCTTCAGGCTCAGTCTTGTCACCCTCTTGGTAACCCCCTCAGTGTCAGGACTAGGAACCTTTTTTCTATTCATAGATGCAGTCTCATCAAACACAACATGAGGTGTTTCCTCCACACAAAGGGTCCGACAATTATATACAATGAAAGCTTTGCTGACTGAGGAGTATCCTAAGAAAACTCCCTCATCAGACTTGCTATCAAAGGCTTTAAGTTGGTCTTTCCCATTGTTCAGGATGAAACACTTACACCCAAAAATATGGAAATAAGAGATGTGAGGCTTCCTCTTGTTCCAAGTTTCATAAGGTGTCTGAGCATGTTATTTGTTCAGCATAGATCGGTTCTGAGTATAGCAAGCAGTGTTGATTGCTTCAGCCCAGTACTTCTTGGGCAGTCCTGACTCAGCCAACATGGTCTGGGCAGCTCCCTTCAGGGTCCGGTTCCTTCTCTCAGCTACCCCATTCTGCTGAGGGGTCCTGGCTGCAGAAGTCACATGAGCAATACCATGGTTAGTACAAAAGTCAGTTATAATAGAGTTAATAAACTCTGTTCCTCAATCTGATCGGATCCAGACTATGCTCTGACCCTGTTCAGTACTCAATTGCTTGAGTAACTCCGGAAGCTTGACCTGAGTCTCCTTCTTGTTCAGCAAGAAAATAACCCATGTGTACCTGGAATAATCATCAACAACAAAAAGGGTATATTTCCTATAATTCATGCTGACAGGAGTAGTCGGACCAAAGAGATCCATGTGCAGGAGCTGAAGGACTCTGTCAGTTGAGAAGGCCTCTTTCTCCTTAAATGAAGCTTTGGTTTGCTTGCCTTCCTGACATGCTCCGCACACGTGGTCTTTGCTAAAAACTTCATTAGGTAGACCATCTACAAGAGAAACTCTAGAAATTTTGTTAAGAATCTTGAAGTTTAAGTGGCTCAGGCGTTTATGCCAAAGCCAACTGAGCTCAGAAGAGCTCTTAGCGACCAAACAAGTTTCAGGAGAGTTGCTCTTAAAATCAGCAAAATAAACATTGCCTCTCCTGACCCCTGTAATTAGAACTTGCAGTGTAGATTTGTCCTTGACAAGATATATATTAGATGAGAACTCTACACTATATCCTCGGTCACAAAACTGACTGACCGAAAGCAGGTTATGCCTAAGACCCTCAACATAGAATACATTAAGCACACGGACAGATCCAACAACAAGGGTACCGAATCCTCTGGTGAAAAAATTATAGTTATCACCAAAGGTTA
Organism: Prunella vulgaris; assembly: GCA_026898435.1. Taxonomy (NCBI): domain Eukaryota; kingdom Viridiplantae; phylum Streptophyta; class Magnoliopsida; order Lamiales; family Lamiaceae; genus Prunella; species Prunella vulgaris. Next base: position 497,119 of record JAPKLY010000183.1, read on the forward strand.
CCTGTGGGCCTTCCTGAGCTACGTAGTCCTGAAGGAGATCACAAAATCTGGTCATGTGCCTGGAACACCCTGAGTCCAAGTACCAATCCAGCTTCTGATCCTCCCTTCTCTTCTTGTAGCCCGCAGCGACCTGAAAAGAATCAGGCCTCAGGTACCCATCTCGTATTGGGTCCTACAGTGTCAGCCATACCATTCGGGATCCAAATTTGTTTAACAAATCTAATGGCATCAGAAGTGTAAACCTGTCTCCCTGAAACATCAACATACACTGTCCTTTTCTTCCTTTCTGCCAGGGAAGTTGAGGGTGTATGTGTGTCAGCCTGAGTCCCAGGAGCCCTGGATTGATTCCTGGGGGCGGGCCTCCTGTTCCTCCTTGGCCTGGGTGCAGTGGGCTGATGTCTGTCCTAAGAAGGAGCAGCTCGGGCCTGACCTCTAGGCACTTAAGGTCTGGCCTGAGTGTTATCGGAGTCAGGTCTCCGTTGCCTTTCAGGGGCCACTTGGTTCATCCTTCTCCTCTGAGGATTGGGACGTTCCTGATGGGCCCTGTGCCCTGCCTGAGGTCTCTGGACCTCAGTAGTCCTTGGTCTAGCCTGAGGTTCCCTTCGGCTTGAGTTCCTCCTACCCTGAGCATTCTGAGGCCTAGCCTGAGAGGTGCTGGGGGCAGAATTCTTTTCAGCCTGAGGGTTCCTAGGTTGAGCCTTGGAATTCCTTTGGTCCTTCTTCCTCGGCTCAGGATGAGGAGCCTGGGCCTTTCCCTTTCGTTTTAGCCTAGATTCCTCAGTCCTTTGCCTGACAGGTTCAGGCACTTTCTCCTTCCCTTTGCCTTTATCCTGACGAGCAACACTTAGGCCCTTGTCGTCAGTTAGGGCAGGGACGAACTTCTTCTGAGAGTTGCTCCCTGAAGCACCTTTCTTTTTCTTGCCCTTTGGGTCTTTTGAGGCATCATAGCCTAACCCAGCTTTAGCACCATCGGTCAGCTGAGAGAAACTTGTTAACTCATCAACCACTTAGGTAGATGTGTGTAACTTCTTCAGCTTATCCTCAAGGTGCCCATTTGTTTCTTTCAGGGCCTCAATTTCAGTGGTGTACTGAAGCACCAGTTCCTCATGAGCTTTCTCTTTTGAGATTAGCTCAAGATCCCAAGCAGTTTGCTCAGCACAAAGGCGAGCTTGCCGTTCAGTTTCGAACATCACCCTCAGAGCAATTCGCTAAATCATCAACTGTTCCTGAGCGAGGAACAAATCAGTGTCACCAGTCTCAATCAGCGAGCTGATTACACGTTTCAGTCTTTCAACCTCCAGTGGAGTTTCATCATGCTTATTCCGAGCATGAAGCAACTCTTCCTGAAGATTTACTAGTCTAAGGGCTTCCTCAGTATCCCTCACTCTGAGAGACTCAGTTAGCCTATCATTCTCCCCCACTCAGTTGTGCATTCACATCCACTGTGTGAGTATGAGTCTCATGCAGCCTTGAGAAGTCAACCATCAATTGCTCTAGAGCGAGCTGAAGGTCGAGTTCTCTTACTGAGTCTGAGCTAAGCCCAGGTGCGTGATCAGGAGAAGAGGCAGAAGAACATACCTCATCATCTGCCATCAGGCAGAGGTCATCATACTCCTCATCAGAGAAGAGTTCAGGGGCCCGGGGTCCTGGGCCATTTGACTATGAGGAATCCTTAGCTAGCATCGCTCTCCGGTCTGAAGACCTGAGCTCTCTCTTTGCTCTCGGATCTTCTCGCTCACGAGCACTGAGCTCCGGACAATCATACTGATAATGTCCTGTCTTCTTGCAGTGGTAATTTTGATCTACATCAGAAGCAAACTTCATGTCAGTGTACCTTTTATCCGATGACTCCCTCTGGCTCCCTGATGATCTTTCACGCTTGGAGCTGGATCTTCTGGGATCAACATCATCTCTTCTATTCTCATCTCTGCGCCGCTCAGGCTCCTCACGATCTCTCCTGGAATCGGAACCCCTCCTCTCTTCCCTCCGGGGGCTCGATCTCCTGGGGCTAGAATACATGCGATCACAGGTGTCAGTATAAAACTTCTTATACCTTCTGAATCGAGAGTTTAGTTTTTCGAAACGCCGTGCCAGCAGGCTGTACTCCAGGGCCAGCTCATCCTTGTTCATGTCCTTCAGAGACTTAGAGCCAGATCCAGCCTCAGGCTCAGGAGTAGCTTTAAGAGCCATGCTCTTTTCCTTTTCAGGTACCTTCTTCTCAGTCACATCCTCACTGACAACACCCTTCGTCTTCCTCTTATCGAGGTCGAATTCCAGAGCCTTTAACTCTGAGAAGAGGTGAGAGTAAGGAATGTTATTGAGGTCCTGATTGTTCTTCAACAAGATCACTCCTGTGTCCTATCTTTCAGGGAGACTATCAGGATTTTAGATGACACCTCCCTCTTGGGAAAGTCCTTCCCAAGGGTTGCTAGCTCGGTCATCATCTTAATGAACCAAGCTTCCATCTGATCGATGGATTCACTTTCTAGCATCCGAAAAGCCTCGAACTTCCTGATAGCAAGATCTCTCTTGTTCTCCCTGATCTTCTCCGAGCCCTCACTCATCTCCTTCAGTGCATCCCAGATCTCCTTTGCGGGTGTCAGATGCATGAGCCTGACCGAATTCTCATAAGAAACGGTGTGGAGTATAATGTTCTTCGCAACATTATCTAGTCTGATTTGCTTAATCAAATCAGCAGTAAGCGCGGACCTCTCCACAGGCTCATCTCCGGCAGCCGGAATAGGAACATTACCAGCTACGGGCTAGATGGTCTGAAGATTCCTCATAAATCTGATCGGACCATGCTCAATAACCTGGGGCATCTGATCATGGATGGAGTAGACATGTGCGAGAACCCTGAATTTCCAATAATCATAATTGTCAATAGAGAATTTAGGAAGACTGCCTTCAAGGCGCTTAGAACCGGATGCCATGAATGCAAGTTTTCAGAAACAGATCTGTTCAGTTTACCACCAAAAGTTTCTCCTCAGAAACAGTTGGTAAACAAAGTCAGTGGTCTTTTGAACCACTGCTCTGATACCATTTGTTGGTCCCGAAATGAGTAAAATCAGTGTATGGGGGGGAATACACTGATGTCAGATTTTTCTGAATAGTCAGAAAAATGCTCTTACACACTCAGTCAGGAAGATCCTGAAGATACTCAGAAAAACTGAAAGTCCGCAGGGGCAGCAGGGACAAGTCAATAGTGAGTCAGATAGGCTGAGTGTGAGTAATGTGCTCGGAAGCTCAGTAGAGATTACAATCCTACTGACCGCTCGGAAGCTAGTCAGTTGGGCTACTATCTCAGTAAGCTAGATTGCGTGCGGAATGTGAGCCCTTAGTTTCTACTCGTTTTAGTTTCTAAAAACGTTTTCTCTGAGTTTGCTTAGTAAGAGGTGGTTAAGGCTGGTGCACAGTATTCAGATTCAGGATGATTGATTCAGCCTGAATATTAAAATGATGCAGTATGTTCAATTTAATATGAATGACATTTATGATCCTGAACACGAAAGTAAATCAGCACACAAGGGTCTTTTTAACGTGGTTCGGAAATAACCAACTCCTACGTCCACGGCCTGATTTAACAGAAAGTTATCCTCAAAACCCTGAGGATAGGTACTTGGTTTTTACGTGCCAAGGGACAAGAATAGCCAACTTCCTCTCTTAGGAACTGACCCCTGGGCGTTTTACAACTCTCAGTCCTTCTAACCAACCAATCTCACACCCTGAGTGGTTTGGTATTCTTGGTTTCCAACTTAGATAGCTCTAGTAATACAACACAATGCTAAAGATAAGAGCTATCGATCTAAGCAAATACAGAGTGAATCCTACTACAACACTAGGGAAATTTAATTGCAGAGTGTTGCTTATAGTATGCTTTTAATGCTTGGATTCTTGAGAGCTTTCTCTTGGAAATTTCCCGTTAGCCTTGAAAGGGTGCAAGGCTCTCTGTATTTATAGGCAAGATTCAAAATAGATCCGTTGGAGGAGATTTACTCAAATCTTTCCTATTTTAGGGAGGTTGCAGGCTAGATGTATTGTTGACCTAATTGCCATGCTTATTCTGGCAATATTTGTCCTGCCGCCTGTAACTCTGAGACGCATTAAATGCCGTCTTAAATGCTTCGCAGACTCTGTACATGCGTGTCGAAAGATGATTAGCTTTCCGTTCCAATGGCTAGTTGACCATCTGACATTTGTACTTTCCTCGTACATTCAATACTCTGAGTCTCTTGTTAATAACTCAGCCTGAATGTTTGTCTTTATTGGAGTCTAACTGACATTCTCTTTGTCTCTTGTCCCATAGCATAAATGACCTTTTTGCTTTGGACTTACATGATTCAGGTAAACTGAATCAAGGCCTAAGTCAGGAGTTACAAGCATTCAGCTTGTCCTGATAGGTTATTCAGCCCGGCAAGTGTAACCTTTTTACTTTGGACTTACATGATTCAGGTGAACTGAACCAAGGCCTAAGTCAAGACTTACAAGCATTCAGCTTGGCCTGATAGGTTATTTTAAACTTGCCCTTCACTGACTAAGTTCTATTCTGAGCAGCTAAGAATACTCAGTAGAAACATAAGTCAGTGGGACGTCCGGATAGTCTTCAGGATGAACCATCAAGTCTTTGATCTTCACTTCAGTTCAGGCAATCTTCTACAAGGCTGACTCTGAACTTCTTCAGGATGAGTTGTGTTTCAGACTTCAGATAATTGGGTCGACTCCAATCTTCTTCAGTCTTCAACACGTTCCCCCTTAACTGAATCGCTAACCTGACTATCCTGTATACGACTATCCTGACTAACTGTACTTAGGCAAATTCATCAAGGGTTTTGGGATCTAATCAAAACACTCAGATTGTCCCAAAAATAGTTTTGGATTTCTACAAGAATGCTGAAGCAGACGTTAAAAGAAAGAAGCTGACAGTTACTTTGCAAGGAAGAAATGTTTAAATCAGAGAAAAAGATATTTGCATAGCTTTGAGTCTAAGAGATGGAGGAGACTCATATGATAACCTCAACTTCGCTGAAGAAGACAAGAATTATTTGAAGAGGTTCACTGGAAACAAGGCGTTTCCAGAGAAATGGAAGAGGACATTCAAGAAACAACTTGGTTGTAGAGTATGTTTTTCTTTATGAAGCTATTGATAAATGTATGTTATGTAGAACTGGTGCACATGATATTGGCACAAGATTATATTGTGGGAGCAATTGATAAGGAGTGTTGGTCCCGAAACGAGTATAAATTAGTGTATGGGGGGAATACACTGATGTCAGATTTTCCCGAAAGACTCAGGAAAATTCTCTTTCAGGCTTAGTCAGGAAGCTCCTGATGTGTTCAGTAACTGATAGTCCTCAGGGGCAGCAGCGACGGATCAGTAATGAACCAAATAAGCTAAGTCAGAGTTGTGCTCTCAGAAGCTCAGTAGAGATAACAATCCTACTGACCGCTCAGAAGCTAGTCAGATGGGCTACTATCTCAGTAAGCTCAGTTTAGTGCGGAATGTGAGCCCTTAAGTTTCTACTCATTTTAGCTCCTGAAAACTTATCAGTTTGCTTAGTGAAAATGTGGTTAAGGCTGGTGCACAGTTTTAAGGTCAGGATGACAAAGTCAGTCCTGATGGTTTTCGAAAACAATGCAAGTATGCTTCAGTTTAATATGTATGACAATTTGATCCTGAGTAAATAGTAAATCAGCACACAAGGGTCTTTTTAACTTGGTTCGGAGATAACTCACTCCTACGTCCACGACCTGATTGAACAGGAAGCTATCCTCTAAACCCTGTGGATAGGTACTTGGGTTTTACTGGCCAAGGGACACGAATAGCCAACTTCCTCTCTAAGTAACTTACCCCTGGGTGGTTTTACAAGTCCCAGTCCTTCCTACCAACCAACTCACAACCTGAGGGGTTTGGTATTCACGTTTTTCCAACTATTGTGTATTGATCCTTCTAACAAATTAGTTCTAAGGATAGGATCAATACTCTAAGCAAAATACAGAAGAGATTCCTACTACAACACTAGGGAAATTTATGGTTTCAGAGTGTTGCTTCAAATGAACTCTGAGTGCTTGGAATCTTGGGAGTTTCTTTTGGAAATTTCCCGTTAGCCTTGAATGGGGGCAAGGCTCTCTGTATTTATAGGAGGGTTTGAAATAGATCCATTGGAGGAGATCCGTTTCAAACCCCTGTATTTTAGGTAGGTGCAGGTGCTGGTTGTACTTGTCTGACAGAGACCATACCTAGTATGGCAAAGTTTCTGATCCGCCGCCTGCGCCTCTGAGAAGCATTAAATGCGCTCAGTCTCCGTACATACGTGTCGCCTTCTAACTGGTCGCTTTTCCAATGGCTAGTTTATCGGCATTGACTTTACTGATCCTCGTACATTTATAACTCTAAGTCTCTCGTTCTTTACTCAGCATAAATGTTTATCTTATGTTGGAGACTCTGACATTCTTTCAGCTTCATCAGACTTCCATTCGCACGTGTAACCTTTGGGTCTCAGGACTTACAAGTATTAGGTTAACTGATACTAGGCCCAAGTTAGGACTTATGAACATCAGTAAGACATTCAGCCTGATCAAGGTTACTTGTACCCTCACTGATAGAGACTTTCCTGAGCATGCTTAGTCTACTCAGTTCTGTCAGGATCAGTGGTCTTCTTCAGGATGGCTTCTAGGCATCTTCAGGAGTCTTTCTAGGTTTTTCAGGTTCAGCTTCAGGTTGATCCTCTTCAGGATGATCAACGCCTCCAGGGTTGGAGATACTTCAGACTTTAAGGACATCTCCATCAGTCTTCACTCCTCAGTGCGTTCCCCCTGAACTGAATACCTGTGAATAGAAAATCTATTCTAACCTATCTATCCTGAGCCTATCATCCTGACGAACTATACTCAGGTAAATTTATCAAGAAGTTTTGGGATCTAATCAAAATACTCAGATTGTCCCAACAAGTAGATTCATGTAGATATAGGAGAACTGTTGTTGAGAAATATCTGCAATGATGTTGTGAAACCCAGAAAGAACAAAGGTTTTAGTTAGTTCTTGAATTATATTCTCAAGGAAGTAGGATTCTCTTTGTGTGATAGGTATGAGGGTCAGTCTATACTCACACATAGGATAATTGGGAGAAGCAATTTTAAGAGAGGAGCTGTGGATGCTCCAATGGCTCCAAAACTGAAAAAGAGAAAGAGCACTGACGAAAGGAGAGAAAGAAGGAAGGAATGTACAGCTGTGAAAACCTATGAAGGAGAAAGAAAGATGTAAGGAGGAAATTTCTTGCGGATGAAGATTCAGAAGATGAAATAAATAGCGAGAAAAGAGCAAAGAAATTTCACTCCAAGAAGGTTGTTGAGGCACATGAAGAAGTTGACAAGTCTACAGCTGTAGACTTGGCAAATTTGCAGTCAGAAGTTCAGGAGATTGAAGAAATCCCTATTCCTGAATCCCCTATTCAACAAGAATAGTTGCCAATTGTTCAAGTTGAAAGGATTGAAGGCCATGAAGAAGAAAGGAAAAAGTTTGAAAACTGGAGAAGTCTTAGAGAACATAATGAAAAACTGATGCTTGAGGAGAAGAATTTGTTCCAGTGGGTTGTTGATTGGACAAATTGCTCAAATACTGAAGAACTATTGAAGCCTAACTTCTTTGATGAGTTTCTTGCAGAGAAACTAAGGAAAATATATTGTTATGGAGCAGACTAAAAGACAGAGGATAACTAAGTCTGCAGCAGAGGCACTGAGAGTTGCCATGGGCACAGAGACAAATCCTAATGCTAAATTTCCAGAGTCAAAGTATGAAGTAGTTAGCTTAGAGGATGAGGAAGAATTGCCAAGGAGAGTTAGTGAAGGAAGCACTCAGGGTGTTGAGACAGCTGGTCTAACAACCCTTGCAGAAAGTGCACCTATTTTGGAATCTGCAGGAGCAATTGCTGCAGATTTGATTCCAGAAGTCACTCAAACTGAACCAGAACATACTATTGATGAATCTGGTACGAAAAAAAAAAGATAATAAAAGTGGTTCACCTTGCAAGAAACCACGAGACAAAGGAGATGATGATAATGATGATCAAGGAGATGATGATAATGTTCCAATGGGAGGATCACAAACTAAAATTGCTGAAGTTTCAGGTATTAATGAGGCTTTGATACTGAACAAATTGTTGAAGATACAACGAGAGAGATTGATGAAGCCAATAAAGGTGAAAGAGAAACTCAAGATAATACCTTATTCAATCAACTACCACCTGCCATGTACACTCTTGAAGAAGTCTATTTTCAAGGCACCCCTCCACTACAAAGCTTTTCAGCTTTAGAAAGGGTGACCATTGATGACTATATTGAAGGTATGGGTGACACCTCAACTGAGAAAATGCAAATGAACATCACCCCTTCCAAGAGGAAAGCAACAACAGAAGACTCTACAGCTGTAGAGTTACACACTAGAAAGAGTTAGAAGATTATGAAAGGGAAAGATCTGATGATACAAGAAGTATAGTCATAAGAGGTGGATAGTGAATCATTTCCTAAGATGACTCCAGAGGAAGTTATTTCCAAAATGATAGGATTTGAAGAGGACTGAGGCTGATATTCTGAAGCAAGTAAAATTGGTTTCAGATACCATAATCTCTCAGAAAGTCAAGAAAGGAATGGAAGATGTTGTTAAGAAAGTTGAAGAAAGGAAAGTGATGCAAAAGAAGTACAAGCTTATTGTAGATGATTTGATGAAGCAGAATGTGGATATTAGAAATGAATTACTTCAGAAGACCAGAGATATTTCAAGTCTACAAGGATCAATTGATCTCATGAAGGATGATACTTTTGGTTTAAAGAACAAAGTTGCTGGTTTGAAAGTTTAGATGAAGAAAATGATTTCTAAAAAGAGAGAGATGTAGAAAGAAGTCATGAACAAGCTGGAACTCATTTTGTCACAATTTGATGCTGGCAAAAAGGGGGAAGCAGTATGATAGAGAAAGAAATTGCTGAAGGAGAGAAGAGAGAAAAAGAAATCTTGAAGAATGTGAAAGAGCACAGCAAGGCAATGAATGAAGAGTTTGTAGCTGCAAAGTCCAGGGATTTGAATACAAGGCTTGCTGAGCAGTCAGAGAGTGAAAAGAAGAGTTCACAAGAAAAAATCATACATTTTACAAGTTCTAAACCTGCAATGAAGCAACCATCTGTGAAGGCACATCATTCAAAAGCTAGTGGTGGACGATAGGAAAGAAGAGTAAAAGAATTTCAGGATAGTAGGAAGAATTTAAAGATATCCATCCCTATGAACCCCCTGAATGTTCAGCTATTGAGGCAAATGGCACCTGAAGAAGAAAAAAAAAGAAGAGAGGAAGAAAGAAGTAGAAGGAGAGAGTCTACAGAAGGAAATAAAGACTTATTTTGAACTCCTTTGGGAAGAATTTGAAGGAATTAGAGACAGACAATCTGTCCTAAAGAAGTTTAGCTGAAAAAGGACAAATACCATAAATTCAAGTACATGAAGGCAAATGAAACTCTTTACATGGGTGATAATGCTTATCTGATTCAAAGGAAACATGCCAAGAAGATGAGAGCACCAACTAGAAGAGATTACAGATCCAAGAAGGAGGAAGAAGACTTTAATAACTATGAATTGATTATAATGATGAAGTATATTGAAGAAGATGAGAAGAATCTACAGTTGATGTCTCAAGGAATCTACAGGACTAGACCAGACAGTTCTGATGATGATGAACTGATTCTAAGCACAGGAGGAGATGAAGGCATTGAAGATTTTTGTATAGATTGGACACTAAATTTTTTTAGTTTTTAGTCTATCTATTTTTGTAAGCTGTATCTTGACCCTTATTTATTTTATGCAGCTTTTGCTTTCTGTTATTTATTGTTTTCTGTTATTTACTATTTTCTGCATTGCATTGCATAATTTTATACAGCAATATCTTATTGCTACAACATATTTATTTTATGTTCTGCATAATGTGTTTTGCCAACATCAAAATAGGGGGAAATTGTTAAGTACCTTGTATTGACTAGATTTTGATGTATGCAAAACATATATATATTTAATTGAATTGTTACTAATATATATATATGTAAGTTTGCTGACTAAGGAAGTTATAATTGTAATAGAAAAGACTACAGTTGTATAGTTTCTCAACCTACAGCTAGACAAGACCTTGCAGCTGTAATTTTATTCCTACATCTTGTTTCAAATTTGCAGGAACTTGCAGCTGTAATGTTCAAGGAAGCCTACAGCTAAGAAGACCGTTTGGAGATTGATGTACAAGATTAAGATTAAGAAGGACTAACCAAGACCCTTATAACTCAGATTAGTGAAGCAATTATGCACTCACTAAAGAGTACTTATGGATGTGTTTATCATGAAGATCTGGATTATTATTGAAGGTTAATTCAAGAAAAAAGGAACCCGAATTCTGAAGATAAGGACAAATAGTACTACATGTGCTATTCTGTGTGAAGGAGGAGGACCACCTCACACATGCGAAGGCTATAGAGAGAAAGAGGAGTCTTCAATCTGAGCAAGTCTACAGCAAACCATTTCTAAGAGAGAGTTTTTCAGTTTTTTATTCTTTATGATTCATAGGATAGTTGGTTAGGATTTCTTAGAAAGAATCACAGTTTTTGTTGTTCCCTCACACACTTTTAATATTTCTACCTTGTGTATATATCTCTTTGTGAGATTTTTACTTTGAAACTCTGTGTGAGTTTGTATTTTGAGTGAATAGGTTAGTGATTAGGGTCATAATTGCATGTTTTTGCATCCATTTCTATATGGTTTTTATGTTCTTATGTTCATATTTGACCCTAATATGGTATAAATTGTGCTATTAACCCTTTTTGGCTAGAAAGTTGTGTTTATAGGTGAAAACGAGCAAAATCGGCAAGAGACGAGCAAGTTCATAAAAGTCCAGAAATTGTGAGTTGATCCAATAGAGTCAAATGATATACCATGTCTAAGAGTTCGAAGAGAGGGTCGCAACGGAAAAAGAATCGAGTCAATCGAGCTCTAGAACTCAAGATATGATGAAAACGAGGAAGTCGAGGATCGATCGCACAAGCCGAAGTTGGACTCGAGCGACCACAAGCTTAGACTTGAGCGACCATGAGCTTCCACTCGTGCGACACCCCTCTGGTTCGGGCGATGAAGGCTAGCATGAGTGACCAAACGAGACTGCATTCGTGCAACACTCCTCTGGTTCGGGCTAGGTCGAGTCGCACGAGTGACCACACGAGCCAGACTCGTGCGACCACTATGGTACACTCGTGTTATGCCTCGGATTTCCAATTTTCGAAGGGCAGTTTCATATTTTTGGGTATTTAATGAAGGGCATCTTGGACCAAGCATTGTGAGCACTATAAATACTTCAAGGATCAGATTTTCAAGAGGGCCAAGTCACATTAGTTCATAATCATAGTGAGATTCTTATATTAGAGAGAGAGAGAGGTAGTTACTTGTGGGTTTCTTAAGATTTCTTCTCACAAATTCTTAGATAACTTTTGATCTACCGCTTTGATCGTTGATCCGTTAATTCCTGCATTCTCGTCTCGTCTAAGGCTACATTCTCACCGATTGAATTTCAATTTCCATTGTCGGATTGCTAGATAGCATTTTAGAGGTAAAGTGTATCTTTCCAATTTTCATTGTAATAGGTAATTCTCTTCACATTTCTTTCATAATGATGATAGTTCTTAGCTTAATTGTTCTTAGGTTTAATCAATTAGCCATGAGCTAATCCCTTAATGTGTTAGTGTATGATTCCTATGGAGTAGTGTAGTGATATGTTGATCTTTTGAATGTTTTGAGTTGTTGTATGACCAATTCTCTACATTGAGGGATTGTATGAATGCTTGCATGTGTAGATGATAATTAGGGCCATTATGGAGTTAGTCTCTTGCGAAAGTAGAGCTATTTTCCTAAACTTTCTTGTATTAAGGCCAATGCATATCAAGTGTTTGATAAAATTCCTAAGATAGTGAGAATTATCTTTAGTGAATTAGATGAACAACTAGAGACTTGGATATGTTATTAGGGAAACCTTTTGCATGTTGAAGTGGTTTGCCATTGATTATACACAATCTCATTGCATGATAAAGTGATGCTTAACTACATGAAACATAGGATAATACACTAGCACATATCCCTCACATTTGCTCACTTTGCAACCCAAGGTGATAGGTAGTTTACTTCTTTGACGCATTAGTAGACGATAGAAACCTCTCCCCTTTATTGCTTTGTTAGCTAGCCAATTGAAACAACAAATTTTCCTTACAAGTCCCCGTCTCCTTTGGGTTCGATATATTTTAAAACTTGGTCAAGCTTACCACGCTCATAGCGAACACGTACACTTGCGTGAGGACACATTTACACCGAACAAGTTTTTGGCGCCGTTGCCGGGGAGACGGCTAGTTTGTTTGGTTGTTTGATGTTTCTTTTATTTTCGATTGGTTTCTACTGTGAGAATTTGATACTCATTTTCTTGTAGGTATATGCACACGAGAAGTCAATGGGGAGACCTATTACCCTTTGATTTAGATCTTGAAACAAGCCTATGGAGAAGAAGAAGAGAAGCTAGATTGAATCTAGAGAACATGGATAATCAAATGAATGAAGCTCGAGATGAAATTAGAGAAGAGGAACCATTAAGAGGACAAGTGTATCAAGGTGAGGATCACTTGACTAAAAGGGAGGTTACACAACCACAACCTATACCACGTCAATATCAACCTTATCCACCACCAAATCAACCATACTACCCACCTCAATATCCTAACTACCCAAACTATCCACTGTCACACCCCAATATTAATAGGTTCTAATTATCATGCAACGGA
>JAPKLY010000183.1:519955-622073 GCA_026898435.1 Prunella vulgaris
TGGGAAGACCGATGACATATTCTAACTTATTCCCCAAGATATTGATCATAATCGCTGAAATTGAATCTACTTTGGCCGAAAATATCTAACTCCTTAAAAGACTAATTTATCTTAAAATTAATTTACACCTAAGGTTTAGAGAAGAGGAACCATTAAGAGGACAAATGCATCAAGGTGAGGATCACTTGACTCAAAGGGAGGTTCCACAACCACAACCTATACCACGTCAATATCAACCTTATCCACCACCAAATCAACCATACTACCCACCTCAATATCCTAACTACCCAAACTATCCACCAATAAACCAACCATACTATCCACCACCACCACATAACTATCCTTACTATCCATATCCACCACAACCTCAACACCAAAGGCCACAAATCATGAACCCACTGCAAAACAATGAACCATTACTCCGAGACTACTTTGAGCCAAGAGTAAATGAGCATTATGATGGTATTGAGAGACCACCGATAGATGCCGAGAAGTTTGAGCTTAACACGAATCTGTTGAAGTTGTTAAAGGAGTTGCCTTTCGAAGGATCAAGTGATTGAGAAGATCCCAATGCTCATCTCAATAACTTCATGGAGTTATGCGACACGATCAAATACAAAGGGATGTCGGATAATGAAAAGAAGCTCCATTTCTTTAATTTTACCTTGACCGGAAGAGCTAAGACATGGATCCGATCTATGAATCCGAAAGCAGCCACATGGGAGGAGTTAAGTTCACAATTTCTCAAAAAATTTTACCCTCCATCAAAAATGTTGAAGGCGAGGGAAGAGATAAAGACTTTTCGAAAAAAGGCAAGAGAAACAATATCTGGTGCTTGGGAGAGGTACCAAACCTTGTTGTTGGCTTGTCCTCAACATGGTTTGAAGGATGAAGACATACTTTTGACATTCACAATTGGATTGCATGAAGGAGACAAGAATTACTTGAATTCTTGTGCTGGAGGCTCGGTTTGGACTAAGACCGTTCATCAAGTGAATGAGATCATCGAGAATATAGCTGCGAATGATGCTTTTCAAAGAGATTCCAATAGTGGAACGGGTGATCGAGTTGCACTTCTCGAGGAAAGATTGACAAATGTGTGTAATTTGGTCTATGGAGGCCAAAACCAAAACCAAGCTCCAGCTCCTATGCAAGTGAATGTTGTCGAGAGTATTCCTCCTCCTACTCCCGCTACCCAAGAAGAGTGGGTTACATCTGACGTCCTCAATACAACAATTCTTTCCAAAATAATCAAAGGTCATATGTTGCTCCACCTTTTAGACCACAAGGAGGTTCGTATCCAAATCAAAGTAACCCTCCTTACAACCCGAATAGGAGGTATGAGAATTTTTCATATTCTAATCCTAAGGGAGCAATTCAATTGCCACCCGGGATTGATCCGGGGTCTAAGCCACCTAATAATGAAGGGAAAGGGAGCATGGAGGATACTTTGACATTGATTTTGAAGAAGTTAGACAATTTTGAAGTGGAGTTTAGAAAGATGAATAGTGAAATAAACAAGAGAGTTGATGACTTGTATACTTCGCAAGCAAGTCAAATCAAGAGCTTGGAATATCAACTCGGGCAAATTGCTTCGTCTTTGAGTCCACAAATCAACAAGGGTAAGTTTCCTTCAACTACCGAAACTAATCCAAGAGAGCATATTAATGCTATTTCTACTTGTAATGAGTTGAAGAGTGAGGTGTTGAAAAGGAATGCTATGGAGGATTTTCATTTTGAATTGGTGGAGGAAGTTAAATGTGTTAATGAGAAAGAATATTTTGTGAAGGGTGATGAGAAAGTGATGGGGGTAGTTGAAAGAATGGAGAAAAGGGATAGGAAAGTTGAAGGGGTAGAAAAACTAGGGGGTGAGGAAAGAAAGGTGGAAGAAGGGAAAGTGGAAAAAGATGTGAAGGTGGAAATTTCGAAAGGAGTGAAAGATAAGCTAGATGATAGATTTAAGAAGTTCTTTGAGATTTTCACAAATCTATATTCAAAGATGCCTTTTCTAGAAGCTATTGAGGAATTGCCAAATTATACAAGGTTTTTGAGGGATGTTATGGCAAGGAAGATGAAATCAAATGAACCGGAAATGGTCAAGCTTACTCATGGGAGTAGTGAGTTAATACGAAAGCATCTACCTAAAAAGCTTAGAGATCCGGGGAACTTCATTTTGAGCTGCCACATCAAAGGAAGTAAGAAGATGAAGGCCTTGTGTGATCTAGGTGCAAGTGTGAACATGATGCCACTTTCTATTGCTGAAAAGTTGGGCTTACATGAGTTGAGGCCAACAACAATAAATGTGCAATTGGCTGATGGTTCTAAAGTGAAGCCTAGAGGGGTGATAGAAGATGTGGTTGTTCATGTGGGGAAGTTCATTTATCCCGTTGATTTTGTTGTACTTGATATTGAGGAAGATGTTCGAAATCCTATCATTTTTGGGAGACCTTTCCTTGCTACGTCGGATGCTGTGATTAATATCAAGCGGAGAGAGGTTACTCTTGGAATGAATGGTGAAAAAACTACTTTTTCAATCCATGACAATTCCGAGAGTTCCCCAAAGAAGATTGAAGGAGAATTGAACGAAGTAATATTAGATGGGATGGAAAGTGATGAAAAGGTAAAAGACAATATTCTTGATCTTAAGAGTGAACTTTGTGTTGATGATCTTTTCGAAAAAAGAAAAAAGGTGAATGAAGATAAGGGGGTAACGCAAGTAGTGAAGAAAGTGGCGAAGAAGGGATGTTTTTGGAGAAGGAAATTGAGTGATGTAAGTCATTCAACCCTTATTGATTTTGATGTCACTTGAGCTTTATAGCGTCCGGCTAGGGGACGTTAAATCCAAGCGCTAGGTGGGAGGCAACCCACCCTTATATCCTTTTTCGTAACCTTGATTTTATTTTGTTTTGATTGGTTTTGCTTTTTTATTTTAGGGGTAGAAGCATGAATGCCATTTTTAGCTCATGATTTTGTGCTTTGATTGCTCTTTGTGGATTTTGTGCTACTATGTGTAAGAAAAGATTTGAGGAGCATATTTTGCTTAAGGTTTTGAGACATTCTTGTTTTAGGAGTTGATAAGGAGTGTGCATGGTTTATTGAGCTTGAGTTTCTTGATTAATCACTATTTCCAAACTTTATTAGGATTCTTGATCCGAAAAAGTTTGGGGGGTGTGACTCGTGATTAATTTTTCGATTAATTGCTCATTTTCATGATTAATTAGATGATGTTCAATGACCATTTATGTTAAATGAGGAGTTTTAAGTTGTGTTGTGTAGGAAATTGGAAGAAAATGGCGTGAAAAAGGTGTAAAGAGACGAAAATTCGAAGTGGTGCAAAAAGGCTCAGATTCGTGCACCCACAGGCCAAGATTCGTGCACCTAGCAGCTTGCACTCGTGCGGAGGCTCGCTGGTTCGGGCGAAAATCGTCCGCACGAATGCTCGCACGAGTCCGGTTCGTGCAGTGGCTCACTGGTTCGGGCAATAATGGTCCGCACGAACGCTGGCACGAGTCCGGTTCGTGTGGCCATAAGCTTCAGTTCGTGTGATACCTTACAAATCCGAATTTGACCATTTTTTTGGTCCAACTTTGACCACACTTCCCTAGGTTTGTCCACTCACTCTTTGTCTTCATTTACCACTTATTCCACACACAAACACAAACTTCTCTCTTCACTCTTGCACTCCATATTTGCTCAAAATCAAGAAGAAGAAAGTTGGAGAAAATTTCCATATCTCAATCTCTACAAATCTTTTCATCAATTCCTTCAAAAGGTATGTTCTTCTAACTCTCCTCATTCTATTTCTTGCAATTTTATTAGAATTCCATGGTAGTATTGTCTAGAATGAGAAATTCAATTTTTAGAGTTCTTGAGCTTAAATTGGGGATTTTTATATTCTAGCCTAATTTTGAGCAATTCATGATGAAATAATGCTACATTGTTGATGGGTGATCCATGGGGAACACAATTGCATGCTAATTTTGTGAATTTTGGACTTAATTGAAGATTGGATTTTTTAGTGTAGGCATAGTGACGAATTTTTGGGAATTTTATGCTTAAATTGAATTGTCATGATATTGTTGTGCTATTTGTCAATGAGCATGAGTATATTGATGCTAGGTTGAGTTAATGATGTTGGTTCACCTATGATTTTTGCTTATTTGAGGTTTCATTGATATATGACATTGGCATGACTATAAGTTGCATTATTCCCTTGATTCTAGAATTAAACCCATTATGTTCAATCTATTCTACTTAGTGAATGTAGTTGATAATGAATTGAGTGTATTGTTCTTCTTTTGCTCATATATTGAATTCTTCTAGGAAGTGTGTTGATTGAGCTTATCTTTCATATATCATGCTTTGAGCTTATTTCTTGTAGGATATGTCTAATAGAGGCAAAGGTAAGAGCAAAGTTTCAAGCTCAAGATCTAAGGAAGGATGGAATGATCCAACATGGGAAGAAGAGTGTCTAAAAGAGTGTGGAGAATCACCTACCCACTATGGATTGTTCTTTGAGGAGAAAAGGAGCTACTTTAAGAAATTTGCTCAAGTTTGTGGTATTGATTTCCAAGCTGGGCGATATTATGATGCGAGTTCCTTAGAGGAGTGTAACTTTGGGAATGATATTGAAGACTTGTTTGCTAATATCGGATGGAGCGGATTGCTTAATCTTCAACATTTCGCTTCATGCAAGGAATTAAACATTGAATTCTTGAGCACACTTGAAGTGAGAGAAGTGGATGGAATTCCTATTCGAGCAAAATTTCGGATAAAGAATGAGAGCTATGTCATGACAACAAATCAAATCAATGAGATTTTTGGGTGTGAAGAAAATGTTGAGAAAGGAAATTTTTATGTATGGGAAAGGTTTTCTAGAGCTCAAGAAATATGGAGAAGGATTAGTGATGATGAGAACTTCAATCCTCAATTTTCTAAGTCCTCTAGCCTTGTTAATCTTATATTGTATTGTGCTCACCGGATCATAGCAAACACTGTCTTTGCAAGAATCGAGCCGAATAGGGTGAGAAGTGATGACTTGTATATCTTGCATTCGATGCTCACTTCTAAAAAGGCGGACTTCGGGGCCTATCTTTTGAAGAATCTTAGTCAACAAAATGTGTGGACTAATTGTGCTTATGGAGGACTAATTGCACTTATTCCTCAAAGGGTTAGTCCTTCACCCGAAAGGGAAGGTGCAATGGGCGCATTGATTTATGTTGCACATTTGATAAGGTCGAAGAAGTTTAAGAGGAAGTCGAAAGTTGTTTGTGTTGTAGGGTGGAATATTCATGACCTATTTCCCTTACTTGAGTATGAGCTAATCACCATCAAGAAGAATGAGAATTTGAAGCTCGATACACCCGAACACATTCACTTTAAGGAACAATTTTATCAAAGGTTGAACAAAAGAGCTAGGGGTGTTTCAAGTTCTCAAGCACAAGAAGAAGAACAAGTGGGGGAGGAAGAGCCTATGCAAGAGGAAAACCCTTTCGAGCAAGAAGGATTTCGAGTGTTTGAAGGGTTGACGTTTAATGAATGGGGATATGAAGTTCAATCTTTAAGGATTGATGTGGGGGACCTTAAGAATGAGTATTCTTGTCTTCGTTCCGATGTCACGAGGCTCACTGACAATTATCATTCCCTAAACACTATTGTTGACTCCGTAAATAGGACCGTGAACACCATGAGCAATAACATGAACACCATGGGGACGAACATTGAGGAGATTTTGGAGGCACAATGAGCTATGATGCAGTGGCATATTGGTGAAGGGCATTTCACTTACCCACCGATGGACCCCCCTTCGTGAAGTGACGATTTATATCTAACTTCATAAGGATGGGTAACTCATTTTCTTCTCCTTATCATGACTTTTATCCCGTATTTTTAGGATTTGAATTTTGGTTTGTAATGATATTACTTGATGATAGTGGTACTTCTACTTAGATAGCTTAGTTCTCTTGGTATTTGACGGATTATTGATGAATTTGATCTTTGGATTTATGATGCTTTTGTTGAGTGTGCTTAATTCTTATGCATTGCTTGATTTTGTCTCCACTTCTTGGCCAAACTTTTTAGACTTATGGTCCAAAAAAGTTTGGGGAGGGTGTGATCGTTTTGCAATTCTCTTCGCAATGCTATTCTTATATTGATTTTGAGTCCTTATATGATGTTTGACCATATGCTTAGGATTAGGCTTGTTTTGCTTGTTATTTTTGGCCATATTGTTGTTTGTTTTGAGTAGTGTGGCATGAGATATGTCTATTATTGTGTGGATGAGTTGAAAGTTCATGTTGGATGTGATGGAGTTATGGCTTGATGCTTATCTTGTCTTTTGTGCTATGGATTTGATGATACTTGAGATTTTGATGATATGAGCAATTTTGATATGAGATGAGTCATGATCACCCTATACCCGTGAGGTTTTGAGCCATTTTATGCCCGTTTCAATCTTGAACGGATGATATTTCTTTGATGTGAGTTCCACATATGTGCATTATACTCTAGAACTTGGCTTTAGCCTTGTTTAAGACTACATTAGAAATTGAATTCACACGATATGATTTGAGGCCATTTTTTATCTACATTTAGTTACATTAGAGATCAAAGATATGATTTGAGGCCACATCAATGGACGTTATGTACTAAATTACTATCATTAGATATATTCATTAAAACTATTACATGCGTTGATCAATACTATTAAACTTATACACTAAAATCACATTACAAAAATTTTTAATGTCAGTGAATATCAAATCATGTTAGTACAAGTAGATCTAAACATTAAAAATCTATTGTATGAAGAAATGCTAACCTGTGGACCATCAGGATCTTTCCTCCAAAGAGGAGTATTTTGGGACCCACATGATCTGCAAACTCTACCATCATTTCTCTTGCGATTATTATATGAAGGATTTTGCAAAGCATGACCACCTTGATACATTAAGGGTACGTTTGGCCAATACATCAATGGTGGATTGGTAAAGCCAATATTGGGGTTGACCCTTTCTCCACCAAACATATAGTTGTTCTGGTCATGGTCAAGGACAAGAGAAAAAAAATTCAATAAATATAACTACATGATCGATTATTTAATGTATAAATATAATATTTTCATTGGGCTATGGCATAATGCAGCCCCCTTAATATTAAAAGTTGTTGTTCATTTATATGTTTTTAAAAAAAATTAAGTTGTCGACCCGAAATTAAATCTTTTTACAATAGCTTGGCCAATTTTCGAATTATGATTGCATGAAATTATTTAATGACTATTAAATATCAAACACCACATATTATACAACGACGAAAAAAAAGTACATTTATGACGTATAAAAGTACGATATATTACATTCGGATTGATCCCTTATCCGCCTATCAATAAATAATTGTTGTTTTCGTTTCATACAAAAAATGCTAACTAGTAAACACAAACAAGTACAAAATTTTATAACGACAACTAAAAGCACGACATATATACATGATTTTTTTAATTCTCACTGGAATGCATGAGTACATAAAATATTTGTTTAGGCTCACAAAATATAGCTAATATATAAAAATTAAATCTAAAAAAATACCAATGAATATGTTGATGGTCCACCCATAGTAGAAAAGGAATGTGCACCATCATGATAGTCTCTTGCATCAGTCAGATTTTGTTCATCAGCTGATGATTGTCCCAATTTTAGTTCAAGCTCCATTTTATTACACTGATTATCATCTGAGTCTTGATTAACCTCGGCTTTTCGTCTGAAATTGTTCATTTTCTCCAGTAAAAATAAACTGTCTCCTGAAAGCATAGAAAAAATATATATTCAGTTAAAAAAACATAAATAAAAAATAAAATAGAGATCAAATAATTAACACTTCAATTCTTACATAAACCTAAAAAGGTATCCTTCATAAATATAAAAAAATAATATATATATATATATATATATATATTAGTCCGAAGATAAAAAATAAAGTCATACATATTTTATTTAAAACTAGATCTGTATGATTAAGGACATAAATAAATGATGAAATATGCACATAAAATGTAATCAAGAGTTAAAGAAGTATGAATATATATGTTAACTGCATTTCTTACTCCAAGTGAAGAAACAATCTATGAAGAACAAATATTGCCAAACTAAACTCTCATATAAATAGTTATTTTATGTTACACCCATTAAAAAAAACACATATATAGATACATAGATACCCCTAAATAACTGAAAAATAAAAAAAAATTCATAAATTTACAATCATGTAAGCAATGAGAAAGTAAAACACATGTGAGATCTACAAATCAAGATCTTGTAATGGAGATAGAAACTATTTCGGGAAATATGCACAAATTGTAATAATTCAACCACTTTATATAAGCACATTAAAGAGATAGCTTTTTGAAATGAGCTGTTATTTCCAGAAATATTTCATTCAAAATTTAAATTTTGTTGACAATATTAGATCAGGTTAGAGACTGCTTTAAATTAATGCTAATAAATATACAATTCATTCATAATAAATATACAATTCATTCATAGTCACAAAGCTGGTGATGATTGTGCTAAGCATTTATTGATTTGAAGAAACATCCAAAATTTCACAGCAAATATGTTGGTGAAATATTTTCAAAATTGAGAAATTCCAAAAATTCACAGCAAATATGTTGGTGAAATATTTTCAAATTTTTTTTTCTCAATTTTTTGAAAATGGCGTGTAAGTGATAGCAACCTAATTTAAACTATGAATAATTACTCAAAAATCAGTATGATCAGGATAAAAATATTTCGATATTTTCCCGATATATCCATGATATATCCATTTTTTGAAGTTATCGATATCGATATTGGATAGAAACGATATTTTCATAATATCCATTAAAAAAATAAAAAACATCAGTATATGTAGGTCTGTAATATCAATTTCGCTTATTTTTTTCATAAACTAATCCAAATATCGTTAAATATCAAGAAAATATCGAAAAGTATCGATGAGTGTAAAAAATTTTCCAAAATATAGTGTATATATATAAATTTATCACACCTATAAATTTTATTCAAACTCTTTTATTAAATTTGTGTATTATATGTTTGTTTTAATTTTTTTTAATTTTTTAAATTTACGGATATCAGTATTCGATATCAACATTTCCACAAATTTAAATCTCAATATTTTCAACGATTGGATATTTTCAACCTTGATTACGACGCACTTTTGCCTTCGACTTTTATGGAAGGCCTACTCAATTATTGTGTGTCTTGTTCGTAATAATTTTAAAATCTTTCTTTTAAAAAAATCTATTATGATATTGCAATAACTCTATCTATATGCAAATTCATAGTCAATGCAACTTTAAATGTCAATTTATTTACGCAAAAGAACTTGATGGCGATGTGCTGGCAGACATATCCAGATGAACATATTGATCTTACTCTTTTACTTATGCACTAGCATGATTTAAATTTCTGTGTTGATTATAACTATATTATTTTTAATTTGTCCCCAGTCATGTGTGACAAAAGAAAGGGTCTCTTTTATTCATTTATATACATAATGTTGTAATTGGTTTTGAAAATTGAGTTATAATGCTCTAATTGGACCAATTTATTGGAGGGCAAAATGGTGATTTCCATATGACTATGTATAGTCGATACGCTCTACTCGCGGAGTAGATCATCACGGTATTTTTCGTTCTCAAAACCGAATTACGGTGAGTGAGAAATTAATTCCATGTGGGAGTAAGTTAAAACTGAGTTGTAATGCTCTAATTGGATATTAATACAACTTGATGTGGGTCCATGTGGGAGTAAGTTAAAAGTTGGAATCTCTTAACTATCCCACATTGGAAAAACTATGAAGGAATTCATAGTATATCTATAGGAGTTTCATGATGGTATTCAAAATAGGCTAAGGGGGTCTCTCCCATTAGCCACGAGCGAGCGCGCGCCGCCGCTGCCGCCGCCCGTCCGTCAGGACGGCCGGCCGGCCGCGCCGAGCCGAGCCGAGCCGAGCCGAGCTCGTGGACTTGGACTTGGATCTTGGCAATTGGTCTTTGGGTGGTCGGGCCTTTGGCCCACTCTCTATATCTTTTTAGAGACCCAAAGATGTGAAATGGGTCGACCCTATTGGTGACCAGGAATACCTCTGCGGATCGTCTACGTCAGCGATCCGAAGAAGCTCAATCCGAACGAACGAAGTTAATCGTTGGATGCTCCACGTCATCAATCCGGATCAGTAAGTGTATCTGAGTCAAATTTAAATATTTAAATTCCGGATAAGTTTAATACTATGTCACTGCCACGTCATTGATCCTTGCGATCTATGATATGGACCGTCAGATCGTCCTCTAAAATTATACGGACCGTCGGATTGTCTTCTGGAAGGTTCCAGAGCAGTCCAAATTAATTAGAGTCGGTTTCGTATTATGTGCAGCCAGAACTGCCCACTAAGATCGTGGAAATATCTCCACGTATCTGCAGATTAATCCCATCTGAGTTCCTTTTTGGCATCTATAAATAGGAGGGTCATGCATACGTAAATTTTTTACGAAAATCTGAATCTCGAGTCCTCTCTCTCTCCTCTGTTTTTCAGCATATAAAGTGTTCAGTTCGTACTCTTCGTGAGTTCGCCTTTCCTCTGTGTTTAGCGGTGCAGCTATCACAGAGACGTAAACCGTTTTACCTTTGGGGACGAATACGTATCATCCTGTGAGCACTAGCCAGGACGTATTTCATCTTGCGGGCAAAGGTCTTACCTTGACTCGGTTTATTGTTCTGTCTGTCATTTTCCAGTGTTTTCATATATTCATAGATATTCTGTCCTGGGTTTTTAATTACCACCATCTCAAAACCAACAATCGCAAGACGAAATACGTCCTGGCTAAATATCTACTACCATGACTGATACTGGAAAATCTGTGGTTCCTCAGGATACTCCAAATCCTAATGGAGATAATCCTGTTGATGCTACTGCTGCTGCGAAAACTCCAACCACACACACTGGTGGTTCATCTTCCATTTATGTTGGTTCTGTTCCTGTTGTCCCTGCGGGGTCATCAGTGAGTCTCTCCACTGGACCAGTGCCTGTAAGGCCTGTTATGGTACATGGAGAGAAACCCGAAAAATTTTCGGGTACTGACTTTAAAAGGTGGCAGAAGAAGATGCACTTCTATCTCACCACATTGTCAGTGGCAAAGTTCCTGGTTGAGGAATGTCCAGTGGTTTCAAAGGATGAAACTGACTTCAATCTGAGAGTCGCCTATGACACTTGGACTGATGGTGACTACTTGTGCCGTAACTACATCCTTGGAGGATTAGTTAACGATCTGTACGAGGTATTCTGTGAAATACCGACTGCCAGACAGTTGTGGACTGCTCTGGAGACTAAGTACAAAACTGAGGACGCTGGAACTAAGAAGTTCGTGGTAGCGTCTCTCTACGACTTCAAGATGGAGGACAATAAGTCCGTCGTTGAGCAAGTCCAAAAATTGCAGATTGTTTTCCACAACATTGTTGCAGAAGGTATGGTTCTACCAGAATCATTTTTGGTAGCTACTGTGATTGAAAAACTGCCCTCCTCGTGGAAGGAGTTCAAGTCCTATCTCAAACACAAGAGAAAGGAAATGACTGTTGAAGAGTTGGTTGTTCGTCTCAGAATTGAAGAGGACAATCGGAAGAGGGATGGAAAGTTCACCCCTGTTGAGGCCAAAGCAATCTGATGGAAAAGGGAGGTCCATCAAAGAAGAGAAATAGGCTCAATGACAAGAAAAAAGGGAAGAATGCAGCCCCTAATGCCAAGAAGCAGTTTACTGGGAACTGCTACAACTGTGGAAAGCCCAATCATAGGGCTAATGAATGTCGTGCTCCCAAGAAAGAAGACAAAGGGAAAGGAAAGCCTAATGTGAACCTAACTGGGGTCACAAACATGGATCTGTCATGCATGGTGTCTGAAGCCAATATGACAGGCAATCCGGTATGTGGACACTGTAGCCACCTGCCACTTATGTTCTGAACAAGAAGCATTCTCCACTTATTCTGCTGCAGAAGGGAGAAAACTGTTCATGGGAAACCAAGCCTCGTCTGAAGTGGCTGGTACAGGTGAAGTTATTCTGAAGCTCACCTCAGGAAAAGAACTCAAGCTGAAGGATGTGCTACATTTCCCAGACATCCGAAGAAATCTGATTTCAGGCTCGCTACTAGTCAGTCATCAATTCAAAATTATATTCGAGTCTGACAAAGTCATACTTAGTAAGTTTGGACAGTTCCTTGGTTGAGGATATCTCGATAACGGGCTGTTCAAAATGTCAGCTATGGTTGTAAGCCGTAAAGGCACAATTTCAATGAATGAAAACGCATCTACTTCTGTTTATATTGCTGAGTGTTCCTCTTTATGGCATTGTAGATTAGGACATGTTAATTTAAATTCCATAAAGCGTTTAGTAAATTTAGATTTACTCAACTTTATAAGTCGAGGCTAAAATGGCAAAATTACCATTTAAGTCTGTTGAAAGGAACACATCTCCTCCAAATTTAATTCACACGGATGTATGTGACTTAAAATTTATGCAAAATAGAGGCGGAAAAAGGTATTTTATTAACTTTATTGACGATTGTACTAGATTCTCATATGTATACTTACTGCGAAGCAAAGATGAAGCGATAGAAGCTTTCAAACTATATAAAAATGAAGTAGAGAATCAATTGAGCAAAAAAATCAAAGCAATTCGCAGTGATAGAGGTGGAGAGTATGTTGCTCCATTTGAACAGTTGTGTGCTGAAACAGGCATTATACATCAAACAACAGCACCATACTCACCTCAATCAAATGGTGTTGCGGAAAGAAAAAACCGAACACTAAAGGAAATGATGAATGCTATGTTGATTAGCTCGGGTTTACCACAAAATTTGTGGGGGGAAGCCATTCTGTCGGCCAACCACATTCAGAATAAAATTCCACATAAAACTAAGGATCATACACCTTATGAGATGTGGAAAAAGCGGAAACCATCGTACAAATACCTCAAAGTGTGGGGGTGTTTGGTGAAAGTTGAAGTGCCAGGTCCTAAACAAGTTAAGATTGGCCCCAAGACGATCGATTGTATCTTTATAGGATATGCACTTAACAGTAGTGCTTATCGGTTTCTGATTCATAAATCAGAAGTATCCGATATGTCAGAAGGCACTACAATTGAATCAAGGAATGCCATATTCTTTGAAAATATCTTCCCTTGCAGGAACAAGGAAGATGTGAGTTCAAACAAGCGCACTCATGAGGAAAGGAATGACACTGCAGAGCCTTCTACTCAAGAGAGTGAAGAGCCTAGACGCAGTAAAAGAGCAAGGATTGATAAAACTTTTGGTCCGGATTTCTTCACTTATGTGTTAGAGCAAGATGAACCAAAGTCAATCAAAGAAGCTATGTCTAGACCAGATGCACCACATTGGAAGGAAGCTATCAACAATGAGATTGACTCCATTCTGCAGAATAATACGTGGGAGTTAGTAGACCTCCCTAAAGGTTGCAAGACCTTCGGATGCAAGTGGATCCTTAAAATAAAATACAAAGAAGATGGATCAATAGATAAATATAAAGCCCGTTTGGTAGCAAAGGGTTTTAGACAAAAGGAAGGATATGATTTCTTTGATACATATTCACCTGTCACAAGAATAACTTCCATTTGTGTACTAATCGCGATTGCTGCTTTGCACAATCTCGAAATACATCAAATGGATGTTAAGACTGCCTTTCTCAATGGAGAAATAGATGCTGAAATCTATATGGATCAACCAGAAGGTTTCATTGCACCTGGGAACGAGAAAAAGGTATGCAAACTCGTTCGATCACTGTATGGACTTAAACAAGCTCCAAAACAGTGGCACTTGAGATTTGACAATATTATGTTGTCAAATGGGTTTCGTATTAATGAATGCGACAAGTGTGTGTATAAAAAATACACCAAATGGATTTGTCATCGTATGTTTATATGTTGACGACATGTTGATTATGGGAAACAATCACAATGTCATAATTAATACGAAAAACATGTTAAACAAAAACTTTGACATGAAAGACTTGGGATTAGCAGATGTGATTCTTGGAATCAAAATTGAGAAGACGTCAAATGGAATATCTCTAACACAGTCTCACTATGTTGAGCAAGTTTTGAGAAAATTCAATGCCTTTGACGATCCACCTACTAAAACACTCTTGAACTGAATGTTCACCTGAAAAAGAATAGGGGGGATCCAGTTGCTCAACTGGAATATGCAAGGATCATAGGAAGTGTGATGTACATAACTAATTGTACACACCCTAATCTTGCCTGCTCAGTGAACAAACTGAGTCGATTCAGTAACCCAGGAGTCGAGCACTGGAAAGCTCTTAAGAGGGTATTACGATACTTAAAGTATACCCTTGATTATGGGCTTCATTATACAAGGTATCCAGCTGTTCTTGAAGGATACAGCGATGCAAACTGGATATCCGACACTAAAGACTCATTTTCAACTAGTGGATATGTATTCACTATTGGAGGAGCAGTAGTGTCTTGGAAGTCTACAAAACAGACGTGTATAGCCCGTTCCACTATGGAATCAGAATTTATCGCTTTATATAAAACCGGTGAAGAAGCCGAGTGGCTTCGAAACTTTCTAGAAGATATTCTATGTTGGAACAAACCAGTACCATCAGTAACGGTACACTGTGACTGTCAAGCTGCTATTGGTAGAGCTTTGAACAGCATGTATAACGGAAAGTCTAGACACATACGTCGTAGACACAATTCTGTTAGACATTTGATCTCAACTGGTGTGATATCCATTGACTATGTGAAGTCAAAGGATAATGTTGCGGATCCACTCACCAAGAGTATAAACCGAGATAAAATGAACAACCTGATAGAAGGAATGGGTCTGAAACCCACAAACAGAACTAACACAGTGGTAACCCAACCATGATGACTGAAGATCCCAAGAACTTGGTTCAATGGGAAAACAAAACTGTGAAGGTTGTAAAGAAAACACTTGAGAAATATGACCATTCCTGACAGCACAATATCAAGTGTTGAGACACGTAACATGTGGTAACGGTTAAGTTTTTGAAACTTTTAATGATTCCAAATAGAATGAGTATGACGGGATACTCAAATGGAGATCACCTATATAAATGAGAAGTGAGGGCCGCTTCGACCAAACATTTATGAATACAAAGGGCGTCCATGGCCAAAACGGACAAAAACGTGAGAACAAACGAAGTCGAAACTGAGTTGTGTCTACATCGTTGATTCGGTATACACTAAGGAGGACTAGTTCAAGGCACTGCGTCCACTAAGCCGCCGGTGTACCCGATGGTGTAAGACTACGGAAAGTTCAAGGCCACAAACCACTTATCCGGAAGCAATGAAGTTTCACATGAACTGAACTGTGTGTCTGCATTGTTGTAGGTACGATTTTCACTCATGTGGGGGATTGTTGTAATTGGTTTTGAAAATTGAGTTGTAATGCTCTAATTGGACCAATTTATTGGAGGGCAAAATGGTAATTTCCATATGACTATGTATAGTCGATACGCTCTACTCGCGGAGTAGATCATCACGGTATTTTTCGTTCTCAAAACCGAATTACGGTGAGTGAGAAATTAATTCCTAAAGTATGGATATTAATACAAGTTGATGTGGGTCCATGTGGGAGTAAGTTAAAAGTTGGAATCTCTTAACTATCCCACATTGGAAAAACTATGAAGGAATTCATAGTATATATATAGGAGTTTCATGATGGTATTCAAAATAGGCTAAGGGGGTCACTCCCATTAGCCACGCGCGCACACGCGCGCGCGCGCCGTTGCCGCTGTCCGTCCGGACGGCCGGCCGCGCCGAGCCGAGTCCGTGGACTTGGATCTTGGCTATTGGTCTTTGGGTGGTCTTTGGGCCTTTGGCCCACTCTCTCTATCTTTTTAGAGACCCAAAGATGTGAAATGGGTCGACCCAATTGGTGACCCGGAATACCTCTGCGGATCGTCTACGGCAGCGATCCGAACGAAGTTAATCGTTGGATGCTCCACGTCATCAATCCGGATCAGTAAGTGTATCTGAGTCAAATTTAAATATTTATATTCCGGATAAGTTTAATACTGTGTTACTGCCACGTCATTGATCCTTGCGATCTGTGATATGGACCGTCAGATCGTCCTTTAAAATTATACGGACCGTCGGATTGTCTTCTGGAAGGTTCCAGAGCAGTCCAGATTAATTAGAGTCGGTTCCGTATTATGTGCAGCCAGAACTGCCCACTAAGATCGTGGAAATATCTCCACGTATCTGCATATTAATCCCATCTGAGTTCCTTTTTCGCATCTATAAATAGGAGGGTCATGCATACATAATTTTTTTACGAAAATCTGAATCTCGAGTCCTCTCTCTCTCCTCTGTTTTTCAGCATATAAAGTGTTCAGTTCGTACTCTTCGTGAGTTCGTCTTTCCTCTGTGTTTAGCGGTGCTGCTATCACAGAGACGTAAACCGTTTTACCTTTGGGGACGAATACGTATCATCCTGTGAGCACTAGCCAGGACGTATTTCGTCTTGCGGGCAAAGGTCTTACCTTGACTCAGTTTATTGTTCTGTATGTCGTTTTCCAGTGTTTTCATATATTCATAGATATGCTGTCCTGGGTTTTTAATTACCACTATCTCAAAACCAACACATAAAAATAAAATCTTGCAATTTTTTTATTTTTATATTTTTTCACAAGCATGCTGCATGGAAAATTTATTATAATATTGATATTTTGAAAATGTTTTATCAAAATAGTGATGAAAGGTTGGAACTTATCAATATAAAACCAGTCGGGTTCTATATGCCTGACTACTGATGTGGCTTCTTGTCAATTTCTGATCACGACTGAGGAAGACATAAAACTGCCAGTTCACAGAGGAAGGGGGGGAAGGATTCCTGCAGAAGAGAGATAGAAGGGGTCCAATAATTAAGGTATAACTTATACAAAATAAAAATAACAATTTTATTTTATTTTATTTTATTTTATATTAAACATAAAGTAAAATATAAATATTTTAATTTTTAAATAAAAATAATAAATATACATGGTAATAATAATATGTGTAAATAGCCGTAAAAAATAATAAACAAATTTATAATTTTAATTTCTATTTTTTTTATTTTAAAAATTTAATTTTAAATTTACATGTATGAAACTTGATTTAGCCTTAAATTAAAATAAAAATATTTCAACATACAATAATATAACATCAAATTAAATATATATAAATTAACATAAATCATTAGAATAATTTATTTATTTAGAGATGTTTTCACATAATATATATCAAATGTTTTGCAACTCTAATATAATTTTTAAAACTCATCTTTGTAATACTGAAAAGTCACTTTTATTTTTATTAAAAATTAAATTATTATCATTTTATAAGAACTAACTTTTTAGTAAAAAAATATATTAAAAATTTAATAAATTCAACATTTTATATTAAAAATATAAAAAATATCAAATATTTTCACCATATTAGGAAAATGCCAAAACATGTTAAAAACTGCTAAAAAATTAATAAATTGAGAAAATAATATAATGATTTCAAAATAATGAATATGAAAAATATCTTTTGCAAAAGTAGACATTATGCATTTAATGTGTATACCTTTATTAAATATATGAATATTTTGTACATTTAATTAAATGTAAAAAGGTTTAATATATTATTTTTATTAAATAGAAAATTTTAATGTAATTAACAAAATAAATTCAACTTTCAACGTAAAATATTATAATTTGTATTGATTGCCCCTTTCCCATAATGGCTGCCAAGCAGTTAAATCATGGTGTCATGCCTCCATAACCATGTTGCCATGTTCCACTTTTTGAGGTACAGTGGCCTCACCAGTCGGTAATCATATTGCCGACTAGCTTTATTTCCATAACACATAAATTTTCTTTAATAATTTATTTTGAGAAAATCTTTATTTAAGTAAATTATCCATGCTGTATCAAACGTTTCTCAAAATAATAACTTTATTTCAAAAAATTGTAAATTTTACTTAAAAGTACACAAAGTATTGAAATTATATGATTTGATATATAATTTTTAACATTCCATGAAAACTTTCTTTTATTAACTCTACGTTTTTATTAAAATGATGTTGTTAACAAAGTTGAATTGGCTTACAACTTGATAAAAATATATGTAAAGTATTTGAAATTAGAGAAATTTCAAATACTTAATTAGCAAAACCAAATTAATGGATTCTTAAATCCATTCATCTTTAAATTCCTCATATTTTAAATAATTCTATCCAAACACAATTTAAGTGATTTAAAAAAAAATTACTTTAAAGGAGTAAGTCTTGTATGGGACAGTCTCATATTATAATGAGATTATACCGTTATTAATAAAAGTTATCTATTTGACAAAATTTTAATAAAAATTTATAATATTTATATTAAAAGTGACTATCACTTTTTATTAAAACTTTATTCATTTTCATTAAAATTTTATCACTTTAAAAGTAATAATATTTTATTAAAAATGACAGATATCATGTTATGAGATAGTTTCATGTATGTTTTTTTAGTTTAAAAAAATGAAATAAATGTTAATACTTTAAGAACCTTTATATTTATCAATACAAACATTAATTTTAACTTATAAATAGCAACACAAATAATGTTGTGTAAATTTCTATGAACATAACATTTGTGCAAATCATTCCACACTCTCAACCTGGCTTAGTCTGTCCGAATTTTATAAAAATGGAATGTCACACAAATTTTTGGTATGTCACTTTTAATTTAATTTGAATAGATCAAATTTGTAAACTAGACTTAATTACTCATATAAAATGCCAGTGCATGTGGTTGGAAATATGACAGAACTGTATAGATTATACTGTTAATACTACATATGTTATTAAATTGAAAGTGTATTCAGATATGAAAATCTTTATGTGAAGCGATTTTGTAAAATTTTGATTTTATAGTAGGTACATTTTTTATTAAAAAAATATTTATATTATGAGCAACACTTGCGTAGAAATTTCTACCGTAGAAATCTTACTAAAAAGAAGAAAAATGACAGCGCTACCCTTAATGGAGATTATTCATATTTCGCTGATGGTCCCATGAGTCCATTAATAACTTAATAACTATATTTGGCTGTATTGTTAATGCATGCATGCTTATCTTTGGAAGTTTCGTTATTCTGGGCACCTGAAGACTCCTTAAGCTCCTGCATGCAAAATGAAAATAAGACAAGAGTATGGTGCTCCTTAAGCAACAATTTTATCATTTCTTAATTTTAATTTAATCTAATTAATTAATATCTCTCCTTAAGGATTTTAGTGTATTGGAAATAATGTTTGGATGGAGCAGTAATACAAATATATTTTAATTGTAACACAAATTTGTTTCTCACTTTGTGTTACTATATGGGAAAATATGTGTTACTTTAAGGACAAAATGAATTTTTATAAAAATATATATGTGTTTCTAATTTATTCATCATCTCCTTAAAATTTAAGTATATTGAATCAAGTAGTAATACACATTTTATTTTTATATATGTGCTATTATATGAAAAAATAATTATTTCTATAAATATAAATAATATATTTATGAAAAATTAATATTTATTCTTATAGTAATACACACATTAACTCTTTATATTATATAAAAATGTATATTCTATAAAAATATATGAATATATATGTAAAAAAGAATAATATTTTATATAATAGTAGCATACATTTGCTCTAATTGTAATATACATTTTCTCCTCAATTTGTGTTACTATATGGGCAAATGTGTGTTACTTTAAGGACAAAATGAAATTTTATAAGAATAAATATGTGTTTCTTATTTATTCATCATCCCCTTAAAATGTAGGTACACTAAATCATGTAGTAATACATTTTTTACTATTTTATATTTGTTATTATAAGAAAAAATAATTTCTATAAAAATAAATCATATATTTGTGAAAAACGAATATTTATTATTATAGTTGTTGACAAAGCGAACTACCTGAGGATAATCATGGGATTATCCCAAGGCTAAGGAGGTAGCTGGGGTGAGTGGGAACTAAGTCACTGGTTCGAACCAAGGCCAACACAGGGAAGCTCGGCAAGGTAGGCGAGAACCTCGCCCAAGCTCCCGACAGGCCAAGGTCGGCGACCAAATACACCCAGAGGAGAGAAGGTTATGGGCAAGCTTCTCCTCTCGAGAGGAAGCTCGTCCCCATCCGAGAAGGCCAAGGAGACCAAGGCAATGGAGCTCGCCAGGAAGCTCGCCTAGCCCGAGAGCCCAAATAGCGGGTGCATAAATAGGACATGTATATGTAGTAAGACGGAGCATTGTACAGGTAGCTTTGCGAGGGACCAAGACGAGGGTCAAAGAACCGTCATCAACACCAAGAGCCAAATAGGCTCACAAGGTTCCACCTCACACTTGCACACCTATAAATAAGGTCTCTCTTGTACTATTACCAACAACTTAATCATAATACACAAACACTTTCTCTCTCTAAAGTCTCTACTTTCTCTCTCTATATTATCAATCCAAGAACACAACTCTTGGATTATTGTTTGATAGGATTAGCACATTATAATAGCCACATAACAAACACCGTTAGTAAATTCTATCAACAATTTGGGACTAGAAGAAGGGCCCTTTAACCCAAAAATTTAAGAACAAATAGTGAGAGTTGTTTGAAGATTTGAAAGTTTGAAGGTGTTCTTGACCAAAACTCAAGAACACTTGAAGATACACACATATTTTCACTCTTTGAACAAAAACCCAGATTTCAGGGCAAAAAACTGGATTTTTGGGTCCATAAAATCTGTCCAAAAAGGGTTTTCAAACGCACACGTGTACACAGATAAACCGGATTTTGGATAATTCGTTACACGTAAAGCTAGACGAAAACCTGAGAAAGTTCACCTTGGCTGGAAGTCAAGAACCTCGGCGATCTTCCTTACTAACCTCGGCGACCTTCCCCCAACGAAAACCCAAAATGCCTAAGGAACAAACCTTGGTAAATATATGGAGGTGGAAAGGGGGCGACCGGGTCCAGGCTAAGGGGGAAACCTCACGCCGAGCTCCCTAGAAGAGCAATGCTCCGCGACCTCCCCAGCGGGTTTCAGTAGCTCAGGAGGAGCTGAACCCCGCCCTTAGGGACCTCGCCAACAACCCCGACGAGCTCCAACGCACGATTGCAACCCTGCAGAGGTTGCAACAAAGGCAGCTCGACGAGCTCGCGCGCCCTGGTACCTCGGCGAGCTCCAGCCAAAGAAACTAGAGAGCAGACCAGGCCGACCCAGGGCACCCAAACCCGGGGTCAATACAGTGAGCTCCCCACTGAGCAGGAGGCGAGCTCGGCTCAAGCTCGCCAGCACCGGGAACATGCCGGGAAGGCCAAGGTAGTGGAGGAGCTAGCTCCGTAGACTAGGCGAGCTTCGGCCTATACCGAAGCATCCGCCACCCACCAATCACTGAGAAGGGAGGTCCTCCAGGGCCGATTGGGACCAAGGTGTGGGGAGAATGAACGAACGGCGGCCCCAGCTACGTCCCAGAGGGGAGAGTCAGACCTGCAGCCTCTCAGGTCCGTACACGACCGACTGAGGAGGCCCGCAACTAATAGGTTGGGCCCAAACGGTGGGCGCCAATTCTGACCCATCATGGAGGGATCACCCCGGAGTGAGGCTCCTCAGGGGCGTGCGTGCACGAGGCGCACGACCTTTGAGCAACCTCCGCCGGAGGTGACCAGCGACGACAAGCTGGCCACATTGAAGAGGGCCGTCGAAATGCTACAACAGCAAGTAGCAGGCAAATCGGGCGGACCCGACGCCACCACTCTCCCCGCATCCCCCTTGGCACCTACCATACTCCGAGCACCGGTCCAAAAGAAAATTCACTTCCCGGTGATGTCTGTATATGAAGGCGAGTCCGACCTGAAGGTCCACCTGACCAAGTATGCAGACTACATAATCTCGGTAGGCGCCACCGATGCTACTCAGTGCCGGAACTTCCCGCTGACCCTCGGGGACCGAGCCCACCGCTGGTTCTCATCACTCTCCCCGGGGTCGATCCAATCCTTTGGCCAACTCACGCGGGAGTTCTTGACCCACTTCTCTGGGTTTGGATCCTACCTTACCCAGAAGCACCGACTCGCCAACATCCACCAAGGCGAGGGTGAGACCGACCACCAATATCACGAGAGGTTCGACAAGATACTGCTGAAGGTGAACTGTAAGCGAGGATACCAAAATCATCGCTGTGATGGCAGACCTCAAAAAAGGCACCGAACTCTGGAAGGAGATGCACCTAGCATGCCCAAACACCTACACTAAATTTTGGCACAAAGCCGGGGTGTTCGTAGCCATGCAGGAGGCCCTCCAGAAATAGGTCGGTGCCTTAGAGGAGAAAAAGCCCTACGGGAAAAAGTCCGGGGGCACATACAAGGCCCCCCGAAACTTGAAAGCATTCGGTGACGGGGACGAGTTCAAGGAGAAGCTCAACCAGGTCCTCATTGTCTCCGTCGACCATGTCTTTACGGCAGTCAAAGATAAAACCTTGTTGGAAGAGCCGAGGAGAATCCGCCAGGACCGCATGAAGCTCAACCCCAACAAGTACTGTGCCTATCACCAGTCAATCGGCCACTTCAGTAGTGAATGTCGAGACCTCCTAAAATAACTGTGGAAATTTTACGAGGATAGGAAGCTGGCCGAGTTCGTGAAGAAGGCACCGGCAAATAGGCCCAGGTTCGAGAGGAGGGAAGCCTCCGATGATGAAGAAGAGGACGCGGGCCAACGCGGCCCTCAAAATAGGCGAAGGGCGCCTCCCCAACCTCAACAGAACCTGGAGCCTACCCGAGAACTCTTGGTTCTCGAAGAAGAAATCAGAGCTGCCGGAGGTCTCCAAGATGGAAGACCTCCATTTCCAAAAGATAAAGGAAGGCCGAAATCCGGGCTATAAATCAAGTCTAGGAAGGCAGCTCCAGTTCCAGGCCTGTCGCACAACTCACTGATGAGTTAACATTCTCTTCGGCGGACCTGGAAGGGGTACTGATGCCCCACAACGACTCGTTGGTGATAACCGCCAACATCATGGACGTCCGAGTCCACAGGCTGCTTGTGGACACCGGCGCCTTCACCAACATTCTATTCAAATCCACCTTAGATGCCTTAGGTGATTTTGAGTCGTACATAGAACCTAGCAATGCTAGGATAGTGGGGTTCGGAGAAGCTGTAACAGTCCCTCTAGGTACTATTAGGTTAAGGGTCCAACTTGAATCGGTCGAGGACACAGAGCGGAGACTGACTAGGCTAATAGATTTCCTTGTTGTCGACCAGCAGTCCTCCTACAACGAGTTCCTTGGCCGCCCCTTTTTCAATGAATTCAAAGCGGCGTGTTCGACCTACTACTACTGTATAAAATTCCCAACTCCAACAGGTGCCGGAACCATAAAAGGTGACCAGTAAAAGGCCCGTGAGTGTTTGCTCTAAATCAAAGACGGCCATGTTAAAAAATCTGTAACGCAGGTTCAAATTCTCGAGGAAGATGTACAGATCCCGGCAGACGAGCCAAACATCCTAGACATGATCTCAACGGAAACTGAGATGATGGAGGTAGGCGACCTGCCGGAAGTCGACCAAGTCTCAGAACCTGCGCAGGAGGCACAGTCGATACCGATGGAGAGAGTAGAGGAAGCCCGAACAAACCAAGTGCAGGAACCGGTGCAGGGTTCACAACCTGCGCCCATGGAAGTGGTTGACGAGGTCCAAAATGAGGAACCTGCTGGAGGTCAAGAACAAGTGCCAATGGACGTTGACCCAGCTTCCCAGGTTGCAGAACCTCCCCGAACTGACGAATCCCCAGAGGTACTGACGGTTGAGGGAGCTGTCCGAGATGAAAACCAAGCTGATGATCTCGAACCACGCCTAGGTCACGAGCCTGCGCAGATATCACAGGAGGAGTGGGATGAGTTCATCAGTGACCCGAGGTGGAAAAGTCAGAAGAGGAAAGCCACTCCCATGGAAGAATTGACGGCACTCCCGGTGGACCCGGAAAGGGACTTGGAACTTTTCATAGGCTCCGAGTTGCCGGAACCGTACCGGTCGAGGATGGAGCTATTTTTTATGTCCAACTTGGACGTGTTGTCCTGGTCCCACGAAGACATGACTGGGATCCCGTTGGAGCATGCTTGTTACCGACTCAACATAGATCCGACAAGGAGGCCCGTCTGTCAAAAATAAAGGAAATATGGACAAGATAAGTATGCGGTCCTAACCACCGAAGTTGGGAAGCTATTGGACAACAAACTGATCAAGGAAGCCTTATGTCCGCAGTGGGTCGCGAACCCCGTCCTGGTGAAGAAGCACAACGGAACGTGGAGACTATATATCGACTTCACGGACCAAAACAAGACATGCCCAAAGGACAACTTCCCACTACCCCACATTGATCAGCTTGTAGATCGCACCACGGGCCACGAGATGATTACATTCATGGATGCTTTCGCGGGCTATCACCAGATAGCATTGCACCCAGATGACCAGGAACATACGGCGTTCTACACCAACAAAAACATGTATTACTGGGAGAGGATACCGTTCGGACTTATCAACGCCGAAGCAACATACCAAAGGTTGGTGAGCAATCTATGGAGGTGTACGTGGATGACATAGTTGTCAAAAGTTTGAGAAATGAGGATAACCTTGACCACCTAAAACAAATCTTCGACATACTACGCCACTACAACATGAAGCTGAACCCCAAGAAGACCAGTTTCAGCGTTCATTCAGGAAAGTTCCTAGGTCACCTGGTAAGCCAACGAGGAATAGAGGTCAACCTGACGCAGGTCCAATGCATTATTGAGATGGGTGTGCCCGATTCCGTGCAGAAAATTCAAAGGTTGACCGGGTGCATGGCTGCCCTGAACAGGTTCATCTCCAGGTCCAGCGATCGAAATCGCCTGTTTTTTGAGGTAATCAAAGCAAACACGCGAAGGTATAAAGAGGCGGCCAAGGCCAACAAGCTACATCTTAAAAACCACTTCGTGTGGACGAGCGAATGCCAGCGAGCCTTTGAAGATATTAAAGCATACCTTGCAGATACATAGGTCCTGTCAAAGCCTGTACCTGGCGAGAAGCTGTACCTGTACCTCGCCGCGTAGGAGGCCGGCATTAGCTCCGTCCTGGTTCGAGAAGAGGTAAAAACCCAACTTCCAGTGTACTACGTAAGCCAAGTCCTACACGAAGCTGAGTTGCGGTACACTCCAACAGAGAAGCTAGCCTATGCACTGGTGATGACTGTTAGAAAATTGAGGCCCTACTTCTTCGACCACCCGGTAGAGGTGTTGACAACATTCCCGCTAAGGTAAATACTACAACGGCCAGACACTGCGGGACATTTGTTGAAATGGTCACTAGAAGTTAACCAATACGGTATAACCTACGCTCCCCGAACAGCGATCAAGGGACAAGCACTCACCGATTTCATCGTCGAGCTGACTTTCCCGCAAGATCCAACGAGGGGACGTATAGCACCGTGGCACCTCTATGTAGACGGGTCATCAACTAGCATAGCAGCAGGAGCCGGAGTAGTTCTGATTAGCCCGGACAGATAAGTCTTCACCTCCACAATCTGGTTCGACTTTAGAGCAACCAACAACGAGGCGGAGTACGAAGCTTTGATAGCCGGACTTAGGTTATCATTAGCTGTGGGGGCAACCAACCTTCAAGTTTTCAGAGATTCCCAGCTAATAATATCCCAAGTCCGGGGGGAGTACGAGGCAAAAGACCAACAGATGATGACCAACCAGAAGATAACAGCACATCTGATCTCGATATTTATGCAAGTTTACAACAATCAGATACCGCGACTGGAAAACACACAAGCAGATGCCCTAGCCCGACTAGCTACCAGTAACGGTGAGGCCGAAGTCACGGAGATTGTGGTCACCAAACTGAAGAACCCCTCGACGTCCGATTACAAAGTAAATCAGACCTCGAGTGGGGGGCAAGAAGGCGATGAGGACAGTGAAGATTGGTACACCCCGAACCAAAAATACTTAAAGGACGGAACAACTCCCGAAGACACATGGGAAGCTAGTCGGCTAGCGAAACAAGCTGCCAGATATACACTACTGGATGGTCAACTCTACAAATGTGGATTCTCTCTACCTCTACTCAAATGCTTATCTAAGAAGCAAGAGTTCGAGGTGTTAGAAGAAATTCACGAAGGGATTTTTGGAAGTTACGCCTGGGGGCAAGCTTTGGCATACAAGTCAATCAGATAAGGGTACTATTGGCCCACTCTCCGCAAAGATGCCATTAGCTTCACACGGAAGTGCCGAAAGTGTCAACTTTTCGCACCTAATATCCACTCCCCAACCAACCAACTGAAGTCAGTTTTCAGCCCATGGCCTTTTGCAAAATGGGGAATCGACTTGATCGGCCCATTTCCACCTGGCAGAGGTGTTGTAAAATTTGTTGTTGTAGCAGTAGATTATTACACTAAGTGGGCTGAAGCCGAAGCCCTCACGACAATAACACAAGAAAGAATGATCGACTTTATATGGAAGAACATGATCTGCCGGTATGAACTTCCACAATCGATCATCACGGACAACGGGAGGCAGTTTGACGGCCAAAAGTTGAGAGATTTTTGTACCTCGTGGAATATCAAGAAGCACTACTCAACCCCATACCATCCGCAGTCAAACGGCCAGGTCGAGGCGGTCAACAAAATTCTGAAACACATATTAAAGATCCGCCTCGAAGACAAGAAAGGAAGCTGGGCAGACGAACTCCCGGAGGTTCTATGGTCTTACAGAACATCATACCGAGCTAGCACCGGAGAAACGTAGTTTACTTTGGCTTTCAGGACTGAAACAGTAATACCAGTCGAAGTCCAGAACAAGACTTGGAAGGTGGTGGGATTTGACGAAGAAAAGAACGACGAAGCCTTGGCAGTCGAAAAAGATCTGATCGAAGAGACCAGAGCTTCGTCGGAAATGAAGAATGCCACCTACAAGCGCAGGGCAGAGAAGTACTATAATTCCCAGGTCCGAGACCGAAGGTTCAAAGTTGGGGATCTAGTACTAAAGAAGAAATTGATGGCCCCACCGGGTGTATTTGGATCAAATTGGGAAGGACCGTTCCGGGTCACCACAGCCTGGGCGAACGGTACTAATGACCTCGAAGACGCAGAAGGCAACGCATCGTCATACACCTGGAGTGCGGTGCATTTAAAAAAGTTTTATTAATAGATCAAGAATCTGTAATAGACTAGCCGAAGGTTCGCATCAGAAATGTTGATAGCAACCAATGTAAAATACGTTGCTATATGAAGTTAGAAGTTTTTCTTGGAAAAATATCCAACTGTTCGAAGGTTCGCAAAAATATCCAACCGTTCGAAGCTCCATAGGTGCGCAAGGACCAATGTCCCAAACATTATAATCTAAAGGCTCAAAAGGTAAAGGCCAAAGTGCCCATGGTTAGCGAAGGTATCCTTCTTAAAGGATCACCAAGCACCTACTGCCATAAGTTAGAAAAATTCACAAAAAAGACGGTTAAAACGTCCAAGGCAAGGTTTATGAAACCCGATCACCCAAAGTGAATTAAACAAAGTACAACTCGCTACCCTAAGTGGTTTAAGACGAGCAATTCACGGCCCTAAGTGGTGTAAGACGAAGAATACGTACTATTAAGATGGAGGTACAATTCGTGGTCCTAAGTGACGTAAAACGAATGATTTGCTTCTCGAAAGTAGAGTAAGATAAACAGTTAAGTACCGGGAATATTTGAATGAGCTAATTAAAGATATAACGTGCATAAAAACGTAAATAGACAAAGTTGTAACAAAAGGCTCGAATTTCACTCAAAAGATACTTAAGAAGCTTTCAAGTCAAAAAGATACTTGAAAAATTCCTAAGTATACGAAGTAGTGCTAGCCACAAAGGTCGGCTAGTTGACCATCTTTGAATTGCAAAAGAGCTCCTTCTGGGCGAGCTACACATGCCCGGCGAGCTTTGACTACTTGACAAAAATCAAAAGATAAAAAACTAATCTTGAAAAACAGAGAAAACCTAAGAGTCGGAAGCTGCGGGGGCATCAGAGGTGGGAGCGACAGGAACCTCGGCGGGGTTGGCGGCTTGGGGGGCGACCTCCCCTCCATCAGTTCCCCCAGTTGGGGGAGAGAGCCTCGGTAAAACGGTAATGTTGCCTGTACACCCACTGGTGTCGAAGTCACCGAGGTTCACCATGGCATCCCCACAAACCTCTTGCATTAGCGCCAAAGTGGGGGGAGTTTGCACCTCCTCACTGGCGGCCTCCTCTTCTTCGGCGAGGTTCAATTCCGGCACGGGAATTGTGTTGATAATTTTGTAACGTTCTAGAACAAAGTCAAGCGGCACCCCAAGCTCGGGAAGGTCGCCAATGTCAAGCTCCGTCTCATCGGGGAAGGGCGCTCTGTCCAGGAAATCTTTGAAATCGCCAACTACCGCCTTCAGCTCATCATCCTTGTGAGCTCGCGCCCACCAGATAGCCCGCATGACCTCGGCGTAGCATTGGATAAAGCCCCTGTCCGAAGCCTCAGCCTTCACCGCCACCAAATCCGTCGATGAGGAGGCATCATTACGGAACTCAGCAACCTCGTTGATCTTTGCCGAGAGCTGATCCCTCTGTTTCGAGCACTCCTCGTCGGCGCTCTTCGCCAGACCTCGCTGCAGGTCCAGCTCCTTCTTGGTCACGGCGTGTTCGCCGACCTCCTTGGCGAGCTTCTCGGCGAGCTCCTCCTCCTTGGCTTTCATTTTGACATCCATGTCCTGCTGGATCCCGGCGAGCTTGCGTTGGAGGTCAACGAGTTGTTTGAGAGCATCTTGTTCGGCGATCAGGGACGCGGCGACCTTCTTCTCGGTGAGCTTCACCGACCTTTTGTCCTTGTCCATAGACTCCGCCATCTTGATCAGATTCTCATTCTTCTCCTGGCGACCTGCTTCCAGTTCTCTTGCCTGATCAATCACCTTTTGGCTGGCAAGTAGGAGCCCACTTGCATAATGCATTGAAAGTCGGACGTTTTCAACCAGATTTTGCTTCTCGATGGTCTCCAGCTGGGGAGTCGACCAGTACCTCGGCACCTCGCTAACAGTATTCTGAGCAAGCCCGCGAGGTAGGTTCTTCATGGAGGTCAAAGACCGCGACCGCTCATAGGAATGAAGAGCTTCATGCCTATTAGGATGAGCAATGGAGGCATAGCTACTCACTTGAGTTCAAACACTTGAGTTATAAAACGAAAAACAACAAAGTAATACAAAGAAACAAAGGTGATGAGCGAGCTACTCACTGGACCCTCTCCTTGTCCCAGCCGAGGACCGTGTCGTCGTTCAGTTG
Organism: Prunella vulgaris; assembly: GCA_026898435.1. Taxonomy (NCBI): domain Eukaryota; kingdom Viridiplantae; phylum Streptophyta; class Magnoliopsida; order Lamiales; family Lamiaceae; genus Prunella; species Prunella vulgaris. The sequence continues at coordinate 549,361 of JAPKLY010000183.1, forward strand.
GACCCCGAAGGGTGATTGAGGAGGTGGCGACCTCGGCGTGTAGGGAAGTGCCAGTGGAGCGGTAGACTGGGCGGAGCCACCTTGCCCGGATCTCACCGAAGCCCGCCCAGCCTGATCAGAATCCTCGTCACGCAAGGCGAACTTGGTCCTCTTGCGACTTTGGGGATCTGCGTCACCCACTCGGGTCCCGTCACCCCTGTGGAGGCCCCTCTTCCTATGACCCCGCTCGGGGGTGGCACCAGCTCGCCCTCCACCCCTGTTAGCCCGGGCGACCTCCACAGCCTTAGGTTTTGTTGGGGCCTTGGTCGACCCCTTCTGGGTTTCAGACCCACTTACCTCGCCCTTCTTCTGGGCGAGCTCAGTTTTTTTGCTCGCGTCCAATGCGAGTATCGAGGGCAGGGCAAGTTTGCTGGGGCGGGGTGGACCCATCGCAAATCGGCGAGCTAGTATATGATACGCCTCTGGGATCTTAACAGTTGGGAAGACAACCCTACTATCGTCTGTAAAAAATAGGGGAAAAATGGTTAGTATCGTGGGCGAGCTACCCTTCTTCCCCCCCCCCGATAGGCGAGCTTCGAAGAGTTATAAACCTGGGAGCTCAGGACCTTGGACCGTGAGGTGGTGAGGCAGGGTGTGAAGCCCGGCGAGCCTAAGGCAGTGATGATGAGTGAGGTGGGCGATCTCCCGATCTTTTTTACATCTTAAGTAGCACACAGCTCGCACCACGTCGAACTCAAGGGACGTCTCGGGTTTGCCGCGACTTAACTTATGATGCTTCAAACCTGCAAGAGAGGAGAATTAGATTAGTAAATCTAATTCAACCCACGCACACCAAGTAGGCGACCTACTGCTGGCCTCCACATATTCATCGGGGGATTGGATTTGCTCTCCTCGCCCAGAGTAGTCCGCAGAAGCCCGCCAGTCTCCGCCCATGAAGACGAACTGTTGCTTCCAATCACGGATTTTGTTCGGGAGAATCCCCAAGAACTTCTCCCCCAGGCGAGCTTTGAGGTAGTAGTACCCCTTTCCGTCATTCACTTGCTGAGTCACGCCGAATAGTTCGTTGAGCTCGGCAGTGGTCAATCAGTTCTCATATCCCTCCAGTCCGAAGACCGCCAACGCCGCCAACAAGCTACTCCAGGCGTTGGGGGTGAGCTGAGTGATGGCGAGGTGGTTATCGAGTAAAAATTGGCCTATAATCGGGTGCAGGGGCAGTGTAAGCCCGGCCTCGAGGGTGTGGCTGTTGATGGCCGTCAACCCAGCTGGAGGGGCATCAGCTCGCTCATCCTTCTCCGGGGCGTACAGAAAGATATCGAGTGGGATACGGTACCTCTCACGGAATTGAGAGAGTTGGTACTCGGTGATAACACTCCTGACATCGCTAGCTTTGTAGTCCAACTTGTTCGCCGAGTCTCGATATTCTCGCCTGGGGAGATCGAAGCTCGCTACATGTTGGGCGACATACTCGTCCCAGTCGAATGCATGAAGAAACTCGGCAGGGACCTGATGCTCGATCAACTGGGGCTCCGGGAAACTGATAGAGCGGAACCACTCAAGCGTGACCTCTTCAAGGTCGCCCCCTTTTTCGCCCATGTCGGCGACCTCCTCGCCAGCTTCGGCGACCTCTTCGTTGCCACTTGAAACTCTTTCCTCATGGGTGACCTCGTCGCCTTCCTCCCATACCTCGCGACAGACGGAGCTGGAGGCCCCTTCCTCCGAGTCAGGGCTAACCTAGCCAAAAAACTAGCCAGAATCCGGGCGAGCTACCGAGGTCGCCTCGGAACTAGAGCCGATCATTATCGGAGTCATTTGGGGATTCGGCTCATTTTTTGTCACTGGTTATTTCTCAGGGTTTCGGTTTGAAATAGTTCCATTTGACGATTGGGTCGACATGACTTGGGCGAGGTTCAAAAGGTTCCAAAATAGTCCAAAGTTCTCGATCACTGGACTTGCGGTACAAAGATGATCGGAGAAATCAGAAAAGTCACCGGAAACGTTTGAAATTTCCGGGAACTTGAAGAAGAATGGAAGAAATCTGCAATAAGAAGGGAAATAAGGAAGATAGATGGGTGTTCTACCTTGAAGAACGCTCAAAACTCTATCAGAAGCAAGGGTGTCGTTCGCCGGAATTTGCTCTGAGAATTTGGAAGTGTAAAAGAGGGAAATGAACTTGATTTCCCCTATTTATAGACGTCGAGGCGAGGTCGAATATTCGAGGAGTGCGGGGACCGATTTGCAAAGAATTTGAAAAGGTGCCATGATGGGCGTGGGAAACAACGCCTAAAAAGGCGTGCACGATGCCTTGATTCTCGCACCACGTCAGTCGACCAACCGCCGTGATGAAGCTCGTCCACAAGCTCGGCACCCGCCCAAGAGTAGTTTGCCTATACTTGAGCCTCCGTCCACAGAGACAAATCAGCTCGCCCACACATTAGATAAGTCATGATGTGTGCGAGCTGGGGGGAAAGTGTTGACAAAGCGAACTACCTGAGGATAATCATGGTATTATCCCAAGGCTAAGGAGGTCGCCGGGGTGAGTGGGAGCTAAGTCACTGGTTCGAACCAAGGCCAACACAGGGAAGCTCGGCGAGGTAGGCGAGAACCTCGCCCAAGCTCCCGACAGGCCAAGGTCGGCGACCAAATACACCCAGAGGAGAGAAGGTTATGGGCGAGCTTCTCCTCTCGAGAGGTAGCTCGCCCCCATCCGAGGAGCCCAAGGAGACCAAGACAATGGAGCTCGCCTAGCCCGAGAGCCCAAATAGCAGGTGCATAAATAGGACATGTATATGTAGTAAGACAGAGCATTGTAAAGGTAGCATTGCGAGGGACCAAGACGAGGGTCAAACTACCGTCGTCAACACCAAGAGCCAAATAGGCTCACAAGGTGCCACCTCACACTTGCATACCTATAAATAAGGTCTCTCTTGTACTATTACCAACAACTTAATCATATAATACAAAAACACTTTCTCTCTCTAAACTCTCTACTTTCTCTCTCTATATTATCAATCCAAGAACACAACTCTTGGATTATTGTTTGATAGGATTAACACATTATAATAACCACATAACAAACACCGTTAGTAAATTCTATCAACAATAGTAACACACATTTACTCTTTATATTATATAAAAATGTTAATTTTATAAATATAAATGAATATATGTAAACATTTTATATGATAGTAACATATATTTGCTCTAATTGTAACACACATTTTCTCCTCATTTTATGTTATTATATGAAAAAATGTGTGTTACTTTAAGGACACAATGAATATTTATAAGAATAAAATTGTGTTTCTTATTTATGCATCATCCTTTTTAAATATAGGTATATTGAATCATGTAATAATACATTTTTTTTACTATTTTATATGTGTTATTATATAAAAAAAAATTATTCTATAAAAATAAGTAATGTATTTGTGAAAAACTAATATTTATTATTATAGTAACACAAATTTTACTCTTTATATTATATAATAATATTTATTCTATGAAAACAAATAAATATATGTAAAAAGAATAACATTTTATATGATAGTAACATACATTTGTTCTAATTGTAACACATATTTGTTCCTCATTTTGTGTTACTATGTTGACAAATGTATATTACTATATGAGCAAATACATGTTACTGTAAAAATAAAATATAATTTTATAAAAATACATAAATATACATATAAAATAATAACATTTAGTTTGGATAGTAATACACATTTTGTTTTATAATAATATGCACTTGTTCATATAGTAATACAAAGTTTTAGAGTAAGTTTACAATTTGAATAAAAAAAACCTAAATAAAAAAAAGCATTAACATTAATATATATGTATTGGCTTCTGTTAATTAAGATAGATGAATGCAAGATTACTTTTACATTAAATAAAAGGGAATTACATCATTAATGTTAATTAACATGCATAGTTACTTTTTTATAGCAGAACTGTTGTACCGCCCATGATTATCGCATATCTGTTGTGGAAGTTGCGTGAAATAATAAAAAGGGTGCTTCCGTCTTTTTCATTTTTTTTAAGTTTATTTTTCAAAATTTCTAAGATAGAAATTTCTATAAAAATTTTTGTCTTATATTATTAATTAATTATAATGTATTTTGAGTAAGTTCGTACCACCAATCAAGTATATATATTTTTAAATAGTACCAACAATTTTTACTGTACAATTGCAGTTATTTGCACTCAATAATTATAGTGGTCCAGTTGTAATATTTCAGTGCAAATATTTACAAATATTCTATAAAAATAATTAATATTATTTAAGAATATATTGAAATTGCATAGTGCACTGCGCAAGACCTTATGATGTAATTTTTAGTATTCATCCAATGGCTCCTTTTTTTTTTTTTTGGGGAGAGGGGTTATTTTCTGAAGGAGTAATTTTTAGATGGTCAGTTGCAACCGTGAAAATGGCGTACAACTAATATTTTCATTGACTCATTTCAATTGTCTTTCTGCAGAAGAATTTGATATTTTGCACTAATTAAAAAAAAATATTGTATTTCAATTTTACTCACAATTTTTTTTTCTTTTTTGTCATTATATCCATTTGGATGAATATATAAATGATCATTAAGGTAATTAAATTAGGATTATTTATATATTAATCTAAATATATAAAAATTATTGTATATTAGTCTAGTCCTTTTACAAATGGTAAAATGGTTTAAAATGGCCCACGCCCCAACCTGTTGGGAAATTAAACGTGGATCTATTCAGATTTATGCTAAATACAAATTTAAGCCCACAATTAATATCATGATTTAAACATAATTAAATCAAATAATTGTATACCCAACAACAGGCTTTGCATGCAAAACATATGAACATATAAAATCACATAAAACCCTACACATGCGGAACTAAGGGATTTAGTGAATTATACCTCTTGAAGAAAAGACAGTTTCTGAGACAAAAGATGTCCTTTTGAGATGCTTTGGGAGTCCCTTTGCTTGGATGATATCAAACTCGACTTGATTAACCTTAAAGGTCTTCTCAAGTATTCACTTATCCTTATTCGTACACCCGGTGGGAGGCCACACGAATAATCACAACACAAGGAAGAAAGTAATTTTGTTCCCCTCACACTGTGATTTTAGAAAATCACCCTTCAATAAAGAATGATATGAAGTCTTGTATCATCTCATATTTATAATGAGAATACAAGATCTTGAATATGTTGAATATCAAATATTTCAAATATTGATTATCATGAATATCAAATATTCTAATCTTGATAATCTTGAATATCAAATATTCAATTCTTGATATTCTTAATCATACAAGAATTTTCAAAAATACACTACATATATTAATTCAATGAGATTTTAATTTTATTAGATATTCTTGTATCCAAAATACATATCTAGTTTTCATAAAATCTCTCATTAATATATATGCATTTTTTCGAAAATTACAAACTAATTAGGCCCAAAATATTTCTTTTATTTTAATCACCTTATTCATTGTTAGACATTTAATTGGGCTACTTGAGGGGCCTTTAAGAGAATTAAGATTGGACCTCCTAATGGGCCTTAAATTCTAACATTGAGCCCAATGTCATTCAACTCATTAACATTAATCTCACTCCACTATAGGATTAATGTTGGACTATCCATTTTAACTCATATTACAATCATATGGCTCCCGGTCATTATTTCCCGTGTTTAAGATTCTCTTGTCTGTTAATTAATAAAACCACTGAACGCTTTAATTAATTTAACATCTTAACCTTGGAGTAAGGACACCTCCCGGAAACAAATTCCACTTGCAAGATTTAGTATGATGAACTTTTTGAGCCCACCAAGGGGACTAATCATGCAAGACTCTTCAAGCACACTTTCCTCTATATTAAATCTTAGCAACTGTCATGTTGTCAATGGTGTCACCCAAGATGCAAAGTATTGAGTCTTATTGACTCTCTACCCATAACAAAATAAGGTGCCGACTGCGTTGAGTAGAACTGATGTACTATCCTCGCAAACCAACACGGGGTCTTTTCTAGCGTGCTTATGTCCTCACTCGCACGCACCCTGAGAACTTCCCACGGGGTAACCCATCATGAAATTGCTCCAAGCCAAGCACGCTTAACTTTAGAGTTCTTTCACAATGGGCACCAGAAAAAAAGATGCACCTTGTTGGTATGAGTAGTACAATCAATTCCTTTAAACCCAATATCTAGCTGCAGCCCCACGAGTTCGAATGCCTCCGCCGGACTTGGACCACCTGCCTCCGCCCGACTCGGCTAGGCAGACTGTTGGACTCGGCGCACCTTGCCTAATCCGCCCAACAATCCCCCCCAACATCTGCCAGGTAACTCATCTGCAACAGATGCCTCCACTGGGGATCGAACTCGTGACCTGTGCTCTGATACCAATTGTTGGTCCCAAAGGCAGGTTTTGAGGAAAGAAACACTCCCCCCCCCCCCCCCGCGGGGGGGGGGGGTTGAATAGACTTGATAGGTTTTAAAACCTATTTCCAAATTGGCTTAATTTTAAAAACAACAGACTACTTGAGATAGTCTGGTTTTGAAAATTGTGCACTGTGTATTTTGAGTGCGGAAACATTTTTGTGAAAACCGTTCTTAGTGATTTGTGCACAGATAAAGAACGGAATAGAAAGAGCACGAGACGCATGAATGTATAGTGGTTCGGTCCAAAGGTCCTACTCCACTCTCCACAATCCAACTGGACTTGTGGGTCTCTCCACAATCTTTCTCACTCACTCAGTTACTCACTTCGAGAGTACTACTCTCTTACAATAGTCTATGCTACAAGCAATCAACTTCTAACAGCTTCTATAAAGCTTACAATGGATTAATATTGAGTATGGGTTTTTGAGCACGAGTGAAGATTTTGACAGAATTTCGGCAAGTTTAAACGCGTGTAGAACCATGCTTGAAATCTTCACTGGAACTCTTATTTATAGGTTCAAATCAACTAGCCGTTGGAAGGACTAGAGATCTGAAATCCCATAAATTAGGAATCAATCAATCATTGAGATTGATTGAATCTCCTTCTTGATTCCCGGAAATCTTCGCGAACCTCCAATCAATCAAGTTTGTCCCCTTGATTGATTGATCTTCTATTCTGGGAATCTTCTCGTTTGTCGCAAGTCAACCCTTGTGCGATTTCGTAGAATCTGGGTGGAGCACAAGACCTTAGCTGAAATAAACTAGAAAAGACCCGTGTTGGTTTGCGGATTAGGCAAGGTGCGCCGAGTCCAACAAAAGATTTAGAAATAAATGACCACTGAGGTCTAATTCTTCATCCCATAAATCAGTACGGAAGAATTACCTCTTTGTACGTCCTCTTCAATGCATCATCATGCACTAGTGTACTCCCTTGTTCAAGATAAGTCAATCTGGGATCTACACATCAACCGTTTACCAATGGAGTGTTCAATTCCCATCTAGGTTGTAAATTTAGTACTTGTTACAAGACACTGATAATGTGATCTTGCTGTGAGTTATCCGGGGATCACCACATTTATCTATAGTGTAACTTGTACTTTGAACTATTTGCAATAAATAATTAACATTCATAATATCTGAAGCACAGTGATAAAAGATATATTTCAGATAAAGTTCAAAGATTCAGTTTAGTTATACAAAGTAAAAGCATACTTTCTAGTATAACCCTAACAATCTCTTACTTATACTCGAAGCCTGCTTTTAAGTATACTACAGCACGTCTATGTACTACACCTGTCCTAATAATTTCTCCCACTTATACTCAAATCAAATTGACAACACACTTGATTCCCATTCCTTCCACATGTCTCTCGAGTGTCGACAGAGGCAGACCCTTTGTGAAAGGATCAGCTAGGTTGTCTTCTGTTGCGATCTTTGCCACTTTTATGTCTCCTCTCTTAACGATTTCTCGTATAAGATGGTACTTCCTTTCAAGGTGTTTGCTGACTTTGTGGGCTCTTGGTTCCCTTGAATTTGCAACTACTCCGGCATTGTCACAATAGACTGTGATGATGTCGGGTAAAGTCGGAACTACATCCAAGTCCACTAAAAAGTTCATGAGCCAAACTGCCTCTTTCGCCGTTTGACAAGCAGCTGCACAATCAGTGATGTATTTCTTCTTAACGCTTCTCCATGTCACGGCTGCACCTCCCAGACAGAACACACTACCCGAGGTAGACTTTCTGGAATCTAAGTTTGATTGGAAATCTGAGTCCGTATAACCAACGGGGATTAGACTATCTGACTGATAAACCAACATTCTATCTTGAGTTCGCTTTAGATATTTCATAATGTTTTTAACAACCGTCCAATGCTCTTTCCCGGGTTACTTTGATATCGTGCTACCACGCCTACGGCAAAACAGATATCCGGTCTCGTACACAGCATAGCATACATAAGGCTTCCAACTGCCAAAGCATATGAGATGTCTTTCGTGCAATCTATCTCTTCTTGTGTCTTCGGACACATCTCTTTGATAGATGAATTCCATGTCTAAAAGGTACAAAACCTTTCTTGGAATTCTGCATGCTGAACCGTTTCAAAACAGTGTCTATGTATGAAGCTAGCGATAGGCCGATCATTCTTTTCTTGCGATCTCGAGTAATCTTGATCCCTAAGACATGACCGGCTTCCCCTAAGTCCTTCATATGAAACTGATTTGACAACCATACCCTTACGTTTGATAACACCGCCACATTGTTTCCAATGAGCAAAATGTCATCTACGTATAGTATCAAGAATACCACGGCAGTTCCGACACACTTCTTGTCCACACAACTCTCAAACTCATTTGATCAAAACCATAAGATTTTATTACTTGATCAAAATATTGATTCCAAGCTTAAGTCTGTAGATAGACCTCTTAAGCTTGCATACAAGGTGCTCTTGGCCTTCTTCAATAAAACCTTCGGGTTGACGCATATAGATTTCTTCTTCAAGACTTCCATTTAGGAGAGCTGCCTTGACATCCATTTGCTAGATCTCAAAATCAAGATGTGCAGCTATCGCCAAGAGAATACGGATGGACTTAAGCATGGCTACCGGCGAAAAGGTTTCCTCATAATCGATCCCTTCTTTCTGAGTATATCCTTTCGCCACAAGTCTAGCTTTGAAGGTCTCATCCTTCCCGTCTGATCCTCTTTTTCTCTTGTAGACCCACTTACATCCAATGGGTTTTGCCCTATTGGGTGGCTCAACAAGCTCCCATACCTCATTTTTATCCATAGAACCCATCTCGACTTCCATTACTGTTTGCCAAGAATCTGCATTCTTGTCTTGGAGTGCTTTGTTGTACGTCCATGGGTCTAATTCATATTCTCCAGGGACCAAGTCAGACGAATCTCCCACGAACATGAATCTCTGGGGTTGTCTCACAACCCTCCCACTACGACGAGGCTCCGGTTGTGTTAGTGTGTCGCGTGGTACATCAACTTGTAACTTTGGTATAGTATTAGACCCTTTTATTTCATCAAAGGTAATCTCACTTTTGGACGTTCTATTGTTCACATAGTCTTCTTCCAAGAACTTAGAATGCGTACTAATTATGATTCTTTGGTCCTTGGTACTATAGAACATACCACATTTCATTCCTCTAGGGTATCCTTGTTTGCCTAAAATGTGTCACAAGCAAGTGCACGTGGTCGTAGTAGGAGTAGCAAGGTGACCAAGTTTAATATCGAACACAGGGAGATGGGAGATTGCAAAGTATGTATGTTGTATGAAAATCAAAACTCAAGAAAGCAATAAAAGGAAATAGTTTCTTATCTACTAAGCTTGTCAAGAATAGTAAACTAACTATCACCTTTTTGCAAAAGTGAGCAAGTGTTGGAGAACATGCATTAGTGTACTATCCTATGTTTCATATGGTGTTTATCTCACTTAGTCATGAATGATCAATTGGATAATCAATTAGGCAAGGCCTCATTAAGGTGCAAAGGTTTCCCTAATAACACTTTAAAGCTCTAATTGTGTCTTCTATTCACTAAGTCAATTCTCATTGTCCTAGGAATTTCATCAAACACCTAGCATGCATGACCTTATATGAAGATCAATTAAGGGAAAGATTCAATTCTCATGTATTGCCAATTCCCTAGTGGCCCAAACAATCAATTAAACATGTCAAACATTCATTCATATAAACAATGTTGAGAATTAATCATTCAACATCTCATATCATCTATAAGATCAAAAATAGCACCATATTACTCCATAGGAATCATACTCCAATGCATAAGAGTATTAGCCCATGGCTAATTTGGTAAACAATTGAACAATTAAGCTAACTACAATCATCATAGCAAATGAATTGAATAGAAATTGCAAATTCTTACCTATTACAAGAAGAATGGTAAAGCTATTCACTACCTTGAAAATCTACAAAGTGATCCGCCAATGGAAATTACAATTCAGTCAGTCAAAACGTAGCTCTTGATGTCACGAGAATGCAGGAATGAATGGATCAACGATCCGTACGGTGGATCAAAAGTAATCGACAAAATCGTGTGAAGAATTCTAACAAACCCAATTAGTAACTACCACTAACTTCTAAGAATCTAAGAGAGTGATGAAATATGAGAAACTTGTCATTGGAAATCTGAGTTTGAAGTATTTATAGTACCATCCATGCATTTACCAAGATACCCTTCATTTAAACGCGCAAAAGACGACTTTGCCCCCGAAAATTCAAAAATCTGAACCACGCGCGACCAAGGCACCTGGGCTGTCGACCATGGTCGACATCGGGCTCGACAGGCACACGAGCCAGAAGCTAGGCACGCGACCAAGGCCTTCCGGTGTCGACCAAGCAGCTTCGTGTGTTGACCAAGTATATCTCTATGCCCGTCGATCCTTGACTTCTCGTTTCATCATATCTTGAGTTCTAGAGCTCCGATTGACTCGATTCTTTCTCCATTGCGACCCTCTCTTCGAACTCTTTGACATGGTCTATCATTTGTACCAATTGGTTTGACTTCAAAAATCAAGACTTTTATCGAACTTGCTCGTTTCTTTTCTCATTTTGCTCGTTTCCACCTATAAACACAACTTTCTAGCCAAAAAGGGTTAAATGCACAATATATAACATAATAGGGTCAAATACGAACATAACCTCATCAAAATCATGTAGAAATGATAGCAAAATGATGCAATTATGACCCTAATCAATCCTACAAACAATCTCAATTCCGAACATGGATCCAATTTTCCAGCTTCCTTATCCAACACATATGCCGGACACCCCCAGATTCTTATGTGTCTCAAACTAGGCATACTCCCGGTCCACAATTCTGTAGGAGTTTTAGGAACCGATTTGGATGGCACCAAATTTAAAATGTGAGCCGTTGTTTCCAAGGCATAGCCCCAAAATGACTTGGGTAACTCCGAATAACTGTTTCCCAAAATCGTGTATGATTTCCTCGCAAGTGAACGTGGTCGTTGTTATCGCGGCAAGTTAACCAAGTTAAATATCGAACACAGGGAAATGATGCGATATCAAGCAAGCATTGAATGTCTACAAAAGGCTAATAGCTTGGAAATCAAGAAAAACATCAAGGATTCTATCTACTATGGCAAAGCAAAGTAAATCCTAACTATCACCTCAAAGAAGTGAGCAAGTATGAAGTGTACATGGAAGTAATCCTACTATGGTTCCTCTAGTGTCCTATCCATCCTAGCATGAAAAAGGTCTCTTGGTGTCTTAGTCAAGCCAACTAGTTCTAGATCTCTCTACAACACAAGGTAAGGGCTCTATTGGATGTCTAAATCTCTCTTCCAATACTCAAATTAAGAGGTCTAGGCTAATATGCAATTCTCATTGGTCATACAAGCCAAATATCAAACACTTGGTGTGCATAAAGTTCTTATAGCTCAATTCTCACTTCATTACTAAAACATATAAGCTATACATTCCAATTAAACATCCCAAGCATTCATACAAGTCATTAATAGGAGAACTAATCCAACAAGATCACTAATTCATGCATATGATTAACAAAAGACTAAATTCACCATAGTATTCATACAACCATGCAACAAGGATATTAGCCCATGGCTAATTGGAAATGAAAATCAACAATGAACAATGTAAATATCATGAATATTAATTAATACAAGAGAATTAATGGAAATCTTACCATAAGTGGATGAATTGAAATACAAGCTACAAACCTCCAATTTGCTAAGTCTTGATCCCAAGCTCAAAATACAAAATTGAACTGCATGAATAAAGCTCTAATCACTATGAGTATGTAGGAACAAACAGATCAAAAATCCGACGGACGGATCAAAAGTTATGGAAGAAAGAAGATTGAATCTAACTAAGAACCCACTAAGTAACTACCTAATTCTCTCTCTAAACTAATCTAAGAACTTGGAATAATGATGATCTAATTATGCTTGGAAATCTGATGCTTGAAGTATTTATAGTGCCCACAATGTTTGGTCCAAAATGCCCTTCATTAAACGCGTGAAAAGACGAAACATCCCTCAAAATTAGGCCTGTCCGGGGCAACACACGAGTATACACAGTCGCCGCACGAGTCCAGCTCGCGTGATCACTCGTGTGACACAACCTCACACGAACCAGAGCCTCCTCGCAAGAGTGTGTGCTTGTGGTCGCACGAGTCTGGGCTTGTGGTCGCTCGAGCCAGGCTTGGTCGATCCTCGATTTCTTGTTTTCTTCATATCATGAGTTCTAGAGCTCCGATTGACTCGATTCTTCTTGCGTTGCGACCCTCTCTTCGAACTATTCGACATGGTATATCATTTGCCTGAATTGGATCAACTCACATTTTTTTAACTTTTACGAACTTGCTCTTCTTTTGTCGGTTTTTGCTCGTTTTCACTACAAAACACATTTTCTTGCCACAAAATGGTTAATAGCACAATTTATACCAAATTAGGGTCAAATATGAATATAAGCACATCAAAACCATAGAGAAATGGATGCAAAAAGATGCAATTATGACCCTAATCATACCCCCAAACTAGATTGTTGCTCGTCCTCGAGCAACGTAGCGATAAGATAGGGGAATAATTGTATCAATGAAGCATCAAGCACAAGTCAAATGCCATGAAAATATCAATCAATGTCAAGCAAGTCTAGCATGCAATCTCATCTAATCAACCATCAACAATGAATCAATAAGCAAGATATCAAATCAATGAGTCAAGATCCTCACAAGATAAGTGTTTAGCTCAACCCTCAAGTGTTTAGGCTCTCTCACACATCACACAACATACACATACTACCATAAGCTTGGCCCAAGTCTACATTCTCCACCACTTGATATGACAAATCATTCACACATCAATGAGGACTTTCATAAGGTTGTAGTGTTGGCTCTTTGGTAGGGAAGGGAATATATGGATAATAGTGACTAAGTATGATTAGTAAAGCATAGAAGGAATCATCATGTAGATCATATCTTTATGCAAATAGCAATCTCATCTTCATGCTCCTTCAAAATCACACTCTCAAAGAATCAATCTTCTCTTTTTGCAAAATTGTGAACATACTCACAACACTAGAGTCAAACTTGACCATAATTTTTCAAAAAGTCAACCTTTTTCAATTTCTTGCAAGCACTTGCCTTTCTTTTCACATCAATCCATGCATAGATTTTCTTTCCACCTTAGCCACCAAATTCTTCATGAAATCACCAATCTTCCTTCCTTCTTTTCACTCTACTAATCATAGGGACAAGAGAGTTCCAAAAAGGAAGGAAAATGGCTTAAAGTGTGGTTAGCCAAATGAAAGGATTATAAGCACAAAATGGTGAGCAAAGGATATCAATATCAATGGTAGGCTCATAGGGCTAAGTGGCTCAATATATATCAAAGAAAATGCCTCATCTCATATCATGTGAAATCATTATCTAGTGTAGCCTCAAATAAGACAAAAGCCAAGTTCTAGAGTATAATGCACATGTGTGGAACTCACATCAAAGAATATCATCCGTTCAAAATTGAAACGGGCATCACAAGCTCAAAACTTACGGGTATAGGGTGATCAAGACTCATATCATATCAAAAATACTCAAATCATCAAAGTCTCAAGCATCATAGCATCAATCACAAACTAGACAAAACAAGAATTAAATGATAAGTCCACTACATCTAACATGAACTCTCAACTCATCGACACAATTATAAGCATATCTCATGCCACACTACTCTAAACTAGCAACATCATGGCAAAAATCAACAAGCAAAACAAGGCACATGATAAGCATATGGTTCAACATATCATAGGAACACTAAGAATCGTCCTAAACATAACATTGCAATGAGATTTACGAAACGAATACACCCCCCAAATGTTTTTGGACCAAGGGTCTAAAAAGTTTGGCAAAGAATGGAGAAAAGATCATGCAATGCACTCAAATCAAAGCACAATATCACAAGAATCAACACTTAAGCTCAAAATCGCAAACTAAAATCAAGCAAACTAAACCTAGGAAATGAAAGCAAACAGGGAGAGAAGTGTAAAGACATACCTTGAGTTGGGATTAAGAATAGGAGAGTAACTTGCTACTTACACGAAAGTGTCTTTCTTGGCCAAGTGAGAGAGAATTCTCCTCATCACACCTTTCTCAAGCTCACAAATGTCATTGTAAATCTACAATTTGAAGAACGAACACACCCCCCCAAACTTTTTCGGATCAAGGATCCTAAAAGTTTGGAAAGAGTGATGAAAATAGGATATGCAATGAATCCATGAACCAACAATGCATGTATAAGCTCAAGTAAACCAAGAAATCAGCATATATAACAAGAGGCAACACCCCCAAACTAGGATAAATCACATGCACCAACCAAGGTAAGAGAAGACACTTCCTCATATGAAGCAAATCAAAACAAATAAAGCTATCTAAACTACAAAGCAAACCTAATAAGCAAGAAATTTTTTAGGATGGGTTGCCTCCCATCTAGCGCTTGGATTTAACGTCCCCTAGCCGGACGCACCAATGTTAGCTAAAGGGCCAAGGATATTTGGCATCCTCCCCATCAAACATCAATCTCATAGCTTCAATATCAAGGAAACAAGTAGGATTTCTACCCCACACCCCTACTTTCCTTATCATTTTATACTTATAAGCACAAGAATTTTCCCCTTTTCTTCTCAACCTAATCCACCCCCATCTCCTACTAACAAATATGTTCAAGAGGATTCTCAATTCAATCTTATAATTAATTATATCAAGAGGCAAGACGAAATCAATATGAACAACATTATCAATGTAAGAATAAGTGGAAGAGTTTAAGGGTGTAGAAATGCTTATTTCTCCTTGAAGCTCATCTTCCACTTCATTTTGTTGTTCTTCCTCCACTAAGCTAATGTCCATAGGTGGACATTCATCTACCTCTTCTTGATTATTCTTTTTTCTCCTCTTGAATCTTCTCCTTCCTTATCCTCCTCTTCTTGATTTTGATTCCTATCAATATATACAAATGAAGTATCATATTCATTATCATTATAAAGAGGATTAATATCATACTCAATATCGGAGGTATCTTGAGCATGAGTAAATTCAATTTCTTCATAATCATCTTTATCTTCTTTGACCTCACGTAGGATTTCTCCTTTGTTACCATCAATATCAAAATCAATTTGATCATAAAGATCCTTGTACTCATCATGCTCATTCTCATCTTCATAATCCTCTTCACTTTGATCAATTTCTTCTTTTTCCTCTTCCTTTTCACATTCTTCTATTTCTTTTTCTTCTAGTCCATCCTTTTCTTCTTCTTGATTCCTAGTCAATATAGCATGAGGAAATTTATAAGAAATATCATCATCAATAATAGGAATTTCATAGTCAATGTAAGCATAAGAAGGTTCAATAGACATTTGAGCTCCAATACAATCTAGAATAGAAAGAGATTTCTTCTCCTTATGATGATGATCATCATCTTTATCTTCCACATGCCCTTCTTCCCCCATGCTTTCCACTTCCCCTTCATCTTCATCATTACCCCCATCTTCCTCCTCACCCATCTCATTGACTTGAATTCTCAATTGCTCCATTTGGAACTCCAAACTCTTGATTTGATGACTTCGAGACATGAACATTTCATCAAACTTCTTGTTTGTCCTCTCAAAGCACCTTTTACCTTCCATTCTCATTTCTTCCAATTTCTTGAGAATTTGAGCTAAAGTCTCATCTAAATGGCTAGGAGGATTTTCTTCTTGATGACAAGGCATAGGAATGGGTGGAGTATAGGAATATGGCTCTTCATAAGAGGTATAGGAATATGGATCATCATAAGAGTAGGAATTTTGATAGGTGTGTGGATTAGGAGAATAAGGATAAGATTCTTCTTGTGCAGGTGGTGGTTGATAGGTGTATGAATTAGGAGGATATGTGTCTTGTGGGAAATACGAGCAATAGTTATATTCGCCCATCTCAATCAAGTGCACTCCTACAAAAATAATCAAGTACGAACACTCACCAAGAATAGTAAATCAAACAAAGAAACAAAGAAAAACAAAGTAAACATCAATACAAGCCTAACAAAGTGATCATTTCCCCGGCAACGACGCCAAAAACTTGTTTGCCAAAATTGTGTATGATTTCCACGCAAGTGAACATGGTCGTTGTTGTCGCGGCAAGTTAACCAAGTTAAATATCGAACACATGGAAACGATGCGATATCAAGCAAGCATTGAATGTCTACAAAAGGCTAATAGCTAGGAAAGCAAGAAAACCATCAAGGATTCTATCTACTTTGGCAAAGTAAAGTAAATCCTAACTATCACCTCAAAGAAGTGAGCAAGTGTGAAGTGTACATGGAAGTAATCCTACTATGGTTCCTCTAGTGTCCTATCCATCCTAGCATGCAAAAGGTCTCTTGGTGTCTTAGTCAAGCCAACTAGTGTCTAGATCTCTCTACAACACAAGGTAAGGGCTCTATTGGATGTCTAGATCTCTCTACAACTTCCAATACTCAAATTAAGAGGTCTAGGCTAATATGCAATTCTCATTGGTCATACAAGCCAAATATCAAACACTTGGTGTGCATAAAGTTCTTATAGCTCAATTCTCACTTCATTACTAAAACATGTAAGCCATACATTCCAATTAAACATCCCAAGCATTCATACAAGTCATTAATAGGAGAACTAATCCAACAAGATCACTAATTCATGCATAGGATTAACAAGAGACTAAAGTCACCATAGTATTCATACAACCATGCAACAAGGATATTAGCCCATGGCTAATTGGAAAAGAAAATCAACAATGAACAATGTCAACATCATGAATATTAACTAATACAAGAGAATTAAAGGAAATCTTACCATAAGTGGATGAATTGAAATACAAGCTACAAACCTCCAATTTGCTAAGTATTGATCCAAAGATCAAAATACAAAATTGAACCGTAGGAATAAATCTCTAATCACTATGAGTATGTAGGAACAAACGGATCTAAAATCTGACAGACGGATCAAAAGTTATGGAAGAATGAAGATTGAATCTAACTAAGAACCCACTAAGTAACTACCTAATTCTCTCTCTAAACAAATCTAAGAACTTCGAATAATGATGATCTAATTATGCTTGGAAATCTGATCCTTGAAGTATTTATAGTGCCCACAATGTTTGGTCCAAACTGCCCTTCATTAAACGCGTGAATAGATGAAACAACCCTCGAAATTAGGCCTGTCCGGGGCATCACACGAGTGTACACAGTCGCCGCACGAGTCCAGCTCGTGTGATCACTCGTGTGACACAACCTCACACGAACCAGAGCCTCCTCGCACGAGTGTGTGCTTGTGGTCACACGAGTCTGGGCTTGTGGTCACTCGAGCCAGGCTTGGTCGATCCTCGACTTTGTGTTTTCTTCATATCTTGAGTTCTAGAGCTCCGATTGACTCGATTCTTCTTGTGTTGCGACCCTCTCTTCGAACTCTTTGACATGGTATATCATTTACCTCTATTGGATCAACTCACATTTTTTGAACTTTTACGAACTTGCTCGTCTTTTGCTAGTTTTTGCTCGTTTTCACTACAAAACACATTTTCATGCCACAAAATGGTTAATAGCACAATTCATACCAAATTAGGGTCAAATATGAATATAAGCACATCAAAACCATAGAGAAATGGATGCAAAAAGATGAAATTATGACCCTAATCAATAACTCATCATGGATCTGATCATTTCTAAAAGAGTTCTATTTCTTCGTTCCACAGTCCCATTTTGTTGAGGGGTACCAGGTGCGGTCAATTGGGATACAATCCCTTCACTTGACAACTAGGTCAAAAATTTAGTGCTGAGGTATTCGCCCACACGATCCGATCGTAGGAACTTGATACTCTTTCCCCTATGTTTCTCGGCATATGTAAAAATTACGAATTACTCAACATGGAAACGGCTCCAACATGGAGAGACTCCAATGAGCCATCCGCCACCAACCATTGAATTCTCTTTAGATTAATATGACCAAGTCTCAGATGCCATAGAAGTGTTTCATTCATGGTTGAAGAAAATTTTCTTTTCTTAGAAATAGTCGATGTGTTATAAGAAGTATTTTGCGTGTGGTGTGCACTTTTAATAGTATAAAGATTGTTCACTAATGTCCCCGAACAGATGAACTCATCGTTTCAAAAAATAATAACCATATTGTTAAAAGAAACTGAGGATCCATCAACGTACAATTTAGAAATCGAAATAAAATTCTTCCTAAAACTAGGAACATAAAGAATATTTTTTAAAATTAAAACCCTATCTTCAAAAAATAGGTGCACGTCTCCCACTGCGATAGCCACTACCCTCGTAGCATCGCCCAATGTGATGAGGATCTCATTCTCACTAAGTTGACGGGTTTTTCGGAACCCCTGTAAAGTGAAACATACATGATCAGTGGCTCCCATATCCACTACCCACGATTGGGAAGCATACCCCGCTAAACAAGTCTCAACAACAAGTGCATGAGAATTACCTTTCTTCCCGGCCTTCTTTGGCTTGGGACAGGCCGTCCTCCAATGTCCTTTTCTCACCGCAGTTGAAACATTTTCCCTTAGTAGTCTTCTTGACACCTCCATCATTGGTTACCTTACCCTTAGCTTGATTCTGGCCTTTTGGTCTTTTTCTTCTTCTTTCCACCTTTCGGCGCAGAGGAAGTCGGACCGCTTGCCACCAAGACTTGAGTTTGGTGTCCCATGAGTGTCTCCGCCGATACCATAGCTTGCAAGAGTTGTGCCAACGTGAACTCTATATTATTCATCATATAGTTCAACTGGAACTAATCAAAGCTTTTCGGTAGAGAATGGAGAACGAAATCAACTTGCGTTTTTGCATCATATTCCGCTCCAAGTACCTCTAACTTGTTGAGGTAGCCCATCATCTTTAGAACGTGATCCCTTATGGGCGTTCCCTCCTCCATTTTCAGCGATAACATGTTTCGCATGGTGATTTGCCTATCCGTACGATTCTTATGAGCGAACATTTCCTTAAGGTTTAGCATCATATCAGAAGCAGATTCCATGTCTTGGTGTTGGTGTTGCATCACATCTGACATTAAAGCCAAGATGGTACACCTAGCCATTTCATCGGATTTCATCCACTCCCTATGATATTCATTTTCGGCATCATCCGCATTATCCGTAGGCGTAGGGGGCTTTTGTGTTTCAAGACCCACTTATGTTGTTGTGCGGTAAGGACAATAAGTAAATGACGTTTCCAATCAACATAGTTTTCACCTTCCAATTTATTATCTTTAAGTATTGTAAACAGTGGATTAAAAGGAGATGACATGTTGGACTGAAATAAAACATATATTGCATCAATACATACATCGATCAGCAAAGATTATCACAAAAGTTCGATCATGCCATATATTAAAATCTCAAAAAATATATATAGCATAAATCGGCCGACATCTTAAAATAGTTCACATAAACCACGATGAGTTTGGACGTTTATGCAAACACATTTAAGCAAGTTACAAAAAAGAACAGTTGTTGGTCACGAAACGAGTACAATCAGTGTATGGGGAAGGAATACACTGATATCTGATTTTTCTGAAACACTCAGAAAAATGCTCTAACACTCTCAGTCAGGATTTCCTGAATTACTCAGTATGTTGAAGGTCCACAGGGGCAGCAGGGACAGTTCAGTAATGAGTCAGATAAGCTGAGTGTGAGTAAAGTGCTCGGAAGCTCAATAGAGATAATAAGCCTACTGACTGCTCGGAAGCGAGTCAGTTGGACTACTATCTCAGTGAGCTAGAGTACGTGCGGAAAGTGAGCCCTTAGTTTCTACTCGTTTTAGTTTCTGAAAACATTTTCTCTGAACTTGCTTAGTAAACTGGTGGTTAAGGCTGAGTGCACAGTATTAGGATTCAGGATGATTGATTCAGTCCTGAAAATAAAACAATGCAGAATGTTCAGTTTATTATGATGACAGTTATGATCCTGAAAAAGTATGTAAATAAGCACACAGGGGACTTTTTAACATTGTTCGGAGATAACCAACTCCTACGTCCACGGCCTGATTTAACAGGAAGCTATCCTCAAAACCCTGAGGATAGGTGCTTGGTTTTACGTGCCAAGGGACACAGATAGCCAACTTCCTCTCTTAGGAACTGACCCCTGGGCGTTTTACAAGTCCCAGTCCTTCTAACCAACCAATCTCACACCCTGAGTGGTTTGGTATTCTGGTTTCCAACTGAGATAGCTCTAGCAATACAAAACAATGCTAAATATTAGAGCTATTGATCTAAGCAAATACAGAGTGAATCCTACTACAACACTAGGGAAATTTAATTGCAGAGTGTTGCTTATGGTATGCTTTGAGAGCTTGGATTCTTGAGAGTTTTCTCTTGGAAATTTCCCGTTAGCCTTGAATGGGTGCAAGGCTCTCCATATTTATAGGCAAGATTCAAAATAGATCCGTTGGAGGAGATCAAATCAAATCTTTCCTATTTTAGGGTAGTTGCAGGCTAGAAATACTGTTTGACCTAACCGCCATGCATAATCTGGCAAGTTTGTCCCATCGCCTGCAACTCTGAGACGCATTAAATGTCGCATTAAATGCTGCGCAGACTCCGTACATACGAGTCAAAAGATCATTGGCTTTCTTTTCTAACGGCTAGTTGACTTTCAGACATTTGACCTTTCTCGTATATTCAGTACTCTGAGTCTCTTGTTAATAACTCAGTCTGAATGTTTGTCTTTATTGGAGTCTTGCTGACATTCTCTTTGTCTCTGTCCCATAGCATAAATAACCCTTTTTGCTTTGGACTTGCATGATTCAGGTAAACTGAACCAACGCCTAAGTCAGGTCTTATGTGCATTCAGCACAGCCTGATAGGTTATTCAGCCCAGTATGTGTAACCTTTTCGCTTTGGACTTACTTGATTCAGGTAAACTGAACCAACGCCTAAGTCAGGTCTTATGTGCATTCAGCACTGCCTGATAGGTTACACTTTACTCTTCACTGACTAAGTTCTGTCCTGAGTATGCTTAGTGTACTCAGTAGAAACATCAGCCAATGGTACTTCAGGATTGTCTTCAGGACGGATGGTCAGGCTTCGTTCTTCAGTTTCAGTTCAGGCAATCTTCAGTAGACTGACTCTGACTTCTTCAGGATGGATTACACATCAGACTTCAGTAAATTGGGTCGACTCCAATATTCTTCAGTCTTCAGCGTGTTTCTCCCGAACTGAATTCCTATCCTAACTATCCTGAACTAGACTAACCTGAACAACAATACTTAGGCAAATTCATCAGGGGTTTTGGGATCTAATCAAAATACTTTAGATTGTCCCAACAACAGTTACAAACTTTTAATTTAAAAAATTAATAGTCGGCTCCCACTTGACCATATAAAATTTGTAGGGACTCCGATGAGGATTAAATAAAGGATTACTATTTCATTTTGAGTAAGCCACTCGATGGGAGGGTCAATACCGCCACTAATAATAACCCACAATCATCCTTTCGGGAATTCGTTCATGTGAACTTATCGTTTGGCCTATACGATAGGGAGAAAGTCGCTTGCTTATGCGCAGCCAAAAGACTTCACAAACAAATAAATCATGGATGCCAAATAATTCAATTTTATTATCTAAAATAAAATACCAAATTATATTTAAAACACACTTAGTAATTTTTAGAGTTAAGATTTTTCATCACGACATTCATGCAAATAAATATTTAATCAAACTAAATAAATAAAGCATGCATCAAAACAAATTAAACAAATTGGCACATTATATCCAATTGTAATGGTTTAATTTCTTGTTTTGACTACGAGATACCGTAATCACCGTTCGTCTTCAAACTTTATCGTCCATCTCGATTAAGCTCCCACTCGACCGCAATAAAATTAAAACAAATTTGTCTCCGGGCCTTAAAATCTCCATTTTTCGTCTTCGATATTGGTTACAATTTATTTACAAAAAATAAATAAACCTATCGTCTAGACTAGTCTATTACATAAAAACATCCTAGTCTACCCGTGGATTTTTTCATGGGAAAAATGATCTGAACGAATCGAATTTTAAAACCGCATCATCATACATACATGCATGCATAAAAAGTCTAGCAATTCTACTATTCAATTTTCAAATTTAATATTAAACACTTAAATTACAATTTAACGTATAGAGCCCGAAACTGGCTCTGATACCAGTTGTTGGGGAATTAAGATTGGACCTCCTAATGGGCCTTGAATTCTAAGATTGAGCCCAATATCATTCAACCCATTAACATTAATCTCACTCCACTATAGTATTAATGTTGCACTATCCATCTTAACCCATATTACAATCATATGGCTCCCGGTCATTATTTTCGTGTTTAAGATTCTCTTGTCCGTTAATTAATCAAGCCACTGAACGCTTTAATTAATTTAACATCTTAACCTTGGAGTAAGGACAACTCTTCTTTATCATCATACCGGAAACAAATTCCACTTGCAAGATTTAGTATGACGACCTTTTAGAGGCCACCAAGGGGACTAATCATGCAAGACTCTCCAAGCACACGTTCCTCTGTATTAAATCTTAGCAACTGTCATGTTCTTAATGGCGTCACCTAAGATGCAAAGTATTGAGTCTTATTGACTCTCTACCCGTAACAAAATAAAGTGTCACGCATGGATTACACACAGTCCTATTTAAGGAACAAATGTTTAGAAATAAACAACCACTGAGGTCTAATTCTTCATCCCATAAATCAGTACAGAGGAATTACCTCTCTGTAGGTCCTCTTCAATGCATCATCATGCACTACTGTAATCCCTTGTTCAAGATAAGCCAATTTGGGATCTACACATCAACCATTTACCAATGGGGTGTTCAATTCCCATCTAGGTTTTGAATTTAGTACTTATTACAAGTCACTAATGATGTGATCTTGCTGTGAGTTATCTGGGGATCACCACATTTATCTATAGTGTAACTTGTACTTTGAACGATTTGCAATAAATAATTAACATTCATATTATCTAAAGCACAATGATAAAAAATTTATTTCAGATAAAGTTCAAAGATTCAGTTTAGTTATACATAGTAAAAGCATACTTTCTAGTATGACCCTAACACAACCTACCTCAGCCTGGTCGATGACTTTCTTAAGAGGAAAAAAAATCAAATTACACAAATACTTATTGCTATTTTAATGACTTTCTTAATTCGTGTAAAACATCATTAAAATGTCAAAATAATTGATCAGAGAGAATACAATTTATTGCAACAACTAATACCAACAAAATCAATTAATACCTTCTAGATACAAATATTAATTTAGTAAAATAACTAATATTTCCTTTGTCTCACGACTATTTTCACATTTTTCATTTCAATCTATCTTAATTTTATTTTCATACCCTTAAAAAATAAACAAAACTAAATGTATATATTCATATTAATTATACCCACTTTATATAACAACTCATTTTGATTAATTGAAAAGATCAATAAAATAAATTTTTTAATATATGTATCAAACACATATTAAATATGAAAATACATCCAGAATGGAAGGAGTATCATTTATAAACACTTATGCATGATGCAAAGAATAGAAACATGTTCCTCTTTTATAAAAGGTCTTTAATGTATATATACAAGATATAAAATGGATCTTATTCTTTTTTCACTTGAGGGGAATTTGAGAGAAATAAAGGGAACATTGTCTCCGTGACTCCGTCTCTACTCTACTTTTACACTTGTTTTATTTGGACGTGCCAACTTTACTCTCACACACCTAAAACGAAAATATTGTGTACTTACAAAAGTCAATAAAGTATATATTTTTATTTTATTATTTAATTATAGACTCACATACTCATTTTATCTTCGTTCGTGTGCCATTTATAACTATGAAAGTTATCGTGGGATGGAGGGAGTAGTAAAAATTTGTGTTATAGGTTGGGATGGAGGAGCAGGAGTGAATGTAATTTTATGTCAAATCTATACTTTTGAGTAATGATTATTTATCATCTTATTATTGTTAAGTTTTAATAAAAGTAGGAGGAATAATAAGTAAATGTAAGAAAATTTGGATAGTGAGTGAGTAAATGTGAAAAAAAGAGAGAGAGAGAATAAGTAAATGAGTAAAAAATAGTGATGTGATTATTTTAGATACTTAGATATATAATAGAGATGAATGTAGTAGAAAAAATAAAATCTCAAATTCAAACTTTATTATGTAGTAATAATATCTGACTATATTTTAATCTTTATTTATGTAAATTAGATTATTATAAAAAATTTAAGGGATACTCTTACTCTCCCCATACTATTTCATTTGAGAATAATCAAAATACATTAATTAACTAAGTAATTAGAATGAAAATTTTAAACTCAATAAATAAAATATGTTCACTTAAAAATTAAATCATTAATTTATCTACTTTATGCGCATAGATTTGGTATGTGTTAGCTTATAATATGACCATATGAAAAATTTGGAAAGGGAGAATTTGTGGTATGTATAGGAAGGTTGTTGCATAGCACAATATATTGTATTCTTTTCTGCAAGTTCCCTTAAAGAATGACAAGGATCAAAGGTAGGGAGGTTGACCAGGAAAACCTATGGGGTTTTTGAAGCCCTGGCTAAAAACTCCTTACCAAGATACATGCTCCTACACTCCATATCCTTCTATGCCCTTCCATCAAGAAGACACTTCTTCAAGCTATGAGGAAGACATTTTAGCTCAAATTCTCAAGAAATTGAAAGAAATTAGAATGGAAGATGAAAGGCACTTTGAGGAGATAAACAAGAAGTTTGATAAAATTTGCAAAGCTCAAGGTGACCAATTCAAGGAATTGGAGTTCCAAATGGAACAATTGGCTTGGAGTGTGCGAATGGAGAAGTTAGGGCTCTACTTGGAGCAATTGAACACCCAAGCAAATTGTGAGGAGGAAGATGGGGGTAATTTAGATGATGAAGTTGAAGGGAATGTGGAAGATGAAGTTGAGGATGATCATAAGGAGAAGAAAGCTCTTTCTTTACTAGATTGTCTCATTGCTAAAAAATTTATTAATCCTTCTAATGCGTACATTGATTATGAGATTCCTATTATTGTTGATGATATTGGTTTTAATTATCCTCATGCTATGTTGATTAGGAATCACAAAGAAGAGAGGGATGGACTAGAAGAAGAGCAAAGAGATGAAAGTGAAAAGGAAGAGTATGAAATTGAGAGTGAAGAGGATGAAGAAGAGGATGATTGTGATGATCATGATGAATACAAGGACTTTTATGATTTCTTTGATTTTGATAAGAAAAATCTCTACAATGACGAGTTTAAGGAGATTAAAGAGTCTTGTGTTCAAAAAGCTTTTTATCTTAAGAGTTTCACTAATCCTCTTATTAATTCTCTTAATTATGATCTTAATCCTTCTTGTGATGATATTGAGTATGACATTCCTCTTGTTGAATTGATAGGAATCAAAATAAAGAAGAAGAGGGTAAGGAAAAATAAGATTCAAGAGGAGGAAAAGGGAAAGGACAAGAAGAGGAAGATGAATGTCCACTCATGGACATGAGCTTCATGGAAGAAAAATAACAAAATGAAGTGGAAGAGGAGCCTACAATTGAAATGAGCATTCCTAAACCCTTAGACTTTTCTACTTGTGCTTTAATTGATAGTGTTGTTTATTGTGAATTTGTCTTGCCTCTTGAATTGATTGATAATAAGATTGAACTGAGAGTCTTCTTGAACATTTTTGATAGTAGGAGATGGGGGTGGATTGGTTAGAGAAGAAAAGAGAAAGAAAATGCTTGTGATTATAGGTTTAAAATAATAAGAAAAGTAGGAGTTTGGGGTAGAAATCCTACATGTTTCCTTGATCATGATGCTTTGAAATTGATGTTTGATGGAAGGAATGATACATATCCTTAGCAATTTAGCTAACATTGGTGTCGTTCGGCTAGGGGACTTTAAATCCAAGTGCTAGATGGGAGGCAACACATCCTAAAAGTGTTCTTGCTTATCAGGTTTGCTTTGTAGTTTAGATAGTGAATTGTTTTGATTTGCTTCATATGAGTTAGTGTGTTCTTTTACCTTGGTTGGTGCATGTGATTTATCCTAGTTTGGGGGTGTTGCCGCTTGGTATATATGGTGATTTCATGGTTGAGTTAAGCTTGTATATGCTTTTATTGATTCATTGATTTATTACAAATCCTATTTCATCACCCTTTTCCAAACTTTTAGGATCCTTGATCCGAAAAAGTTTGGGGGTGTGTTCATTCTTAAAATTTTGATTTGCAATGATAATTGATGTGATTTTTGAGCTTTAGAAAGGTGTGATGAGGAGATTTCTCTTCCTACTTGGCCAAGAAGGAAATTTTCGTGTAAGTGACAATTCACTCTCCTATTTTTAATCCCAACTCAAGGTATATCTTGACACTTATCTCTCCCTATTTGTTTCTATTCCTAGGTTTAGTTTGCTTGATTTTAGTTTGATATTTTGAGCTTAATTGAGATTCTATGAGTATTGTGCTTTGATTGAGTGCATTGCATGATCTTTACTTCACTTTTGCCAAACTTTTTAGACCCTTGGTCCAAAAAAGTTTGGGAGGAGGGTTGTCTTCGTTTCACAAATCTCATTGCAATGCTATATTTAGGATGATTCTAGTGTTCCTATGATGTTTTGGACCTTACCCTTGTATGATGATTCGTTTTTGCTTGTTATGATTGCCATATTGTTGCTAGTTTAGAGTAGTATGGCATGAGATATGTTTATGGTTGTGTGGATGGTATTGATAGTTCATGTTAGATATAGTGGACTTATTACATGATTCATATTTTGTCTAGTTTGTTATTGATTCTATGATTCTTGATACTTTGATGATATGAGCATGTTGATATGATTTGAGTCTTGATCACCTATTACCCGTGAGGTTTTGAGCCATTTATGCCCGTTTTAATCTTAAACGGATGATATTCTTTGATGTGAGTTCCACACACATACATGTTACTCTAGAACTTGGCTTTTGGTCTTATTTGAGGCTACATTAGATGAGGATTTCACATTATATGATTTGAGGCATTTCTTTGATCTATATTGAGCCACTTTGCCCTATGAGCATACCATTGATATTATGATCTATTGTTTACCATTTTGTGCCTATAGACCTTTCCTTTGGCTAACCACACTTTAAGTCATTTTCATTTCTTTTTGGAACTCTCTTGTCCTTATGATTAGTAGAGTGAAAAGAAGGAAGGAAGATTGGTGATTTGATGGAGAACTTGGTGGCCTTAGTTGAAAGATATTCAAGAAATTCTGTGCATGGATTTATGTGAAAAGAAGGTTCAAGAGCAAGTTCTAGCAAAGCTTAGAAAAAGGTTGACTTTTTACAAAAATATGGTCAAGTTTGACTTTTGTTGTGAGTATGATCTCAACTTGTTAAAAAGGGAAGAATGATCTTTGAAAGTGTGATTTTGAAAGAGCATGAAGAGTATGTGCAACATTGCATGAAGAGGTGATTGATGTCTACTTTGATTCCTTCTATGCTTTACTAATCATACTTAGTCACTTTATCCATATGTATCCTTTCCTACCGAAGAGCCAACACTAAAACATTATGAAAGTCCTCATTGATGTGTGAATGATTTGTCATTTCAAGTGGTGGAGAATGTAGACTTGAGCCAAGCTTATGGTAGTATATGTATGTGGTGTGATGATTGAGAGAACATATACACTTGAGGGTTGAGTTATACACTTATCTTGTGAGGATCTTGACTCATTGATTTGATATCTTGCTTATTGATTCATTGTTGATAGTTGATTAAATGAGATTGCATTCTAGACTTGCTTGACATTGAGAGATATTTCCATGGCATTTAACTTGTGCTTCATGCTTCATTGATACAATTAATCCCCTATCTTATCGCTTCGTTGCTCGAGGACGAGCAACAATCTAGTTTGGGGGTGTGATTAGGGTCATAATTGCATCATTTTGCATCCATTTTTATATGGTTTTGATTGGTTTATGTTCATATTTGACCCTAATATGGTATAAATTGTGCTATTGACCCTTTGTTGGCAAGAAAGTGTGCCTTATAGGTGAAAACGAGCAAAAACGAGGAATTCCCGATTAAAGGAGGTCAAATGATGGGATCCGAGCTCATGGAGATATTTATAATTCTCAATTGGAGACCCTAGGAAGATCGGACGAGTCGTGGGATTGAAAATGCAAAAGTCAAAAATCGGACATCGAAATTGAACTACGTCCGAGCGCAGCCAAGGCAACGTCTGAGCGGATTTAACCTGGTCCAGTTGGGATGGCTCCACTCGACCACATGGGTAGAGCCGCTCGGCTTTACCACTTGAACCATGTCCAAGCGCCAACAAGAAGGTGTTCGAGCGCAGCTTCCGGTTTTGGCATTTTTTAGGGCATTCTCGTCTTTTCGCGCATTTAATGAAGGGTAAATTGGTCTTAGCATTGTGGGCACTATAAATACTCAAGGATCAGATTCTCCAGCCATGATCTTCGTTATTCCAAGTTCTTAGATAAGTTTAGAGAGAGAATTAGGTAGTTACTTAGTAGGTTATTAGATTTTCTTAGACTTCTTTCTACAATAACCTTTGATCCATCCATTGGATCTTTAATCCGTTTATTCAATTAGCTTAGTCTCATTATTAGCTACGATTCTACTATTCGATTTATGTATTCAAGCTTTGGATCAAGAGTTAGCATTTTGGAGGTTTGTAGATTGTATTCAATTTCTCCACATGTGGTAAGATTTCCTTTAATTCTCTTGTATTAGTTAATATTCATGATGATTAGATTGTTAATTGTTGATTGTCATTACCAATTAGCCATGGGCTAATATCCTTGGTACATGGTTGCATGAATACTATAGTGAATTTAGTTCTTGTTAATCCTATGCATGAATTAATAATTTTGATGGATTAGTTCTCTTATTAATGACTTGCATGAATGCTTGGGGTGTTTAACTAGATTGTATGTGCCTATATAGTTAGCTATGAATGAGAATTGAGCTATAATAACTTTATGCATACCAAGTGTTTGATATTTGGCTTGTATGACCAATGAGAATTGCATATTAGCCTAGACCTCTTAATTGGAGTGTTGGGAGTTGTAGAGAGATCTAGACACCTAATAGAGCTCTTAAGCTTGTGTTATTATAGAGATCTGGACACTAGTTGACTTGACTAAGACACCAAGAGACCTTTTGCATGCTTGGATGGATAGGACACTATAGTAGGATTACTTCCATGTACACTTCACACTTTCTCACTTCATTGAGGTGATAGTTAGATTTACTATTTCTTGTTGATTTAGTAGATAGAATCCATGATCTTTTCTTGTTTTCACTAGCTAGAACCTTTGTGAACATTCAATACTTGCTTGATATCGCATTGTTTCCCTGTGTTCGATATTTAACTTGGTTAATTTTCCATGACAACAACGACCACGTACACTTGCGTGAAAATCATACACGATTTTGGCAAACAATAGTCGATCCCTTCGGCCTGAGAGTAACAGTTAGCTACCAGTCTGACTGTGTTTCTGACAAAATTCTTCTTATCCCTCTTATTCTTAAAGACCCACTTGGTACCAATCACATGTTGATGCCTAGGTCTATCAACTAACTCCCAAACCTAATTCTGCTCAAACTGATTGAGCTCCTTTTGCATGGCAACGATCCAGTTGGGGTCAGCAAGAGCTTCTTCTATGTTCTTAGGTTCCTGATCAGACAGGAAATAACAAAAAATAGCGCTCTCACCATGGAACAACCTTGTTCTAACCCCCTCATTGATATCACCAATGATATCCGCCAATGAGTGAGTGGACATCCATGTCCTCCGGCTGAGAGTAGCTGGTCCTGCTGAAGTTCCTTCGCCTGATCCTGAAATTTTAGTATCCAGAGCAGGTAGAGAAGCAGAACGAACAAGAGAGGGAGAGACTAAGTCATTCCCTGAGGTTTATCCAATGTCAGGGACATTGTTTCCTCCTATAGAGTTAGACTCAGTAACCGTCTCAGGTGCAGAAGCATCATTACAGACGGTCCTTACCTCAGGTTGAGTCTGTGCCTCCTTCTGAGGCTCAACATTCTTCGAGGATGGGGCTTGCAGAGGGTTGGCCTGAGGTCCATCCTGATCGCCATATCGTCCCATCCATCCGATCCTATGGGAGCATACAACATCTTGACCTTGAACTCAGGATTTTTCATCAGGCTCAGTCTTTTCATCTCTTGGTAACCCCCTCAGTGTAGGACTTAGAACCTGTTTTCTACGCACTGATGCAGACTCATCAAACACAACATGAGGTGTCTCCAACACATAAAGGGTCCGACAGTTGTACACTCTGAAGGCTTTGCTGACTGAGGAGTATCCTAAGAACACTCTCTCGTCAGACTTGCTATCAAAGGCTTTCAACTGGTCTTTCCCATTGTTCAGGATGAAACACTTACACCCAAAAATATGGAAATAGGAAATGCGAGGCTTCCTCTTGTTCCACGTCTCATAGGGCGTCTGAGCATGTTGTTTGTTCAATATAGATTGGTTCTGAGTGTAGCAAGCAGTGTTGATTGCTTCAGCCCAGTACTTCTTGGACAGTCTTGACTCAGCCAACATGGTCCAGACAGCTTCCTTCAGGGACCGGTTCCTTCTCTGAGCTACCCCGTTCTGCTGAGGGTTCCTGGCTGCAAAAGTCTCATGAGCAATACCAAGGTCAGTACAAAATTCAGTTATATAAGAATTAATAAACTCCATTCCTCGGTCTGATCTGATCCTGACGATGCTCTGACCCTATTCAGTGCTCAGTTTCCTGAGCAACTCTGGAAGCTTGACATGAGTCTCCTTCTTGTTCAGCAAGAAAATAACATGTGTACCTGGAATAATCATCAACAACAACAAGTGTATATTTCCTACCATTCATGCTGACAAGAGTAATCGGACCAAAGAGATCTATGTGCAGGAGCTAAAGCACTCTATCAGTTGAGAAGACATCTTTCTCCTTGAATGAGGTTTTGACTTGCTTTCCTTCCTGACATGCTTCACACACGTAGTCTTTACTAAATACTTCATTAGGTAGACCCTCTACAATAGAAAGTCGAGAGATTTTGTTAATAATCTTGAAGTTAAGATGACTAAGGCATTTATGCCATAGCCAACTGAGTTCGGAGGAACTCTTAGCGACCAAATAAGTTTTAGGAGAGCTGCTCTGAAAGTCAGCAAAATAGACGTTGCCTCTACTGACACCTGTAACAAGAACCTGCAGTGTAGAGTCCTTCACAAGACAAATATTCGATGTAAATTCAACACTATATCCGCGGTCACAAAACTGACTGCTGAACTAGGAACCGATCGATGTCATGAGTCTCAATCAGCGTGGAAATGAGAGCAATGAGTCTTTCAACCACAAGAGGAGTTTCATCATGCCTATTTCGGGCATGGAGAAACTCTTCCTGAAGATTTACTAACTCAGTGCCTCTTCAATATCCCTCATTCTGAGAGACTCAGTGAGACGATCATTCTCACTAGTCAGATTTGCATTCACATCCACTCTGTGAGTATGAGTCTCCTGTAGCCTCGAGAAATCAACCATCAATTGTTCTAGTGCGAGCTGAAGGTCGAGATCCCTTGCTGAGTCTGAGCTAAGCTCAGGTGCGTGATCAGGAAAAGAGGCAGTAGAACATACCTCATCATCTGCCATCAGGCAGAGGTCATCATACTCCTCATCGGAGAAGAGTTCAGGGGATTGGCGTCTTGGGCCATCAGTATCTGAGGAATCCTCAGCAAGCATAGCTCTCCAATCAGATACCCTGAGATCTCTCTTTGCTCTCCGATCTTGTCTCTCTCGAGCACTGAGCTCCAGACAATCATACTAAGAATGTCTGGTCTTCTTGCAGTAATAGCATTGGTCTGCATCACTAGCACCCGGATTATCAGTGTACCTCTTTTCTGCTGACTCCCTCCTGTTCCCTGATGATCGTTTAGGCTTGGAGCTGGATCTTTTGGGCTCAACATCATCTCTTCTTCTGGAGCTCTTCTCATCACACCGGCGCTTAGGCTCGTCTTTCTCCCTCCTGGAGTCAGAGCCCATCATCTCTTCCCTCCGAGAGCTCGACCTCCTGGGGCTGGAATACCTGCGGTCACGAGAGTCAGTATAGAACTTCTTATACATACCAAAACGAGAGTTCAGCT
This sequence comes from Prunella vulgaris, assembly GCA_026898435.1. Classification (NCBI taxonomy): domain Eukaryota; kingdom Viridiplantae; phylum Streptophyta; class Magnoliopsida; order Lamiales; family Lamiaceae; genus Prunella; species Prunella vulgaris. Next base: position 581,997 of record JAPKLY010000183.1, read on the forward strand.
TCTCAAATCTACGTGTCATCAGGCTGTTCTCCAGGGCAAGCTAGTCCCTGTTCATCTCCTTCAGAGACTTCGACCCTATTCCAGCCTCAGGCTCAGGAGCGGCCTTAAGAGCCAAGCTCTTCTCTTTCGCAGGTGTCTTCGCCTCAGTCGTGTCCTCACTTTCCTCGCTCTTCTTCTTCCTCTTATCAAGGTCGAACTCCAGAGCCTTTAGCTCTGAGAAGAGGTAAGAGTGAGAGACATTTGTAAGGTCCTGGGAGTTTTTCAAAAGAATCACACATGTGTCCCATCTTTGAGGGACACAGTTCAGGATTTTCGAAGACACCTCCCTCTTGGGAAACTCCTTCCCAAGGGTTGCTAGCTCGTTCATCATCTTAATGAAACGAGCTTCCATCTAATCGATGGATTCTCCATCCAGCATCCTGAATGCCTCAAACTTCCTGATGGCTAAATCCCTCTTGTTCTCCTTGATCTTCTAAGACCCCTCGCTTATCTCCTTCAGAGCCTTTCAGATCTCCGTCGTTGTCTTTAGGTGCATCAACCTTATCGAATTTTCATTAGAAACGGTGTGGAGTACAATGTTCTTAGCAACATTATCCAGTCTCATTTGCTTAATCTGATCAGCAGTAAGTGCGGACCTCTTCACAGGCTCTTGACCTGCACCAGGAACTGGGGCATCTCCATGCACGGGCCAAGTTCTTTCTCGACCAGTCATGAAGGTGATAGGACCTTCCTCGATAACCTACAACATCTGGTCATGAATGGAGTAGAGATGGGCAACAATTCTGAATTTCCAATAATCATAATTAGTAACTGAGAACTTAAGAAAGTTGCCCTCAACGCGCTTAGAACCGGATGCTATGATATGCAGTTTTTAGAAACAAGATCAGTTCATTTGACCACCAAAAGTTTCTCCTCAGAAAAAACAAAGTCAGTGGTCTTTTGAACCACTGCTCTATTACAACTAGTTGGTCCCGAAATGAGTAAATCAGTGTGGGGGGGGAAATACACTGATGTCAGATTTTCGCGAGTAACCTCAGGAAAATGCTATGTCAGTTTCAGTCAGGGAGATCCTGATGTGCTCAGTTAAATTGATGGTCCATAGGGGCAGCAGGGACAAATCAGCTAGGAACCAAATAGGCTAAAACTGATAGTGCTCTCAGAAGCTCAGTAGAGATAACCCACCTACTGACCGCTCAGAAGCTAGTCAGTTGGATATGTTGGGGAATTAAACGCGGATCTATTCGGGATTTACGCTAACTACAAATTTAAACCTACAATTAATATCATGATTTAAACATAATTATATCAAATAATTGTATACCCAACAACAGGCTTTGAATGCAAAACATATGAACAAATAATATCACGTAAAGCCCTAAACATGCGGAACTAAGGGATTTAGTGAATTATACTTCTTGGAGAAAAGACAGTTTCTGAGACAAAGGGTGTTCTTTGTTCCCTTGGTGAAAGACACTTTCTGAGACAAAAGGCGTCCTCTTGAGATGCCTTAGAGCTGAGTAGTATTGATTGAGATCAAAGGACGTCCTTCTCGAGACCCTCAACTTGATAAACCCAAAAGTCTTCTCAAGTATTCCCTTGTTCTTATTCGTGCACCCGGTGGGAGGCCACACGAATAATCACAACACAAGGAAAGAAAATAATTTTGTTGCCCAATAACTGTAATTCTCAAAAATTACAAGGAAAATAATGTGTATCATGAAGTCTTGTATCATCTCATATTTATAGTGAGAATACAAGATCTTGAATATCTTGAATATCTAATATTTCAAATCTTGATTATCATGAATATCAAATATTCTAATCTTGATAATCTTGAATACTAAATATTCAATTCTTGATATTTCTTTTCTTCATGATTTTCAAAAATATGCATTATATATTTAATTCCATGAGATCTTGATTTTATTAGATATTCTTGTATTCAAGATACATATCTATTTTTCATAAAATCTCTCACTAATTATATATATATAAATTTCAAAATTATTAATAAAGTTGGGCCCAAAAAATTTCTTTTATTTTAATCACCTTATTCATTGTTGGACATTTAATTGGGCTACTTGAGGGGCCTTTAGGAGAATTAAGATTGGACCTCCTAATGGGCCTTGAATTCTAACATTGAGTCCAATGTCATTCAACCTATTAACATTAATCTCACTCCACTATAGGATTAATGTTGCACAATCCATCTTAACTCATATTACAATCATATGGCTCCTGGTCATTATTTCCCGTGTTTAAGATTATCTTGTCCGTTAATTAATCAAGCCACTGAACGCTTTAATTAATTTATCATCTTAACCTTAGAGTAAGGACAGCTCTTCTTTATCATCATACCGGAAACAAATTCCACTTGCAAGTTTTAGTATGACGAACGTTTAGAGCCCACCAAGGGGACTAATCATGCAAGACTTTCCAAGCACACGTTCCTCTGTATTAAATCTTAGCAACTGTCATGTTCTCAATGGCGTCACCCAAGATGCAAAGTATTGAGTCTTATTGACTCTCTACCCATAACAAAATAAAGTGCCACGCACGGATCACATACAGTCCTATTTAAGGGACAGAGGTTTAGAAATAAACGACCACTGAGGTCTAATTCTTCATCCCATAAATCAGTACGGAAGAATTACCTCTCTGTAGGTCCTCTTCAATGCATCATCATGCACTAGTGCAATCCCTTGGTCAACATAAGCCAATCTGGGATCTACACATCAAGCGTTTACCAATAGGATTTTCAAATCACATCTAGGTTGTGAATTTAGTACTTGTTACAAGAAACTGATAATGTGATCTTGCTGTGAGTTATCCGGGGATCACCACATTTATCTATAATATAACTTGTACTATTATATGAACGTATTGCAATAAATAAATAACATTCATATTTATCTAAAGCATAGTGATAAAAGATTTATTTCAGATAAAGCTCAAAGATTCAGTTTAGTTATACAAAGTAAAAGCATACTTTCTAGCATAACCCTAACAATCTCCCACTTATACTCAAAGTCTATTTTTAAGTATACTACAACATATCTATGTACTACACATCTCCTAATAATTTCTCCCACTTATACTCAAAGCAGATTGGCAACACACTTGACTCTCATTCCTCCCACATGTCTCTCGAATGTACATAGAGGCAGACACTTTGTGAGAGGATTAACTAGGTCCTCTACCGATGCGATCTTTGCCATAACTTCATCTTCTCTCTTAACGATTTCTCATCTAAGATTGTATATCCTTAAATGTGTTTGTTGGCCTTGTGGACTCTTGGTTCCCTTGAATTTGCAACTGCCTTAGCATTACAGTGCTAGACAAATTCGGAATTTTATCTAAGTTCACTTAGAATATCTTGAGCTAAAATGATTCCTTCACTGCTCCATAAGCAGTTACTTATTTGGCTTCCATGGTAGAATCAGTGATGCACACTGAGAGTGTTGGTGCGTGTGATTGAAAATGTTTTAGAGAAGTGTTGTTAAAAATGTCGACAACATAAATGACAACACTACACAGCGAAAGACTTAAACGCACACTTTTGCAAAGGGATATCAAAATTTTCATAGGCTATACAAAATGTATAGACTCTGCTGCCTCACTAGCAGAGAAACTTCACTATAACTTGTAGTGACACAAATACAAGATTTACACAAGAAACCAAAATTCAAGGCCGCGCAAGACCTACGCAAAATCACACAAGGATCTAAACAAGGCCTATAAGAATAGACCTAAACAAAACCTAACACGTTTACGTTCAACCGAATAGATTGTTAGATCAAATAATGAATATTGTGAACAATGCTGAGACTAATGTTCCCAACATTCTGATGAACCGTGTATAACCTAGAATCTAGTGAATGACATATGATCCGTTCAACTCTGAATTATACTTTTTGGTCATACTTTGAAATGATAAAGTGGTGCTCTATTTATAGACGTAGATAATGAGCTCTCCACTCCATAATGAAGCCAAGTAGTGGGCTTCAAAATAACCGCCCATAATGATAACTTCCAAGTTAGTGGATATCTCTCTACTCAAGCAATGGAACCGCCTGACATTCTAGAACCTTCTGGGACCTTCACATCTTCAACTTCCATGCCTAGACAAATAATAAAACATGGAAAAATCATTAGGAAAGTTAGTAGAAAGGGCGAATTATGATGTTGTCTAAAATGATGGCAACACATTGCATAATATTTTTTCAACATCAACAATCTCCCCCAATTTGGCCTTTCTACTACAACACACTGATGTTGATCATAATCAAATAAATTTGATTAGAGTTGATCAGAGTTATGTAGACGAAATGATAAAATTTTCATCAAACAAAGTGATGAAAATTTTTATTCGAACCAAATAAAATAAAGCAAGTAAAAAGATAGTTTTGTGGACATAAAGCACAACATAAGGTGCTTATGGACCAAAAGGTTAACTATCAACCAAAACAAGTTTTCCGGACATAAAGCACAACATAAGGTGCTTATAGACCAAAAGGATAACCATAAACCAAAACACAATTGTAAGCATATTAAAAAAAACTAATAGAGAAGGTTCATAAAGCATACAAACAATGCTTTAGACCTAGCACAACATGAAATAGAATAGCCTAATCTAAAAACTGTTTTTTAGGTTATCAACTATTACAACTTTAAAATAAAATCAGAGTCTAAGCATAATAATGAAAATTCAAATGAAGTAAAGGAGAGGAGAAGGGCTGAAGATAGAGATCAACAGCTGCATCCACAAGGACTGGCACAAACTCCCCCATACTTCGAACTTCATCATCACACAAGCTCAACTTTGAACATCATCTTGATGTTCAACTGCATCCTCAAATCTTTCATTGACTGGACTCAGGATATCATCAAGAATAGGTTGTGTGACCCCAATCTCATCAGCAACCACCTCAGCAATAGTGTCTGTAACAGCCTGCCTTAATAGGTTGGCATCATCTTGAACAACACTGTCAGCAACAACTTCATTTCCTGGTTCTTCTGGATCTACATCAACCTCCATGTCTTGTAACTGCACTCCCCCAGAATTTGTACGTGCATCAACATCAGGAGCTACTCCCCCTGTTGGAGTGGAAAGGAGATTCTCCAAAAATGCTTTTCTAATTTTCAAATCCTCCACATTTGCCAGAAAATTATCAATTGTGGTCTGCAAAGAAGAAATTTGATCAAGAATATAAGAGGGAGTTAGTTGGACAGAAAGAATGGATCCTCCAGGTGACATGTTGGCATTAATGTTGCCAACATGTTCAGTAGCATTTAAGGTAGAAGGTCGATTCTGAGGAGAGTTGGCTGGATTTACACCGGGTAAAGGAACATCAATCACCCGTGGTCCACTGAGCAAGGTGTGAGAGATTGTGAAGCTTGCTTGAAAACTGCTGATTGTTTCAGTCTCTGGCCTATCAAATTCTTTATCTTCTAGCAACAATGAGATCAAACATGGGTAAGGTAGCAACCCTTTCCCAAAGATAGTACCAGTATAGCTCATCATATTTCTGAATATTGTTTGCCCCAAATCAAACTGTTTAATATGAATTTTGTATAAAAGGACAGCTTGCTCCTTTGTCAAAATTGTAGTATTAGTTGAAGGCAACCAATTATATACAACCAACTTATGCAAGATAGAGAACAAACTTGTCAGCTTGGAAGCACTAATCCTATTCACCCAAGTGGATACCAAACCACCAGTCAACACAGAAATCACAGCATTCATATCTTCAATTATAGGTTCAACACAATTACCAGATTTCAGAGCACCATTAATCACCCTGGGATTCAACATTATTCTCATATTCCTAAACCAAGTGTTTCCATAGAACTTAGAGTTTTCCCTTCCAGTATGTGCATGTAAGTTAGCATAAAACTCGTAAATCCACTCAACAAAATATGGTTTAGCAAATGTCACAGAGTATAACAGCATCCTATCCTCCATGTATCTGACCATCCCAAGTTTTTCAAAATCAGAAACTTTGATCAACTTCTCAGTAATTAACAGCCTAGATCTAATCTCCTTAAATCTCTTGCTATCAACATTATAGTAATCCTCATCCTTATCGGAACTAGCATCATCATCATCATTACCAGAGCTAGAATGTACCTGAATCTCCTCATTTTGAGAAGATGAATCTGAGTGTTGTTCAGTATGTTGCTCATCATCATTTGAGTTTTCAGACCCTGATGTTGCTTTCGGAGAGACAACATCTTCAGCAACATTTTCAGGAACATCGTTCAGAACAACCTTTTCTTTCTCTTTCTCCTTTCTTGATGATCTTTTCTTTGCTATGTACTGATTCAAAGGAATATTCATGCTTGAATCAATCTCATATGAGCTTTCATCGTTCCCACTTGGAACAGGGGAGTCTTCTTTCTCTTTATCCGAGCCAATGACCTTGATGGGCTTAGAAGCAATTCCATCATCAAGTACCTTGCGCCTCTTCTCAGAGTAGTTCACCCTTCTCCCCATCGTTCTGTAGGAAACCCTACGTTTACCACCACGAAAGGTAGTCTTCCCACGCCCACGATCGAGAACATTTTGGAGCCGCTCTCCCAGTTGCAAAGATTCGCTGGAGCCTTCAGAGTCGCTAGACCCAACGTCCAAGTCAGTTTCTTTCTCTGTTGAGCTATTTTTGACATAATCTTCAGGGTGCGCCATTCTTTTTACTGGATCTAAGCCAATCACACTCTCCCCCACAACGATTACAGGGGTAGTCGTTTGAAGGCAGAGTTGATTGTAAGCAGCAACCATCTCGTCCATGGTCGGGTCTGCTGAAACCTTGAATTCAATCGGGCAAGTTTCAAGCTTTTTCGGTGTGGGTTTGGAAGATTCAACAACAATAGTTGTAATGGAAGAAGAAGGAGCCATTTCGGCTTGGATTGATAGTGGATTTGTGAAGGTAAATGGTTGAGGAGCAACAGGTAGGGGAACCTCCATCGAGCCGATGGTAATCGATGTCGATGTTGGTGTCGATGACTCAGCATTTTCGGCAGTATTCTGGGATTTAGAAGAGGTAGCCATGGAAGCAAGAATTTGCAGAGGGTTTTCTTGGGATGTTGGTTTTGATTTCGACTGTGATGATTGTGAAGATGCAGAGCCTCCTTGCGTAGCCATCTAATCAAATTCAGAGAGAAAAAAAATATTAAAATAATCAACACTCAATAATTTTAAACTACTTGAAATGAAGAAGATGAAGTGATACTACACAAGAATACAAATAATACCTTTTCTAAAATAATGCTAACACTTTAATTAACTTAAACAATATTTGATATAAGTCAAAAATGATATGAAAAATGAGATCTAATTTATAGAGATATGAATTGGAAGTTATTTTTGAATTTTTCAGCTTGAAGAAAAAAACTACCCATAATTATGATGTGGTGGTTTAAAAAATCACCCATCATTTCGAAAAATAAGGAAGTGGGAAGTTTTGGAAATAAAATTAAATAACTACCCATTACACTACACATAATTAATTAAATAAATTCAGAGAATTAATTCACATAATTAAGACTTAATAAAATTAAAATTCAGAAAATAAATAACCATCAAAGACTTAGTCAAATTTTCGTGCCCTAACAAATGTTGTCAAATATGTCGGCACACACACATCTCAACACGGATTTTACACGAATTTACTTCATTAGTGTTGCCCCAATTTATTTTATAAAACACTATTTTAGTTCATATTGATCCATCTTTTCAAAAGAGAGCATCGTGGTAGTCAACTCCGTGTCCCATAGTTACTCAATGGATTATGAACAAATTGATGCAATTTTCATCACCTTTTAAAAGAGAACAATGTAGTTGTGAGCTCCGTGTCCCATATTTACTTAGTGATTTAGCATCTTTTAGTGAATATTTTAATAGGCATTTAAGAGATGTGTGTCCAGGACTTTCAAAATGTTCCAACATGTATGTACGAAAATAATAACAAATCTAATCAAGTTATAAAGTAACTGAAATATAAAAATACTTAGTCAAAATTATGAGAACTAAAAAATGTTATCACAAATGCTGTCACCATTTGCTACAACACTCGTCATAAATTTAATTAATAGTGCATAGACCAAGAGATTTCTTAAGAGATGAAAATCTTTGGTCATCAAGGGGTTTTGTAAAAATGTCCGCAAGTTGTTTTTTAGTAGAAATTAATTCAAACTTCACAATTTCTTTCTCTACAAGATCTCGAATAAAATGATGTCTTATACTAATATTCTTAGTTAATGAATGTTGCACAGGATTTTTTTAGATATTAATTGCACTAGTGTTATCACACATAACAGTGAGCATTTCACAATTTAAACCATAATAATCAAACATTTTTCTTAACCAAAGTAATTGAGTACAACAACTCCCTGTACAATATATTCTGACTCGGCCGTGGATAGAGAAACATAATTTTGCTTCTTGCTATGCCAAGAGATTAAGTTGTTTCCCATGAAGAAACAACCTCCACTCGTGCTCTTTCTATCATCACTATCACCTGCCCAATCAGCATCACTATCACCTGCCCAATCAGCATCACTATAACCTAGCAAGGAATTGTTAGTATCTTTGCTATACCAAATACCAAGATCACATGTGACGGCAACATATTTGATAATCCTTTTGACGACATTTAAATGTGACTCTTTTGGATCAGCTTGGTATCTTGCACATAAACATACACTAAACATAATGTCTGGTCTACTAGCAGTTAGGTATAAAAGACTTCCTATCATCGATCTATATAATATTGGGTCAATATTTTTGCCAACATTATCTTTAGACAATTTTTGAGATGATCCAATAGGAGTTTTCATGTGTTTAGCACTTTCTAAACCAAATCTTTTAACCAAATTCTTTGCATATTTACTTTGTGAAAAGAAAGTTCCATCTTTAAGTTGTTTGATTTGAAGACCTAGAAAGTAATTCAAATCACCAACCATGGACATTTCAAATGTTGATGTCATTTCATTCACAAAGTCTTTCAACATATAATCACATGTACAACCAAAAACAATGTCATCAACATATATTTGTGCAATCAAAGTTTTAGAATTAACATGCTTGATGAATAAAGTTATATCAGCTTCTCCTCTTACAAAAGCAATTTGAATAAGAAAATCAGTTAACCTACCATACCAAGCTCTAGGAGCTTGTTTAAGACCATATAAAGCCTTTTGCAATTTAAAAACATGGTTAGGAAAATCTGAATTTTCAAATCCTTTAGGTTGCTCAACATATGCTTCTTCATTTAAAATGTCATTTAAGAAAGCAGCTGTAACATCCATTTGATGCAATTTAATATTAATGAAACATGCAATTGCAAGTAATAGTCTTATAGACTCAATTCTAGCTACGGGTGCAAATATTTCATCAAAGTCAATTCCCTCAACTTGAGTATAGCCTTGAGAAACTAATCTAGCCTTATTCCTAACAATATTGCCAGATTCATCAGTTTTATTCTTGTATATCCATTTAGTTCCAATCACATTAACATTTTCGGGTCTAGGAACTAAAGTCCATACTTCATTACGCTCAAATTGATTTAATTCCTCATACATGGCATTTATCCAATTCTCATCTTTTAATGCTACATCAACATTTTTAGGCTCAACTAAAGAATGGTAACATTCATGGTTCACAAGATTGCATTTAGAAGACATGTATATGGATCTTACCACATTACTTACGCTCATCTTCCCTCTTGTTTGAACTCCAGAGTATTGTTTTCCAATGATTTGATTTGATGGATGATTTTTTAGTATGCGTGAAGACAGAGTTTTATAAAAAATATTTGGATATTCTATAGGTTCTAACTTTTTAGTTGATGTTGTCTCAGATGTTGGCGCATTTTGAGCAACATTTCTATTTTGGTCAGAATCTATAGGTTTTGAAATTTCAACTAAATCAGTAATATCCTCTTCAAAATTTGTTCCTGCAAGACTAGAATCATCATCAAACACAACATTAACTGATTCTTGCACAGTGTCAGTTTTCAAATTGTAGATTCTATAGGCTTTACTATTTCTAGAATAGCCTAAGAAGAACCCTTTATCACTTTTTGAATCAAACTTATGCAATTGATCCCTATCATTCAAAATGTAGCAAACACAACCAAAAATAGGAAAAAACTTCACATTTGGTTTCTTATTGTTAAGGATCTCATATGGGGTTATTTTGGAATTAGTTCTAAGATAGACTCTATTAGTAATATGACAAGAAGTATTTAAAGCTTCAGCCCAAAACCTTTTAGATAAATGTTTTGATAAAAGCAAAACCCTAGCCATTTCTTGCAAAGTCCTATTCTTTCTTTCCGCAATTCCATTTTGTTGTGGGGTTTTTGGTGAAGAAAACTCTTGCATGATACCCTTATTTTCACAAAATTCAGTAAACAAAGCATTTTGAAATTCCCTACCATGATCAGACCTAATTCTCTTTACTTTAGTATTGAAAACAGTCTTGAATCTTTTATAAAGAATTTTAAAAGCATTAAAAGTTTCTGATTTGTCTTTTAAAAATTCTACCCAAGTGTATCTAGAGTAATCATCAACAATAACAAAAGAATACTTTTTCCCACCAATACTCTCAGTTTCCATAGGACCCATCAAGTCCATATGTAAAAGTTCAAAACAATGTATTGTCAAACAGTGTGCCAACATTTTATGTGACACTTTGATTTGCTTACCCTTTTGACATGCATCACAAACCTTGGTTTTGTCTAACTTTAAAGAAGGGAGACCTTTAACAACATCAAGTCTAATCAAATCATGAAAGCATCTATAATTAGCATGACCAAGTTTTTTATGCCAAAGAGTACTTTCATCTAATTTCACATTATTGCACGTTTCATTCGATTCAATCAAATAACAATTGTCTACAGACCTATTACCAATCATAAGACACTCATCATCATTATTGAGCACATAGCATGAATTTTTATCAAATTTAACATGCAAATCATCATCACATAATTGACTTATACTAATCAAATTGGCACGTAAACCATCAACATGCAACACATTGGTTAACTTTGGAAAACCATGAACATTCAATGTACATTTACCAATTATTTTTCCTTTTGAACCACCTCCATAGGTAACATTTCCACCATCATGCATTTTATAATTTGTAAGAAATTTAATATCACCAGTCATATGTCTAGAACATCCACTATCAAAATACCATAGACTAGGAATGCATGCTTTTAAGGAGGTATAAACAACATTACATTTCATATCAGACTCACTGACCTTTTCATGATCATGTTGTTGAATATGTTGTGCTTTACCAGGCAACATATTGCAAGACATTTTAGATTCCTTGTATTTAAAACAGTAAGGACGAATATGACCCTTCTCATGACAAAAATGACATACAAAATCTCTAGAATGAGAAGTAACAGATTTACTATCTCTTGCCTTAACAAATTTTATGGGCATATCATTTTGCACCATTTTTGTAGAGTTAGAATCATACCCAATACCTTCTTTACCTACATTCGAAATTATCAATGCATCTTATAATTTTTCTGCACCTTTGGTAAACTTTTTGATGCTTAAGGTTGTGCTTTCTAGTTGTTTTTTCAACTTGCATATTTCTAGATCTTTTCTAGTAAGCAATACTTCCAACTTTGCTACTGAATGCTTTAAGTCATCATTCTCTTTGATGATTTGTTGAATATCAACCTATTCTTCACCTGAAATATTCATCTCTGAAAAAGAACTCATTAGACAACTTTCATCTGGACTGATTTTGTTTGATGTTGTCACAAATGTTGGCACATTTGTTTCAACATCAGACTCAAAATCGCCCAGTAAATCATTATTTGTATCATCAAAAAGAATTCTAGTAGAGAAAGCAAATTCATCATTTTTCCCAATGTCAGGTTCATTATCAGAATCATCACTCAAGGTAGTATTAAAATTTAATTTCTTTCTAATAAAGGTGTTAGCACATTCATTAGCATAATGACCATATCCAGTACATGCATCACACCTAACATTCTTTCTATACTTGGGATCGAATTTAGGTTTATTACTCCTATTAAACTGTTTTGATCTATCAAAACTTTCTTTCTTTTCAAACATTTTAGGAGTAGAAGTACCTTGATTCCTATTCTGAACATTTGCTTTTAACCTATTAGCTCTATTTTTCAAAAATGAATTGAACTGCTTGGTTAATAAAGAAATATTGTCGGAAGTGTCTGAACATATTTCAGAACATTCATTATCCGAATCAACTTCAGTTACAAAAGAAATATTTTAGAACTAGAAGCATCATTTTTCAAAGCAACAACCTTTTTATCAGAATTAACTTCATCTCTTTGCTCAAAATTCATCTCATAAGTTTTTAAAATACTAATCAATTCATTAAGACTTATAAGATCAGTGTTTTTGGCTTCTTCAATAGCACAAATTTTTGCATTAAAATGTTTTGGTACAGTTCTTAAAACCTTATGGACTAATCTTGTATTAGAGATAGGTTCACCCAATGAATGTGATTCATTAGAAATCTCAGTGATCCTTTCACTATACGAAGATATATCCTCATCATCTTTCATTTTAAGATTTTCAAATTTTGTACCTAACATTCTAAGCTTAGTTCTACGAACACTCTCAGAACCTTCGCAATGTTCTTGCAAACGGTCCCAAGCATCTTTTGCTGACCCACAATTCGAAATGATCTTAAACATAGATACATCAGTTGATGTAAATATTGCATTAATGGCTTTCGAATTGTAGTTAGCAACCGTTACCTCATCATTTGTCCAATCGATTTCACATTTGACACGGGGTTCATTATCATCATCGGCTGGAAGTAGAGGCTGAGTCCAACCATATAGTACACTCCTCCATGCTCTTTCATCAAGAGACTTGATATACATCCTCATCTTTGGTTTCCAATATGAATAATTGGAGCCATCTATGATAGCAGGTTTTAGTGGGGGAGTTAATGGATATTCCATTGAAAAAATACACAAACAAAGGATCTTAAACTAAATGTGTCTAGTTTGTGGCTCTGATACCACTTAAGAGTGTTGGTGCATGTGATTAAAAATGTTTTAGAGAAGTGTTGTTAAAAATGTCGACAACATAAATGACAACACTACACAACGGATGACTTAAACGCACACTTTTGCAAAGGGATATCAAAATTTTCATAGGCTATACAAAATGTATAGACTATGTTGCCTCACTAGCAGAGAAACTTCACTATAACTTGTAGTGACACAAATACAAGGTTTACACAAGAAACCAAAATTCAAGGCCGATCAAGACCTACACAAGATCACACAAGGATCTAAGCAAGACCTATAAGAATAGACCTAAACAAAACCTAGCACGTCTACGTTCAGCCGAATGGATTGTTAGATCAAATAATGAATGTTGTGAACAATGCCGAGACTAATGTTCCCAACTTTCTGATGAACCGTGTATAACCTAGAATCTAGTGAATGACACATGATCCGTTCAACTCTGAATTATACTTTTTGGTCATACTTTGAAATGATGAAGTGGTGCTCTATTTATAGACGTAGATAATGAGCTCTCCACTCCATAATGAAGCCAAGTAGTGGGCTTCAAAATAACCTCCCATAATGATAACTTCCAAGTTAGTGGATATCTCTCTACTCAAGCAATGGAATCGCCTGACGTTCTAGAACCTTCTGGGACCTTCAAATCTTCAACTTTCATGCCTAGACAAATAATAAAACCTGGAAAAATCATTAGGAAAGTTAGTAGAAAGGGCGAATTCTGATGTTGTCTAAAATGATGGCAATACATTGCATAATATTTTTTCAACATCAACACATACTTCACCATATCATGGCTCCTTCCCCAAAAGAAACACATTACCCGAGGTAGATCTATATGGAATATATATCTGATTGGAAATCTGAGTCCGAATAACCAACGGGGATTTGACTATCTGACTGATAAACCAACATTCTATCTCGAGTTCGCTTGAGATATTTCAGAATGTTCTTAACAGTCGTCCAATGCTGTTTCCCGGGGTTACTTTGATATCGTGCTATCATGCCTACAGCAAAGCAGATATCTGGTCTCGTACATAGCATAGCATACATGAGGCTTCCAACTGCCAAAGCATATGGGATGCCTTTCATGCAATCTATCTCTTCTTGTGTCTTCGGACACATCTCTTTCGATAGATGAATTTCATGTCTAAAAGGTACAAAACCTTTCTTGGAATTCTGCATGCTAAACCGTTTCAAAACAGTATCTATGTATGAAACTTGCGATAAGCTGATCATTCTTTTCTTGCGATCTCGAATAATATTGATCCCTAAGACATGACCGGCTTCCCCTAAGTCCTTCATATCAAACTGATTTGACAACCATACCCTCACGTCTGATAACACCGTGACATTGTTTCCAATGAGCAAAATGTCATCTACATATAGTATCAAGAATACCACAGCAGTTCCGACACACTTCTTGTACACACAACTCTCAAATTCATTTTGATCAAAATAGTAAGATTTTATTACTTGATTAAAACATTGATTCCAAGCTCGCGATGCTTGCTTATGTCCGTAGATAGACCTCTTAAGCTTGATTACAAGGTGCTCTTGGCCTTTTTCAATAAAGCCTTCGGGTTGATACATATAGATTTCTTCTTCAAGACTTCCATTAAGAAAAGCTGTCTTGACATCCATTTGCATAGACCCCATCTCAGCTTTTGTTGCTTTTTGCCAAGAAACTGCATCCTTGTCTTGGAGTGCTTCGTCGTATGTCCGTGGGTCTAATTCATGTTCCCCGGGGACCAAGTCAGACGACTCTCCCACGAACATGAATCTCTCGGATTATCTCACAACCCTCCCATTACGACGAGGCTCCGGTTGTGTTGGTGTGTCGCGTGGTACATCAACTTGTACCCTTAGTATAGGATTAGGCCCTCTAATTTCATCTAAGGTAATCTCACTCTTGGGCTTTCTATTGTTCACAAAGTCTTCTTGCAAGAACTTAGAATGCGTACTAATTACGATTCTTGGTTCTTGGGACTATAGAACATACCCCCTTTCGTTCTTCTAGGGTATCGTACAAGCAACCTCAATTCCGAACGTGGATCCATTTTTCCGGCTCCCTTATCCAACACATATGCCGGACACCCCCAAATTCTTATGTGTCTCAAACTAAGCTTACGCCCGGTCCACAATTCCGTGGGAGTTTTAGGAACGGATTTGGATGACACTAAGTTTAGAATGTGAGCAGCTGTTTCCAAATCATAGCCCCAAAATGACTTGGGTAACTCCAAATAACTCATCATGGATCTGATCATTTCTAAAAGAGTTCTATTTCTTTGTTCAGCAACCCCATTTCGTTGAGAGGTACCGGGTGCGGTCAATTGGGATACAATCCCTTCACTTGACAAGTAGGTCAAAATTCATTGCTGAGGTATTCGCCCCCACGATCCGATCGTAGGAACTTGATACTCTTTCCCTTAAGTTTCTCGGCCTCGGCTTTGAACTCTTTGAATTTATCAAAATTTTCCAATTTGCGCCGCATAAGGTAAACGTACCCATATCTTGAGTAATCATCCGTAAAAGTTACGAAATACTCAAAACCTCATCTAGCTTGAAAGGACATTGGCCCACAAACGTCAGTGTGTACGATTTCCAACACTTCACTAGCTCTATTCCCCTTGGCCCCGAAGGCCCTCTTAGTCATTTTCCCCTATATACAAGATTCACATGTTGAAAATGGCTCAACATGGAGAGAATCCAACGAGCCGTCCGCTACCAACCTTTGAATTCTCTTTAGATTAATATGACCAAATCTTAGATGCCATAGAAGTGTTTCGTTCACGGTTGAAGAAAATTTTATTTTCTTAGAAATGGTCGATGTGTTATAAGAAGCATTTTGCGTGTGGTGTGCACTTTTAATAATATAAAGATTATTCACTAATGTTCCCGAACAGATGACCTCATCGTTTCAAAAAATAACAACCATATTATTAAAAGAAACTGAGGATCTATCAACGTACAATTTAGAAACCAAAATTAAATTCTTCCTAAAACTGAGAACATAGAGAATGGAGAACGAAATCAACTTGCGTTTCCGCATCATATTCTGCTCCAAGTACCTCTAACTTATTGAGGTAGCCCACATTTTGAGAACGTGATCCCTTACGGGCGTTCCCTCCACCATTTTCAACGATAACATATCTCGCATGGTGAAAGTCCTAGCCGTACGATTCTAATGAGCGAACATTTCCTTAAGGTTTAGCATCATATCAGAAGCGGATTCCATGTCTTGGTGTTGGTGTTGCAACACATCTGACATTGAAGCCAAGATGGTACACCTAGCCATTTCATTGGATTTCATCCACTCCTTATGATATTCCCTCTCGGCGTCATTCGCATCATCCATAGGCGTAGGGGACTTTGGTGTATCAAGAACCCATTTGTGTTGTTATGCGGTTAGGACAATAAATAAGTGACGTTTCCAATCAACATAGTTTTCACCTTCCAATTTGTTATCTTTATGTATTGTAAACATTGGATTAAAAGGAGACGACATGCTGAACTGAAATAAAACATACATTGCATCAATACATACATCGATTCGCAAATATTATCACAAAATTTCGATTATGCTTTGTATAAAATCTAAAAAAAATACATAGCATAAATCGGCCGACATCTTAAAACAGTTCACATAAGCCACGATGAGTGTGGATGTTTATGCAAACACATTTAAGCAAGTTACAAATAAGAGCAGTTACAAACTTTTAATTTCAAAAATTAATAGTCGGCTCCCACTTGACCATATAAAATCGGTAGGGACTCCGATGGGGAGTAATAAAATGTCAATTTTATACCTAAGTATTAACCATGATTAAATACAGGATTATCACTTCGTTTTGAGCAAGCCGCTCGATGGGAGGGTCAATACCGCCACTAATAATAATCCACAATCATCCTTTTGAGAATTCGTTCATGTGAACTTATCTTTTGGCCTATCCGATAGGGAGAAAGGCGCTTGCCAATGCGTAGCCAAAAGACTTTACAAACAAATAAATCATGGAGGCCAAATAATTCAATTTTATTATCTAGAATAAAATACTGAATTATATTTAAAACATACTTAGTAATTTTGGGAGTTGAGATTTTTCATCACGATATTCATGCAATAAAAATATTTAATCAAATTAAATAAATAAAGCATGCATCAAAACAAATTAAACAAATTGGCACATTATATCCAATTGTCATGGTTTAATTTCTCGTTTTGACTACGAGATATCGTAATCACCGTTCGTCTTCAAGCTTTATCGTCCGTCTCGATTAAGCTTCCACTCGACCGCAATAAAATTTCACCAACTTTATCTCCGGGCCTTAAAATCTCCGTTCTTAATCTTCGATATTGGTTACAATTTATTTACAAAAATAAATAAACATATTGTCTAGACTAGTCTATTACATAAAAACATCCTAGTCTACCCGTGGATTTTCTCACGGGA
Organism: Prunella vulgaris; assembly: GCA_026898435.1. Lineage (NCBI taxonomy): Eukaryota > Viridiplantae > Streptophyta > Magnoliopsida > Lamiales > Lamiaceae > Prunella > Prunella vulgaris. Next base: position 599,500 of record JAPKLY010000183.1, read on the forward strand.
AAAACGATCCAAACGAATTGAATTTTAAAACCGCATCATCATACATGCATGCATAAATAAATATTAAATACCATGATGATAGCTCCTTGAGAGTTACGTACCCAAGTGTAGGTTGATTTCAAGTAATAAAGTTTCTCGGGAGACCGAGTGTCGAACCACAGGGAGATTTGGAAGAAAAAGATATTATCTAGTTGAGAGGATTAAATAAAGTAACAAAATACTAGAGCTTCGGGATTCCACTTTAGATAAAAATACTAGAGTTATGATCTTGGTTATCTTTGATAACTCAATCGAAATCTAACAATCAAGTGATTTCAATCGGAAGATATAACTTTGAGCACATATAATACTTTTGAAAAGTACCTTTAGAAATTCGAACAAGTTTATAAAATCAATAGTTGATATGTAAAACTAAGCATTTGTTGTGCCAATAAGTCTACAACAAATCAAAGTAATGACACATCAAAACCTCTCTTAAAAACTCTTCAAATGACTAAAGGATTAAAACTTTGAAAATCTTTATTGAATAACCAAGAACATTACTAATACTTTACTAAAGCTTCATCCCTAACTCTAGTAAAATATTTAGCTACTCATACTAATACAATAAGAACTCATATTTCTAAGAGAGATACTAGGCTAAGATAGAAGGATTACAAGGAAAATGGGATGCCTTCAAGGGTTGCTAAAGGGCTCTTTATATAGGCCTCCAAATAGTGAATCATGGAGACTTTAGGAACCAATTCACGTGACCTGTAAACATCAGTAATTTAATTGCCATTGCCGTCTGAATTTCATCTTGACTTCTGAATGAAAGTTGTAGGCCGTTGGATTAGCTTTCCAAGTAGTCTAATATATCCAAAATTGGATCTCTAGATTGTGAGTTATGACCATAATAGTGGAGTTGGTAAAACTGGATTGTTTTTCTCCGCGAATTTATGGTGGTCTATTGAAAAATAGATATCTCAGCTTTCACAAAATCAACGCCTTTAATATTTCTACTGTGTCTTGATGAATTTCTTGGCTAACCAATGGATTTGGTCTTGTGTAAATTGGACTTTTGTGTGAATTATGGTGAATTATTTCCCAACATGTGTACAGAGATGGCGGAATTCTGAAGCCCTGCATTGATTGTCATTTTGACCATTGAAGCCGGAACTTTTGACACTTGAGCCCTGAAGACAAGTTGTAGAGACACGAATTAGTGATCAAATAAAACTGGAATTGGTTCAATTGGTTTAGTGAGGCTCCAGATATTGTGCAAATACGAAAATGTGTTTTGAGTCCAAACATTGGACAGAATTGGAGTCTTCACTTATGAGTACAAATACAATCCAAACATGTAAAATTGGATCACTAAAGTGTCTTAAGTATGTAGTACATTGTCTTAGGTGTTCAATATCATAAAATTTGGATAAATATAACTCCACTTAAGACCTCAACAATATACAATAGACATAATGGTTAGGTTGAATTATACATATGCTTCTTATTTAAATAGAAAACATAAATACTTATAACTAATTAGAAAGTGTGAAATTATATATAAATACGCTAAACAATACATTATAGTACACAAAATAATACACAAAATAGGTAAAATACATGCATACTTAAACGCTAATCACATGACAATTGGATACCTGCAAAAAAGATCTAGCAATTCTACTATCCAATTTTCAAATTTAATATTAAAACACTTAAATTACAATTTTACTTATAGAGCCCGAAACCGGCTCTGATACCAGTTGTTGGGGAATTAAACGTGGATCTATTCGGGATTTACGCTAAATACAAATTTAAGCCTACAATAAATATCATGATTTAAACATAATTAAATCAAATAATTGTATACCCAACAACAGGCTTTGCATGCAAAACATATGAACAAATAATATCACGTAAAGCCCTAAACATGCGGAACTAAGGGATTTAGTGAATTATACCTCTTGGAGAAAAGGCAGTTTCTGAGACAAAGGGCGTTCTTTGTTCCCTTGGTGAAAGACACTTTCTGAGACAAAAGGCGTCCTCTTGAGATGCCTTAGAGCTGAGTAGTATTGATTGAAATCAAAGGACGTCCTTCTCGAGACCCTCAACTTGATAAACCCAAAAGTCTTCTCAAGTATTCACTTGACCTTATTCGTGCACCCGGTGGGAGGCCACACGAATAATCACAACACAAGGAAAGAAAATAATTTTGTTGCCCAATAACTGTATATTCTCGAAAATTACAAGGAAAATAATGAGTATCATGAAGTCTTGTATCATCTTATATTTATAGTGAGAATACAAGATCTTGAATATCTAATATTTCAAATTTTGATTATCATAAATATCAAATATTCTAATCTTGATAATCTTGAATACTAAATATTCAATTCTTGATATTTCTTTTCTTCATGATTTTCGAAAATATGCATTATATATTTAATTCCATGAGATCTTGATTTTATTAGATATTCTTGTATTCAAGATACATATCTATTTTTCATAAAATCTCTCACTAATTATATATATATAAATTTCAAAATTATTAATAAAATTGGGCCCAAAAATATTTCTTTTATTTTAATCACCTTATTCATTGTTGGACATTTAATTGGGCTACTTGAAGGGCCTTTAGGAGAATTAAGATTGGACCTCCTAATGGGCCTTGAATTCTAACATTGAGCCCAATGTCATTCAACCCATTAACATTAATCTCACTCCACTATAGGATTAATGTTGCACTATCCATCTTAACCGATATTACAATCATATGGCTCCCGGTCATTATTTCCCGTGTTTAAGATTCTCTTGTCTGTTAATTAATCAAGCCACTGAACGCTTTAATTAATTTAACATCTTAACCTTGGAGTAAGGATAGCTCTTCTTTATCATCATACCGGAAACAAATTCCACTTGCAAGATTTAGTATGACGAACGTTTAGAGCCCACCAAGGGGACTAATCATGCAAGACTTTCCAAGCACATGTTCCTCCGTATTAAATCTTAGCAACTGTCATGTTCTCAATGGCGTCACCCAAGATGCAAAGTATTGAGTCTTATTGACTCTCTACCCATAACAAAATAAAGTGCCATGCACGGATCACACATAGTCCTATTTAAGGGACAGAGGTTTAGAAATAAACGACCACTGAGGTCTAATTCTTCATCCCATAAATCAGTACGGAAGAATTACCTCTCTGTAGGTCCTCTTCAATGCATCATCATGCACTAGTGCAATCCCTTGGTCAAGATAAGACAATCTGGGATCTACACATCAACCGTTTACCAATGGGGTGTTCAAATCCCATCTAGGTTGTGAATTTAGTACTTGTTACAAGAAATTGATAATGTGATCTTGTTGTGAGTTATCCGGGGATCACCACATTTATCTATAGTGTAACTTGTACTATTATATGAACGGATTGCAATAAATAAATAACATTCATATTTATCTAAAGCACAATGATAAAAGATTTATTTCAGATAAAGCTCAAAGGTTCAGTTTAGTTATACAAAGTAAAAGCATACTTTCTAGTATAACCCTAACAGGATAGCTATCTCAGTAAGCTAGAGTACGTGCGGAATGTGAGCCCTTAAGTTTCTACATGTTTTAGTTTCTGAAAACCTTTTTCAGTATTGCTTAGGAAAATATGGTTAAGGCTGGTGCACAGTTTTAAGTCTCAGGATGATTGATTCGTTGTGATGGTTTCAAAACAATGCAAGTATGCTCAATTTATAATGATGACAGATATGATCCTGAGCGAGTAAGTAAATCAGCACAAGGGGACGTTTTTAATGTGGTTCAGAGATAACCAACTCCTACATCCACGACCTGATTTAATAGGAAGATACCCTCTACCACTGAGGATAGGTACTTGATCTTTACGTGCCAAGGGACATGAGTAGCCTTCTTCCTCTCTTAGGAATCGACCCGTGAGTGTTTTACAAGTCTCAGTCCTTCTAACCAACCAACTCACAACCTGAGAGGTTAGGTGTTCACGTTTCCAATTAGGGCGTGTTGTTCCTTCTAACAAAGTAGTTCTAAGGATAGGATCAACACTCTAAGCAATATACAGATGACAGATTCCGACTACAACACTAGGGAAATTTAAAACTTCAGAGTGTTGCTTCAAATGAACTTTTAGTGCTTGGAATCTTGAGCTTGGAAATTTCCTATAACCTTGAATGGGTGCAAGGTCATCTGTATTTATAGGGAGATTTGAAATAGATTCGTTGGAGGAGATTCATTTCAAATCTTCCTATTTAGGCAGGTGCAGACCTAGGTTGTACTTGACTTGACTTTTCCTAACAAAGTAGGAAAATTCTTCTGATCCGCCGCCTGCAACTCTGAGGGGCATTAAATGCAGCGCAGTCTCTGTACTTACGTGTCACCTTCTCACTGGTCGTTTGTCCAATGGCTAGTTTGTCGGCTTTGACTTTCTGATCCTCGTACATTTATTATCCTGAGTCTCTCGTTCTTTACTCAGAATAAATGTTTATCTTTTCGAAGATTGCTGACATTCTTTTTGTTCTCAGACTCCATTGCACGTGTAACCTTTATTGCTCAGGACTTACAAGTATCAGATAAACTGATACTAGGCCTAAGTCAGGACTTATGAGTGTTAGGAATGACACTCAGCCTGATAAGGTTACACACGCCCTTCACTGATGGGGACCTGCCCTGAGCATGCTTAGAGTACTCAGTATGGTCAGCATCAGTGGTTGTCTTCAGGATGGCTTCTACAAAGCTTCTGGACTCTTTCCACGTTTCTCAGGTTCAGCTTCAGGTCGATCGTCTTCAGGACGAGCTTGGACCCTCAGGGTTGGAAAACACTTCTGACTTCAGACTTCTGGGACGTCTCCATCAATCTTCAGTCTTCAGCACGTTCCCCCTGAATTGAATACTTGTGAATAGAAAAACCTATTCTAACCTGACTATCCTGAAACTAACATCCTGATTAACTATACTTAGGCAAATCATCAAGGGGTTTTGGGATCTAATCAAAATCATCAGATTGTCCCAACACCAGTTAATGAAGACCGTAACTTTGAGCCTTTCATTCAAATTCAAGAGCAAAAACAACAAGACGCTAATGCTTAGAGGACTAGTATAGCTATGTGGAGGAATTCTATTTAGGAGGACATGTTATTATGATTTTTTTTTTATTTGACTTTCCTTTTTTAAGTTAGAAGGTATGAAAATATTTTGAATTCTTATCATATGTCACGAATCCATGAAATTCTGCAAAGTCTACAAAGTCATACAGAATCCATTAAAATCCTGATTTTTAAAAGTCTTACAAAATCCTGCAAAATCTTAAAAGTCGTCAAAATCCTACAAAATCTTTAAAATCTGCAGGACTTTTTTGCAGTTAAAAAAGTATTTTAAAATCCTAATTCAATACACCCCCAGTGTATAATCAAACAAACTTTCCCACCTTATATAATGGGAAAACAATATTCATTACATAATTAAAAAAAATTCCACTTTATATAATAGGAACATAATATTCATTTAATGTATAATCAAACAAACTTTCCTACCTTATATAAAGGAAAAACAATATTCCTTATATAATTAATACCATTTTCTACTTTATATATTAAGAACACAATATTCATTTAATGTATAATCAAACAAACTTCACACCTAATATAATGGGAAAATAATATTCATTACATAATTAATAAATTTTTCCACTTTATATAGTAGGAACACAATATTCATTTAATGTATAATCAAACTAACTTTCCCACCTTATATAATGTGAAAACAATATTCATTACATAATTAATACAATTTTCCACTTTATATAATAGTATCACAATATTCATTTAATGTATAATCAAACAAACTTTTCCACCTTATATAACGGGAAACAATATTCATTACATAATTAATATATTTTTTCTACTTTATATTGTAGGAACATAATATTCATTTAATGTATAATCAAACAAACTTTCCCACCTTATATAACGGGAAAATAATATTCATTACATAATTAATACATTTTTCCACTTTATATAGTATCAACATAACATTCATTTAATGTATAACCAAACAAACTGTCCCACTTTATATAACGGGAAAACAATATTAATTATATAATTAATACATTTTTGTACTTTATGGAAAACAATATTCATTTAATGTATAATCAAACAAACTTTCCCACCTTATATAACAGGAAAACAATATTCATTACATAATTAATACATTTTTTCACTTTATATAATAGGAACACAATATTCATTTAATGTATAATCAAACAAACTTTCCCACCTTATATAACGAGAAGACAATATTCATTACATAATTAATACATTTTTCCACTTTATATAACACGTACGCAATTTTCATTTAATGTATAATCAAACATATTTTCCCACCTTAAATAATGGGAAAACAACAAAAATGCAGGAAATCAGAAACCCACTGCAACCAATGAAGAAAGAATTAATCAAATCTGGCGAGTCTAAAAGAGAAGGCTAATTCAATAGAAATAAAACCATCAAAGTAAAAAAGAAAAATGGAAAGAATTTAATAACATTACATTTTTAAGTTCCTTTGTTTATTCATCAAATGAAAATAGCAGTGTTTTAATGAAAAAATTATTTCTTAACATTAAAAAGTATAAAATGGATAGTGTATTGGTCTTTTCAACTTTATAATAGAGAAGTTAATGTATTACTTAAGGGTGTATTAAAAAATGTAATGGTATAAAATGTAAATAAGAGATGTTTATTAAAAGTTAGTTTAAAGGATATAATTTGTTATCATTTTAAATTATTAAACAAATAATGTGAATTTTTAAGCAATTTACAAAGGATGAGAGGAGTTTTTTTTTTTTAAGGGAGCATTATTGGGACATTTAGTGCTCATTTGTAAGTGCTACAAAACAAATTCTAGAAGTGTTGATTCCAATACGAGTTTGAATCAGTGTATGGGGGAATACACTGATAACAATTTTTTTCTTTTTCAGGAAATAACTCATTAGGACTCAGTCAGCTTAAACTGACAGTGCTCACTGAAACTGAAGTTGTGTGGACTGACAGCTCAGGAACCAAACACACTTAGTCCTGAATTCGTGCTCTGAGTGAGTTCAGTAAAGATAACACACCTACTGACCGCTCAGGAAGCTGGTCAGTTGGATAGCTATCTAAACAAGTCTTTTACGTGCAGAAGTGTAAGCCCTAAATTATACTCGTTATAGTGTTTCTAAAAAATGTTTAGCTTCGTTCTGAAAACGTGGTTAAGGGACTATGCTCAGGTTCAAGAAGATTGGTTCTTCCTGAGATCGAAAACAATACTGAATGTTTCTACACTGATGATATGACAGTTAAGAAAATGTAAAGCAAGTAAATCAGCACATAGGGGTTTAACGTGGTTTAGAGACTCAAGTTCCTACGTCCACGGCCTGATTAAACATGAGCAATCCACTCTTATGATTGGATACTTGAATTTTTAATGTGCCAAGGTGCACGACAGTCTCCTTCCTCTCTAAGGAATTCAACCCCAGTGTGGTTTTACAAGTCTCAGTCCTTTCCACCTTACCAACTCACAACTTTGAGTGGTTTAGCTTTTAGTTTCCAACTATGGTGTGATAATCCTTACAATCAAAACAGATCTAAGAATTAATTATAACTCTAAGCTAAATACAAAAAAAATATTCTTACAACACTAGGAAATTTAAAACTTGCAGAGTGTTGTTTGCTTGAATACTTTGAGCGCTTGAATCATTGGTAAATCACAACTTGGAATTTTTCCTGTAACCTTGTTTGGGTGCAAGATCTTCTGTATTTATAGAAGAGGTTTGTAATAGATTCGTTGGAGGAGATCAAAACAAATCTTCCTATTTAGGTAGATGGCAGCCTATGGATTTGACATTTACTTTTCACCATGCTGTTTTGGAGAAAGTCTTCTGATGCTACCTGCGATTGCGAACTTTTAATGAGTGTGTCAGATCCGTAAATATGTGTCTGCTTCTCACTAATGATTAGGTTGTATATTTGGATATAATTGTTAACATTTTTGTGAAATTGATTGATTTATTTGTAAGTTGATTGAAAGATTGAACATATTGATTTATACTTGAATTGTTTGATTTCTAGGGTATTTTGTGGATAAAAGAGCTTTGGAAGGCACAATTGGAAGGAGAGTAAATTTTGGTAGGAATAGAGAAGAATTTGAGCAAGATTTGGATCTAGTAGTAAAAATGGAGAAGTTTGATATTCTGCTTGAGCACTTTTGGTCGAGCAACCATGCATGATCATGCACCATCTAAGCAAAGTTATTGAAACATTTTTAGAAATCATGCTCGACCAAGGTCAGTGGTCGAGCAACCCAACACTGTCGAGCAGCCTTAAGGAATTTACGTAGCAAATTAAGGGGAGGAGCTGCTCAAGCACTTTGGCTCGAGCAACCTCACTCGATCGAGCAGCAAAGAATTTCAAGAGTATTTTGTGATTTCAAAAATTATGCTCGACCACTTTTGCTCGAGCAACCCAATATATATTCCATCAGATTTTGACACGTGGAATGATCCTAGGAGGGGTATAAAAGGCACCATAATTGATTTTGGCAGCAATTTTTTGGCATTTTGGAGAGAAAATGAGGAGATATGGTTTCCACAATTTTCTTTCTTTCATTTTCTTCAAGTTTTTCACAATCAACTTCCATAGATTGATTTAGCATCCATAGATTAGGTTTAATTCAAGTTCTATTTCAAGTTTCAAGCAAGGATTCGATTGGGCTTTGGACTTCTTACTATTTTACATCATCTATTGGTAATATCTTTTATATTTTGCAAGAATCTCCTTCAATTTGGTATGAGCTTTGTTAAATTCTTGTTTATTTCCTTTAATTTGTTATTATTAGCCATGGGCTAATAATTTCATGCTTTGGGTGTTTGAATTGCAATGGAGATTGATGTGATTATGATTTGATTATCTTAAATTTGTTATATGATTGGTTTATTGCTTCTATTATGGTGTTTATCTTGATTAGATTGATTGAATGGATTGATTAACTCTTAATTGGTGGGTAGATGCTTCAATGAGAGTTGGGTATTTACTTTATTGATTTTGTTGAGAAAAGTTTGTTTGATTAATTTGATTATCCTAGTAATCTACTACACCGAGAGGGGGTAGATGGCTTAGACGACCCATATTAGACACTAGGTTCTTTAATTGAGGATTAGAGTCTTTAGTAAGAGGGGAGTTATAGGGATTAGTAACCTTGTTGAACCTTCCTATGATTCACTACCTTAAGTTCTTGTCATGTTTCTTGATCACCTAAGCCTCAAAAGGGATTGGTCGTCAAATGCTTTGTGGTAGCCTCTAGTAAACTCCTAAAACATAGCAAAGGATAGGTGGTTTTGTCATAAGAAATATTAATTAAATTTGTAAGGAAAACACCCGAAGCATACTTCTCACCTCGCACTTCTAATCGAAGTTAGGATTCGTTTTAGTTGCTTCTTGATCATTAGTTTGTTTTTGTTTGCTTGTTATTTGCAATTTATAGTTTAAAAACCAGAATCGTTGCTATAATATCTATGCCAACACATGACTTCGGGGATCCATAGCTCTCTCTTATCCTAGGTCGATACTACTTGGTCGTATACTTGAAATACTACAATTACCCATCCATTTTTGGGTAGATTTGCTTGATTTAAAAAATGTGCAAAAATACAAAAAAGTCAATGGCTCCGTTGCCGGGGATTTAGTTGAGTGTCCTTTGGTATGACTTAGGGTTTGTTGAGTGGTGCTACTAGAGATATTTTTATTGCATTCTTTTTCTTTGGTTTTATTTTTTGTGAGAAATTTTATACTTGTCTCTCTTTTGTAGGAGTGAAGTTGAAGAAGATGGATGGATTAAACCCCTACTCGTGGAATCAAAACCTCAATCATGATATGGTTTATCCTCCATACACATATCCTCCTCAACAATACCCGAATCCCTATACCTCCTATCCATATCCTTATTCATATTCTTTTCCTTACCCTTACCTCTATTATGATCCAAACTCATATATTCCTCCTCCTCTTATGCCTTCACAAGAAGAAGAGAATGAAGAAGATGAACCGAAGAAAGATATTATTGATCACCTTCATAGATTTATTAATGAAAATGAGAATTTGAATGAAGGAAACTTCACGATAACCTTACACTACGATGATCAAAGATCTTACATCCTTTCTTCTTTTTCTATTCGCATTATTGATAATATTGATGATAACACTTTTCTTGTATGCAATGATAGGAAAAAAGAAGAGGATGAGATAGAGAAACAAGAAGAAGAAGAAGAAGAAGAAAAAGAAGAAGAAGAAGAAGATAAAGAAGTAGTTGAGAGAGAAGGAGAAAAGGGAGAAAAAGAAGATGACCCAAGTGATGAGAAAAATGAGACGGTTGAAGAGGAATGTCCCTTGATGGACATGAGCGTAATTGAGCAAGAAAATCAAGAAGCACCGGGTGAAGAACTGAAGAGTGAAATGAGCATTTCTCATCCTTTAAACTCTTCAATTTGTACTTTTGTTGATAATGATGCTTCTATTAATTTTATTTTGCCTATTTATAGCTTTGACCAAAGAAAAGAATTAGAGAGAAGCTTGGGTATCCTTGAACAAAAAGGAGAAAAATTGAGAGAGAGGGGAGGGTGATAGAGGAGATAGGGTGGTTGTTCATGAAAACATGGGGGAGGAAGACGGGTGATTGGTTTTCTAATGTCAAGAGCCTCCTTGACTTTGAAGCTCAAAGAATAGTCTATATTGGCAAGGAGGATAGTATCCATGGCCATTCCGATGAGGGGAGTTGAAATTCTATTAATAACATCCGGCAAATGGCTTTAAACTTAGCACTAAATGGGAGGCAATCCATTTTTATTACTTTCTTTTATTTTATTTTTAGTTTAGATCATTTTTAATTTCCCTAAAGTGTGTTGTGTGTAGGAGATTGAGGAGCACGGATGCTCAAGGAGAAGAGCTTGAGTGGTGTGAACTCAAAAGAACAAAGGTTGAGGTGGCTTACACTATTGAAGGGCTCTCATGGTGGAAATTCTCTTGGGTGACACACTTACTCCCTAAACTTTGCATTCAACATGATAGTTTCATTTAAGTTTGAGGGGGGGGGTTAGTTTTTATTTTCTTAATTTTTGGTTAGTGTGTGTACCTTGTTTTGTATTGCATTGTGATCCTTCATTTTTTACTTTGATGATTGAGATATTGTTTTTTATATTTGTGGCTTAATTGTTGGTGATTATTGGTTTTGAGATTTGGTTGAGCTTGATGGTTTGGATTGATGCTAGTTGGTTTACTTGTTGATGTGAAGATTATGCTTGATTTTGTGCTCGTAATTCATGATTAGAAAAGCCCATGAGCTTTAGAGCCTTGTAGACTTGCATATGATATGGGTCTGTTTCTTTCATTGTGAGTATAAAAAATGCTTGTGTGCTCTAGAACTTGCCTCGTGTCTTGTTTGAGACTACTTTTTGTGTGAAATTTTTGAAAATGATATGAGGTCATCTTTGATTTGAAAAGTCACTTAGCCAAAATTCTCCTTACCAAATGAAAATTTTCCGTAGTTAGCCATTTTGAGCTTATTTGACCTATTTATTGGCAACCTACAATTCTAGCCGATTTATCCTTCTTTTTTAGCCTAATTGTCCCTATGAACTAGTGGACCTTGAGTGTGGGTAATGATGTTAGATTGTGCTTGATTGTAAATTTAGTGGAGGAATTGGGGTGAAAGTGAAAGTTTGTGAAAAAAATTAAGAAAAAGGTGATAAAAAAAAGTGTACAAGAAAAGAGTGAATTGAAGTTGAAAATTGGAAAATGAGAAGAGCTCTCTTGTATACAAAAGTTGGTTGAGCTTGAAACTCAAGAAGTGCTTAATGGTGCTAGTGAAGGAAATTGTGCTAAAAAATGAGAACAAGTAAATAGTTGGAGTTTGAAATTTTTAAGTGCAAATTGATCACTTGCAACTTGTCTTTTGAGAGTGTAGAGATATACTAGTTGTCTTGACCTCTCGCTCCACTAGTTTACGAGTCACTTATCCAAATTTTCCCTAACTTGACCAAAGAGCCTACATTACAATTAAATGAAATCCCTCATTGATTCTTTGATTGATCACTTAATTTGTGGTGCAGAACTTAGATACTTGTCAAGCATATGGTAGTGCACTTGTGTGTTTTGATTGTTGAGAGCATATACACACCTTGATACACTTTGAGTGATGAGTGAAACACTTACATGTGAGAAAAATTGTGAATTGAGCACTTTGTCATGCATTGATTTGAGCTTAACTTGTGAACTAGCTTGTTGATTTTTGGACTTATGGCTTGGCTAGATTGAAAGAGCTCGATAATTGCCTATTTTTGCTTTGAATGAAATTTTTCGCAATCCTCCGACTTGTTTTATTTTCTTTTTGCTGCTCGAGGACTAGCAACAACTTAAGTTTGGGGGAGTGATTTGTGTGCGAATTTCTTGATTTCGTGTGCTTACTTTGATAGATTCTAATAGGATTCCATTCATTTTTATACTTTAAAGTTGATTTATTGTGCTTAATGGCCAAGAAAGACATTTGTTGATATTTTGTAGGAAATTTGAAAATTTTTAGAGAAAAATGGATACCAATATTAAGGGTGAGAAACTACTGCGTGCAATTTGGAAGATCACTTTGCTAGGAGAACACAGCAAAAATAATTATATCCACTAAGTACCAAAAGTAACTCTTAAATGCCAATACTACCCCTACGTAAGACAAATTGGGAGTTACCCAACTGACACATTTGTTTCCTCCTATTCACATCAATCAAACATGATGGAAGCTATTACACATTTCACGAAGTAGAGGAATTTTTTTTGTCTCACTCCATTTTACATTGACTTCATTTCATAATGGGCATATTAATAATTAATAAATTACTGAAAAATGGTTTCTCAAGTGCAGTTTATAATGTGGACAGGTTCAGAAAATAAAAATTAAGTTCAATATAGATATCACACATAATAGTACATATATCACACCAAATTTACATATTATAAATACACACAAAAATTATATTCACAGTGGCACCCTACTAATAACTAATATTTACAGCAAAATAATTATATCCACCAAGTACCAAAAGAAACATTGGTTTCCACAAGTGCAGTTTATTATGGGTAAAAGTTCGGAAAATATGGATTAAGTTCAATATAGGAGTCTGCAAAGTTCAAAATTTATATATTCCAGAACGAGTACATTCTTAGTGGATTAATAAAAATATTAATTTGATACTTGATACTTCTCACATGGGCTTTCATGGAAATCGCTGGATTGAAGGACACGCTCAGATGCTGTACAAATTTTGCAAAAAAGTAAAGTTGAAACACAAATTAAGAGCCCAAGAAGAAAATTTGAATTTCACTCACCTGTAAGATCAGCTTATCCGTGAGAATCACGATAGAATAAAATCCAATAAAATGCAATTTATTCAATTAGCTAGGAATAATAATAAGGAATCAAGAGTATGCTTTAAAATATTTTAAGAAAATGATGGTCCAAAAATAGGTCAATTAGACAAAATCTTGACCATTTCCATGGTGATCCAAAAAACAAAAAAATTATTGATGATGATTCCACTTGAGACTAAAGATGCCGGAGACCGCCAAATTCACCGCCCTGGTGGCCGAAGGACACAAAACAGCAGACGGCGAAGGTGTTGCAGAAAGACATAGAAGCAACGCCAGAGAAGGAAACAGACTTAGTCTAGATCTGAAACAGAGTTCCAAAGAATTCCTCACCCACCTCCTCGGAACAGCGAGCACCTGGTTCTTTCTGGACATCATTCTATAGCCAGAATCTCTTCCACAAAGACATCTTCTGCGCCGTCTGATGGATTCCTCTGCGAGATCTTCTTCAATTTGTGGGGTGGTGCTTCTTCAATTTGTGGGCTCCATATTCCGGCTAGAGTTCTTCAATTTTAGGGGCGGTGCTTCTTCAATTAGGTCACCTTCAATGGCAGAGAAGAGAAATGTGTATAACATGAGAAAGAGAGAGAAGAGATGAAACGAGAATAGGTACTTTGAAACGAGAAGGAATTCAAATTTGAAGGAGGATTGTAGGCAGAATTAATGTAATATGTTGACTTCATTACAAATTTCACATCAGGTGGTTGGGAGTTAAGCAGGGATGGTTTACTCTACTAAACCTAGTGGAGTGTGCTAGTAATAATTATATTTCTTGGAGTGGGTTGAGGAAAGTATTCAATATGGTGATGAACCTAAGAGCCAATTACCCCAATATTAATTGAGTTAATTAGAAGAGTTGAGAAACAGGAGAACAAGAGTGGGATGACTTTTATTTCACAATTTTCGGCCCAGATTTTGATTAATTATTGAAGGTCACTCATAAGGATTAATTTGGCTTGGATGAATACAAAAGAAAGTGATGGGACCAGCAGGAGAGTAAAGGAGCAAAAATTGCTTATTCACGTGATGGATGAAAAGCACAAAGAAATTAATTGGCATAGTATTTGAGATGGGCTCACAAGTCTTGAAATTGATCAAGAAATCACATTTCTCAAGACCAAATTGTGCAGACTAAGACCTTGTTTATCAGCAATAAAAAAAGACGGTCGCGAGGAAAAAAACAAAATTCAGAAATTAAAAAAATGAATAAATAAAAATGAAAGCAGATGGATCAGCGACCCATGCTACCAGACGGCCTCACCTCTCAATTTGGGGATCAATTAGTAGCCGACACATGTCAGCTTCTAATTGATTTTCCATAATAATTATAGATTGTATTTTATTTTAATTTTTATTAATTATAAAAATAGTACTCCCTCCGTCCCAGAGGTGTTTTCACCCTTGGGATGACACAACTTTTAAAAAAAGTAGAGTGTTGTGTAAAATTATATTATTAAAATAATAAAATTAGTTGGACTGTGAGGATAAAGTTAAAGTAATAATTTCCATTTATAGAGTGTGAAAACAATTGTGGGACGGACGAAAAAGGAAAGTGTGAAAATAATTATAGGACGGAGGGAGTAAAATTTATCAGAATTCGTATTTTTTCATTTTCTATAAATAGAGATCAATCTTGATATAATTTAGAACACATTAAAAATTACTCTCTTTTTTTATAATATCTCTTCGTCTTATGTATTTTAAGTTTTATTTTCATCACATATTTCCAATTAATAAAATTTGAATTTTTGTGGTAATTTTTTTTCATATTAATTAGAAATTAGTAGTAATTTTTTTATTTATTTTAAAATAAAAAATAACTATTAATAATATATAATAAATTAATTAAAAATAATAAATAACATAATATTAGTTGACTTGGAGGGGTTAGTGATAAAAATAAGAAAAGTAGATATATAGTGGATTGCGTAAGGATACGTTTGTTTTGGGATTAAGGGGGTCGTGGGAAGTCATGACTTTGAAATCCTGAGATGTGAAAATTTTGATGAATAATAAAAGTGTGTGTTTGTTTTGGGATTTTAGTAGGGTAGGATGTTACTTTATGTCAAATCAAAGTGTGATAATGATTGATTTTATAGGTATAATAATAGGTATAATAGATATTTTATGAGTGTTGTGTTGGAAAGAGTAATAATTGGTTTAATAGGTATTTTTAGGTGTGGATTGAGTTTGAGATGTGAAATCCGGATGTTACATCCCAAACTCGTGTAGAGACGTGATCGCAAAGTCCTACGTCCATCCGTGGTAATTCCAAAACAAACATACCCTAAATGAACTAGAGAGAAATAATATTTAAATTAGTGATCAGGTTGGACGGGTTGCTAATGATATTTAAATTGGTCTAATAGAGAAAATAGAGTTTTCAGTTTTCACAAACCCACTTCACTAAATTCGGTCACCACCAAAACTGCCATGGAATCCGATGAAGTTGTTGCATCCCTGCTCAACCCTTTCGCCGGAAATCCTCACAGCTGCCGCCGCTGACAGCCTCGTAGCCCGCCGCCGTGCCGGCCCGGAATCCGCCATGAACACGGCCGCTGCTACCGCGAAGCCCAGCCTCCACGTCTCTCTGTCCGACCCCTGCTCCACAGCCCTGTTCCAGCCTCTATCTTTCAACACCGCCGCGCTGGAACCGCTTGCCTTCCATGTTGCCGGAATCCTCCTCAGACCACAGCGCCTCCATTGCCGTCGCAGCAAAAGACTACAAACGCCCCTGCCCAATTCACACTTGGTCGCCGGAATTCTTGAAGGCTGAAATTGTCCGTCTCTGTTCTAAAATTGCAGAGCCTCAAGTGCCAATTCGCCGGAATCAGAGAAGATTGCAGCTCTGCCGCCGCTGCTCTCCCGTGCGACACTCCCTGTTCACAGCATCTATGGAAAACCAATCCACCGGAGACGCGCTCTTAGTCACTGGAAAAGCCACTCCATTACCGGAGTCGGACCTTCTACCGTATTTCTGATCTCGGCCGTGGCTTTCAAAAAGGGAAAAGGTAAACGTTCTTTTCAATTGAAAAGTCGCTGAAAGAAGGGAAGAGTTACTATTCTGTTTTAAAGAGTCGTCATTCCTCATCGTGCAAGTATGCTCTTCGAGCAAATTTACGAAGCAAAAATTCCTTGGATCTTGCTCGACCAATCTTGCTCGAGTAAAACCTGCTCGATCGAGTCTCCTTCAAGGTAAAAGTGCTACAGCGTTTTTAAAATCGTGCTCGATCAAAAGCTCCTAGTGCAATGCTCGATCGAGCACATCTACAAAAGTCTGAATTTTATTGGGTGAATCGAGCCATGTGGAGGAGGAATGTGAATTGGGCCAAGATTATTGGCATAAGCCCAAGGCCCATTTCTGCAGAAGCAAAAGGTAACAGTGTAGGTTTTGTGATTCATTATTGGGAATTAGATAGTAGAATATTGAGAGTAGTTTTGGAGCAGAGCACGTCGCAATCTCTAGTTAGGATTTTATTGGGTATTTTAATTTGTTGAAGTTGGGAAGCTACTGACAACCAGTGATATTTTTCCTTTTATTTAAGCTTTGAATGGTGATGTTCTTGATTTATTACTTTGGTATTGAAATGGGTTTACTATTTTCAGCTATGGATTTGATGATTTTAGTTATGGGCTAATTGTTTCTTGCTTTGAGTGTTGGATTTATGTTTGAAATTGGTGTGGTGGTGAATTTGTAGCTTTGATTGTGCTTATTTCTTGGTGATGATGTTTCTATTGATGGGTTTTGTATCTCTCAATTGATTGGTTACTTTTGTTAGCCTCTATATTTAATTTTGTATATTGCAACGAGAGTTGGGTATGCTTGATTGGTATTTAGGTGAACCATTTGATTGATTAATTTGAGTTAATTAGTAGTCTATAACGCCGAGAGGGAGTAGACGGCTTAGAATTACCATTGGCAGACATTATATGCTCTAATTGTGAATTAGGGTATTTGATGAAGGGGGAAACTAGAGACGTTATCTGTGCGAACCTCCTAGCGTTCACTATCTTAGGTACCTTTGGAAATTAATTAGGAGCTAGTTAATTCTATTCGATCACACAAGCCTCAAAAGGGATAGGTCTTCGATTGCTTAGTGATAGCTCTTAGCACACACCTAGAAAGAGGCATGTTTAGGTTATAAATTTGTCAAACACTAATGGATTATGTAATGAAAACACTCGAAACACATCTCTCTTTGCACTTTCTCGGAAGTTAGTTGGTAATTTTTATTTGTTTTCAAGTTTAATTGTTGCTAGTTTATATTTCTTGCAAACCGGACTCGTCACTATAGTATCATGACAATACAAAGCTTTCGGGCTCCACTACACTCCTAAATCCTAGGTCGATAACTACTTGGTCGTACACTTTCTCTACTACAATTACCCCTCTGCTTATGGGTAGATTTGCTTGATTATAAAACGTGCAAAAATATGAAAAAGTCAACTAGTTGTCCTTCAAACGGCTAGTTGTTGACAAGACTTTAATGCTTCATCGTACCATAAATACTCCAAGTAGTTTGCAACTCCACTCAGGTATAAATATTTGTCTTTAATGGATCTTTTTACATTCTCTTTGTCCTCAGTCTTTTAGCATAAATGTTAAATCCCAAAGGGTCAATAACCTTTTCTCTCAGGAATTACAAAGTGTCAGTTGAATGAACACTTAACGTGATTACTCAGGCTACTTCTGTCTTCACTGATATGCTCTGTCCTGAATGCGCTTAGAACAATCAGTAGAACTCTATTAGTGGTCTTCATCATGAGTGTCTTCTCATGGTCGATCTTCTTAGCATCGATCTTCTCATCATCGATCTTCTGGATCCCTCAGGTCTCAGGACAGTTTCTCTGAACTTGATCTTCAGGAAGCTTTCTCTCCTCAAGAAAGGTTCCCCCTGAACTTGATCTTCAGGATGTCTCCTGCTTTCAGGATGGTTCCCCATGAACTGAGTACTTGTAAATATAAAAGGACTAAATTATCCTGACCCTATTCCCGAGTCTATACAATCCTGAATCTTGTACGAAGGCAAATTATCTTTTTAAAGGTTTTGTGATCTGAATCGAAACTCAGTACTGATATCCCAAGAAGTACTTTTTTAAAAAATTGTGAGAGATAATTTTGAAAAATAATATATTTTTAAAAATTATTTTTAGTGTTTCAAAATATGCATTTAGCTGGAGAAGTAATCAAGCTAATAAAGTGGGCTGCAGAATTATCGACAACTGAGGGAAATATTTGTAAAAGGTCATTAATCGTTAAGCCTTCCAATTAAATCTTGAAAGCTATTTGTTACTTGAATTTAATTAAGTTTCAAAAAAATATAAAATATTGTACAGTAGAACTATCGATATTCAAAAATTCGCTGACCAAAATCGAGTCATGTCGAATTTGGGTAATTTTTCTCAAAATCTCGCGTAAGATCAATTTTAGAATGTTCGCTCTCAATTTGTGTTATTATATAGGCAAATGCATGTTACTATAAGACAAATTTTGTGTTTCTATCAGACTAAATGTTTTTTAATATATATTAATTTCTTTTATAAAAAAATATTTCATACAATTAAGAGAAAAATGTGTCTTATTATAAAAAAAATATTGGTTTTCATAAATATTTATTTATTTTTATAGAAAATAATTATTCTTTCATATAACAACTCATATAAAATAGTAAAAAGTGTGATAATACATGAATCAGTGTTGGTCCCTTAAGTGGTAATGGTCTAAAGGGGGGGGGGGGGTGAAAGACCTTTAAAAATAAAACAAAATTTTAAACCTTTTCAAAGAGGGGTATCTAGAACCTAGCAGTAGCATTTTATAAGTTTAAAATAAGAAGTCAACAAGAGGTTTTGGACCACAAAGGTTACAGTTGTAGACTACTGAAGTTTACAGCTGCAAAGTTAGAAAACTTTACAAAATAAAACAGTCAACTTGTAGACAAAATCAGAGGGGTTCTCACACTTGAAAGTGTATTGAGAAACCTCTAATGTGCAGCGGAAATAAGTGTGTTAGTGTTAATGAAAAACAATGTGAACTTATCAAACTTAACAGCCGAGTGACTTATGAAGTCTACAGCTATTTCAGTTCCTTTGTGAAAAACACAAAGTTTTATGCACTAAGTTAAAACGAATAATGAATGTAACAATAGTCTAAATATGCAGAACAGGAATTAAATAAACAATAAATAAAAAAGGAGGATTTAGAATGGTTTCAGGGTCTATGAATAAGACCTCCTACATCTACTGTTACACCACTTAGGTGCAAAATTCACTAAGAAATGATCACAAAGATCAATACAAGTAATTCCCCCTTAGAACTAGATTCACTCAAATTTCTATTCTAAATGAGAGAATACTCTAACATATTCACTCAGAATAAAAACTCACAAAGAGTTAAGAACCTCACAAAGAGATATCTACACTAGGTAGAAAATTTTAAAGTGTGTGAGGGAACAACAACAAATGTGATTCTTACTAAGAAAATCCTAACCAAATATCATATGAATCACAAAGGAATGGAAACAAGAAAAGCTCTTTCTCTCAGAATTGTTGGCTATAGACTTGCTCAGGTTGAATGGTTGAATGCTCTGGTTGTTATTGTTGTTTCCTCTGAAATCTTCCTCTATTTATATATGAAGGGTGTGTCTTATCCGTTGGACAATTCAAATTTGAATTCTGTATAAGGCTCCTCTTTCTCTATATAGACTTGACATGTGTGAGGTGGTTCTCATCCTTCATACAGAATAGTACTGGTTGTACTATTTGTCCTTATTCACAGAATTCTGGTTTTGAATTAATCTTCTTTAATATTCCAGATTCTTTGTGATAAGTACATCCTTAATTGCTCTCTAGTGAGTGCATAAGTGCTTCACTAATTTGAGATTTAAAGGTCTTGATAATCTTTATTAATCCTTAATCTTGTACTTCTCTCTTCAAATGATCTTCTCAGCTGTAGGTTCTTGAACTTTACAGCTACAAGTTCCTGTAAAATAGAAACTAGTTGTAGGAATAATATTACAGCTGCAAGGTCATGTCTAGTTGTAGGTTGATCAACTATACATCTAGAGATGTTAAACGGGTTGACCCTAACCATACAGGGCCAGCCCTACAGGGCTACAGACCTAAACGGTCCCGGGCCTTAGCGGTTCATCCTTAACGGGCCACTAATACTCGGGACCTAACCCTAACCCTAGCGGTCTGCGGGCTAAACGGGCCACTAACGGGCTCGGGGTAAAATAGTTAAAAAAATTGAAATTTAATATAAATACAACTAATGATTAAATAACTAAAGTTCACACATCCATAAAGTTCACACATTAATAACATAATCCAAAAAGTTCACACTTCAATAAAATTCACAAATTAACAACTAAAATTTAATAAACATCTTCAAATTCTTCAATCTTAAGTATTAGATCCTTCCTTGGACAATGATAAAATATCTTCTTCCATTTCCTCATCATCTTCTGAAACATGTAAAAAGTATAAATTAGTAATTATATTAATAAAAATAAATTATTTACGAAATAAAAAAATTACCAACAACTAAGCCTGCCAACCAACTGCGAGTACAAATAAAGGTTTCCACATGCTTCCCAAGAAGTCGACTCCTGTACTTGTTAAGAACACGAGACTCAATACTGAAAGCAGATTCAGAAGCTACAATGGTGATTGGGATGCTGAGAATATCACAAGCCATAACAGATAACGTGGGAAAAGTGAGCTTATTACTTTTCCAATACTCCAACACATTCAAATTTGGATGGTATTTGGTTTCCATGATCGGATCATCGAAATACCTATCAAATTCAGACTTTTCCATTTGGATGTCTCCTGTTTTACTTTTTCAATCTTCCATAACCTAAATAAAAAAAATTATTAAATTCAATAGTAGTTTTTCTTTCACACAACTACACCATTATTTAATGGGTTGTTAAGCATGAAATTGAGGGAAATCACAGCCTGCACATACTAGGAAAGATACCCTTAACACAGCTTGGAAAATACTCATACAATATAAAAAATAATAGCTGTATAAATGCATGAAAAGGTTAACACAGATGTATAAATGCATGAAAAGGTTAACACAGTTGTATAAATACTCATACAATGCATGTCTGCTCTATTTCATGACATTAACCAGGCAACAAGACTTGTTTCCCACTTGCACGTGTGTGTGAGCATGCATTTTTAAGTAAATAAATAATGAATTCGTAAAAAAAAAATGATAAAGACTTACATTGATATCATCATCCATTTGCTCATATCCATCAAGTGTATGAATAGTCAAATTTGATGAAAATGAAGAGGTTTGTTGACTACTTTCACTTTGATCATTCTTTGTGGACATCCATTTCTAATACTCGGCAAAAAATGCTTGCATTTTACTCCTTACAAGGTCAATCTTCACTTGAGTTGTATCAGGATCAAGTTGAGAGTACTAGTACCTGATCATTCCTAATTTTTCTCGAGGGTCAAGCACAGCCCCAAAAGCAAGCACAGTACTATAATAGCTCCAATATTTCTCAAATTTTGTTTGCATTCCCAAAGCCATGTTCCTGATTACTTCATCTTCACTCGAAAGATTTGATTTTAAGAAGCATTCTGTAACACCCCAAATAGGCAGCAGCTTTTAGTCCTTTATTTTTGTTTTGTTTTAGGCGTGAGTTTGTGAGAGTGCAAGGTTTTAGTCCTTTAAGTTGTTATGCTTTAGTATTTCTTAGTTATTTGCTTAGTATTAGTTGTCCCAATTGGTATTAATTGGACTCCTAGTTTAGTATTAAGGAGCGAAAATATTAGAGCAAGGATAAGAAGTATTATTGTTGAGGTTATAGTATTAGTCCTTTAAGAATATAATTTCCTTAAGTATTAATTTATTAAGGGTATGTTAGTAATTGAGGAATTAATTTTAGGGATTTGACTTTATGAGGTTTTGACAAAGAATAGGATTAAATAATACTTGGGATAGTATTAATAATATTTTCGAAAAATTGGAGTCTTATACCTTAAGTAATTTTCAAAAATTAAGAGAGTATAAGACTTGGATTTCTAGTATCTTTATTTATGGAAATAAGTCATATATTCTTATGAAAGAAAAATACATGCTTGAAGGTTAAGTATTACAAGAATAAAGAGTT